>ML662452.1:1402437-1470952 GCA_007570785.1 Antilocapra americana | reverse complement strand
GGCTGGGGCCTGCGTGTCCTAGGGCCCGGAGCCACAGCTAGAGAAGCCTGCGTATCCTAGGGCCTGGAGCCACAGTGGCTGAAGCCTGTGTGCCCTAGGGCCCGGAGCCACAACTACAGAAGCCTGCGTGCCCTAGGGCTCGGAGCCACAGTGGCTGGGGCCTGCATGCCCTAGGGCCTGGAGCCACAGCTAGAGAGCAGCCCTCACTCACGCAACTGAGAGAAACCCAAGCAGCGCTGAAGACGCAGCACAGCCAGAAGTAAATTAATTAACTAATTGAAAAAGTAAATTCTCGAAGCAACCAACTAACCCACCCATCTTTCCAGTGCGGTCAACATCACATCTCTTCACAACAAGAATAATTTCTGGAAATCCGCCTCTCTGCTGTAAATCACCCCTGACATCTGTGGCCCCCCGGGTTCCTCCCCTTGAACTCCTGGCTGAGACTTTTCACGTGAGTCTTACTCTTCGCCCTCCTGCCTCTTTCCGGCAATATCTGTTCAGGTGTGTGTGTTTTAAGAGTGCTTTCTCCACCATGGGGTTCCTTTCTCTTCCTTACTTAGAGACTGACATTCTGGCTTTCTGTCCTGAGCCCTCTTCTGGAATGACTTTTACTCAGTGCTGTGTCCCAGTCATGGGGACGTTTGGAGAGCCAGCCGAGCTGAAATGTTTCCTTCTGAAATCATGACAGTAGCTCAACTTCAGAAGGAGCATTTCTAATGAAAACTCCCTAATTGGGAATTAAATTTTTTTTTTGTCATGGCAAATGTCCCTCCAGCTTGGTTAGAGCCTGTTTCTGATTATAGGAAAATATTTGCTTTAGTCTCTAGGGAATCATAGTCATCCTGAGGGTCTGTGGTTATAGAACAAAAACCCACTGATGTTTAAAAACAGTGATGTGCCAAATGGCCACCAGAATCTTTCTTCATGGTAAAGATAATGGCACTTTTTAAGGAAAAATGTGGTTTTATAATTGTTTCTTTTCAAAGAATGTCTGTCAGTATAATTTGAATATGTGCTCTACATGAGGTTTTTTGTTTTTTTAATACTGTCTTGTATAAAGATGTTAAGGCTTTTTTTGGAAATGTTGGGTCCATTCTGAAGTGCTTTGATATCTAAGGGCATCATTTATGAAATTGTGGAAGGCTCATGAGTGCTGAGTATGGATTTTCCTATTTGTTTAATTTGCTCATTCATTTATGCACGCAATTATTCAAAAAGAATGAGAGCCTGTATTCTCTTAGGTCCTGAGAACTCAAAGTAAGACAAAATATGATTTATTTTTGCTTTTTAGGGAGGAAGGTAAAACATAAACATGCAGACAAATCAGTGAGTGAGATAATTTCAAACACTGAAGTTGCAAGGAGCGGGGAGGAGACTGCTTTAGATTTCGCAGGTGGGACGTGTTGCTGAGTAGGTGACCTCATGGTGGATCGTGAGTTTATTCCGTTTCTTCCATGACCTTTACCTTGAAATCTGACTGCCTCCATCTGCCCTGACTCTGGGCTTGTGAGATGAGCTGTTAGCAAACTTGCCACAAGCAGAGGCTTGTAAAAGCATTTTACGTGGAGGCTATAAAAATATTTGCTTGCTCCTTCTGGGGTAAGTGAATGGACACACTTTCCCCTATTCCCTTTGCGAAGCACACCTGTGAACTCTGGACTTTACATAGAATCCAACTAAGAAGACCTGCGAGAGCCCTCAGCTTTTTAAGGACCTTTGGCTCCGTCCAGGGCGTGTGGGATGTTAGTGCCCCGGCCAGGGACTGACCCATGCCCCCAGCAGTGGAAGCACAGGATCTTAATCACTAGACCCCCAGGGAAATCCCCAGAGGTCTTGGCTTTCAAGGACCAACACGGTGGTCATTTCCGTAGGTTTTCGTTTTGTCTCATATGTTGGAAAGTTGTAGCTAGAGAAGCCAGCACATCAGAAATGCCAGTGGGTACAGAGAGAAGCTCCCCTTCCTGCCTTTTTTTCTGATCCAAGGACCTGGAAACAGCCCTGCTGGGCAACACAGAAAACTTTTATCTCCATATCTCTGGGGACTAAACAGAGAGAGAAGTGAAAATCCAAAGAAACAGGCTTGGGATATTATTTTAGTCACTCCACTTCCTAAAAGTCCTTCATTTGTCCCAACTCAGATTTGTGTTCTGCCTGTTATTTTCCAAGCAGTGCCCAGATTCATAACTTCTTTCTCTCCTTTCTGTCCCATTTATTTTTCTCTCTCTCATGTCTCCCTCTCTCAAAGTGTCAAAACAAAAAAAAAAAGAAAAAGAAAAAAAGAAACCCAAATACTCTGTTACAAAAGAGTTTGGCCATTTCTTTCTTTTGAAAAAATATTTGTTTTTTATTATTTGACTACTTTGGGTCTTCATCGCGGTACACTGGACTTTCATGGCATCGTGCAGGGCCGATCCTTGAGGCACAGGGGCCGTCGAGTGGCAGCAGGAAGGCCCAGTAGCGGCTGTGCGCTGGCATAGTCGCTCTGCGCAGGTGGGATCTGAGTTCCCTGACCAGAGACCGAACTGTGTCCCCTGCATCGCAGGGAGAGTTCTCAACCGCTGAACGCCAGGAAGGTCCCTGGCCGTTCCTTACGTTGCCTTGACTCTAGATAACGCCTGTGCGCCGGAGGCCTCACCTTTGAGCAAAGCTGCTTAGAGCATCCCCTCTACGTTGAGTGTTACTTTAGGTTTGGAGTCCTATACACCGTTTTATCACCGAGCTGTAAGTTAGAAGTGACTAGACGGAGGAAAGGGGATCTGAGCAGCTTGGGGCGGTAAACTCCGTGACGGTGCCTTGAGCACGTTTACTGTACGAGAGGGTGCTTAGGGTGGTTTGTCAAATAGGTTCATCTTGGTGCCATCTCTTGTCTTCCTCGTTTAAGAGAGGGAAACGCCTTTACGCGTGTAAATGCATGTCAGTTAAAAATGCCTTCCTTTTAGGCAGAAAGGAGGGGCAGGGAGACTCCTCCTGCGTCTGCCTTTCTGTTGCCTTCAGCTCAGGATAACGCCGTCAGAGAAGGATGTTTCCTGTCACGGGGTCCTCTGTCCCCGGTTGGTGTCCTGGAAGGCCCGCGGGGACCAGCCACTCCCATGCCCGCCGCAGTGTCCTGGAGACGGTGGTGGCGTCCCTACACCCTGCCCGCAGTCACGAGGGCTTCACCCCTCTCCCCCTGGGGCTGGTGTCAGGGGTCAGGATCTTCACCCCACTGCTGCGTTGGCGGGATCAAAGGGGACAGAGCTCCCGCCCCCGCCCTGCGATAACGGGGGCCCCTGAGTGTCAGCGACTCTCCTGCAGAAGCGTGCCCCTGCTAACCCGGGAATCTGAGACCAGGCAGTTGCAGAGCTGAGTCACCTCGGACGAGCCCCAGACCGCCCTGGCTTGACCGCTCACCTGCGCAGCAGCCCTGCTTGAGGGAGCCAGGACAGACCAGCAGGACAGCCTCGTCCAGCGTCAGGTTCACAAGGAGTGAAGAATGCCTGTTCTCTGGGGCTTCTGAGCTTCGGGGTGATGGGTTGTACAGCAGTCGCGAAGTGACAGAGGAATTTCATGTGAGACATGGAGGATGAGCAGGAGGCAGCCCCCTGCGAAGCAAAGGGAGGAGAGTTCTAGCACATTTTGTCCTCCCTCATTAGAGAAGCACGGAGCTTGGAGGCCGGGCACCGGCGGTGGGCGGGGAGGTCTGACCTGTAGGCCGCGGTCAGCCTGTGGAGAGCCTCGCTGGGGAACGGGAGCTCAGTGCTGGGACTTCAGTCTGGGGCTCACTCACAGGCTTTTGGAAGCCATGACGACATTATTTCTTTTTCTCACTTCGCGAAATACTCGTTAGGAACATCCTGCCAAACCATGGTGTCCCGCAGATGGAGTCCGTGGCTGTACTGACCACGCGCTGGGCCTTGTGCCCGGGGCGGGCAGACTGAGTTCTCTGTCTCTACACTTGAGGAATCGGAAAGCAAAACTTACGTGATGTTCACAGAGATTTCCATAAATGTTAACCGATTCAATTATTAATTATATGTGGTTGATATTATTATTGTTATTTATCCTCATTCCACACATGAGAAAGTGACTGTCATTTCTTCAGTCCTTGGAACAGGGCCTGGGGCATAGTAGGTGCTCAGGAAATATTCTGAAATTAATGAATAAATGGGCTTCCCTGGTGGCTCAGACAGTAAAGAATCTGCCTGTAGTGCAGGAGACCCAGGTTTGATCCCTGGTTTGGGAAGATCCCCTGGAGAAGGAAATGGCAGCCCACTCCAGTGTTCTTGCCTGGAGAGTCCCGTGGACGGAGGAGCCTGGAGGGCTAGCGTGCACGGGGTCGCACAGAGTCGGACCCGACCGAGCGACCTTCACGCGCTTCACAGTGAGTAGATGAAGGAACCAGAAGGCGCGTTGCCCTTGTTTGCAGGCACGTCGCTTCCTGGCTGGACGGTACGAGCTGCTGACCTCTGTGAAGGGTCCCCCAGGCAACAGAAGCCCGCTAAATGCTCTACCTCATTCCATTCTGCCAATAAGCCTGTAGGGAAGGTGGTGTCATCAGTTTATTTAAAAAATACAATAAAATCTTGTATCGTAGGCTTATGTATACAATATATACATAACTGGCTAGTCCTCATGTTTAATAATACAATCTTTATATATAAAACTTAGATGTTTAATAGGCATGGAAGACTCTTTATATCCACCATCAGATTCTGCATTCTCCCTGCAGATCCTCGTCCCCTCCCAGGCTTGCTTGCTTCGCTAACGTAAACTCCATTCTTCTACTTGCTTGAGCTAAAAATCTTGAAATTATCCCTGACTCTCCTTACTCGCATCCTTACCTCCAGCCTCATCAGTTTATCTTGCTGGTTCTGCTCTCAGAATGTGTCCTGACTTGGACTCCTTCTCATCTGCTTCCCCACTTCAATCCAGGCTCAGGGCACCATGAGATTTATTACTGCAGCAGCAACCTCCTAGCTAGTTTCTTGGACTCTGCCTTCAAGTCCCTGCTGCGTACTAAACATAAATTGGATTATACAATTCACTCAGAAGCCTTCATCTCATTCCCCATTACATGCAGAGAACAAGTCAGTCTTTATGGCTAGACCCGCCTCCACCAGCTCTGGCTTCTCTGGAATTCCGATGGCTCATCATGCCAGGGCATGTTTCTGTCTGAACGCGTGTCTCCTGCTTTGGCAGGCAAATCCTTTCCCACTGAGCCCCCAGGGAAGCCCACATAACCTGTTATTGCCTGTGTGCTCAAGACATACGCTCACAAATGTACCCGTACATCTCCTGTCATCACATCGAGTCTGGAAGCCCAGTGAAGGTGGCAGGTTCAGGTTCCTCCACTGTTTGCAGCCCGCTCCTTAGTACCTCAACAGGGTCTGGCACGTGGTGGGCGCTCAACGAGTGTTTGTTGGTGAATTAATGCCGGAGTTCCCCAGCCTCCCGGCCGCGGACCAGTATCTTCAGGTCAGCCCTAGCGCTAGGTTAGAAATAAAGCGCCCAGTAAATGTAGTGTTCTTGAGTCATCTCCAGACCACACCTGCCCCCCCGCCCATGGGAAAATCCTTTTCCACAAAATGGGTTCCTGGTGCCAAAAAAGGTTGGGGACTGCTGAATTCATGAGTGATATCAGCTCAGCTCCCCAATTTTTTCTTTGACTAGAATGCCCACCCAGTAGCCAAGATTCTCTAGCATCTCTTTAGAGTTGTTTGGCTTTTTTAAGGCTGCGTAAAAATGGAAGCTGAGTGAAGACGCACAGCTGTGTGCGGCTTCTTCAGGCAGGGCTCCCGTTTGTCCCCCCCTTTCCTTCCTGCTTTGTGGATCTGTCCGGGGACAGAAAGAACTGGGGAGAGGAGCAGAGCCGTCACTTTTCCCTTTGGCTCTCCACTCGGCATTGATCAGCTTTGTCTGACAAGGGAAGGGTCCTCGTGTGTGGCCAGAATAGCTTGTGGTCGATACTGATTCCATGAGACTTTTTCCAAATAACCTCGTATTGCTTAATTGATCACTACGAAAAATATATGTATATAGTTTTAAGTAAAGAGCATATAAATGAAGAAATCAACAAAATAAGGCAAAAAAGGTAGCCTGGAGCCAGCTTTTGCAGGTTCTAGACTCTCTCATTAAGACTTGGGTTTGTACCCCAAAGGCAACAGGCAGCTTCAGAAACGTGTTAGCAGAGGGTTGATGTGGTCACAGGAGGGTTTTAAGGATCTCTCCAGAGGTACTGCAGGAAATGAATTGAAAAGTGGCAAGAGTGAAAGCAGGGGAACTCTGAAGCTCGGGAGGTAGTGCTTAGATTAGGGTGGAGGTCCCTGCCGGGGGAGAGGGGGAAAGCTACTCCAGGTTCAGCCAGAAGGCGAAATACACAGAACTCAGTGACTGACAGGTTGGGTTAAAAACTAGTCTTCAAAATAGTTAACTGTTTGTATCGTGACTCTCCTCGTACAGATGTAGAAAGAGCACGTGCTGAAGATTCTGATAGCTCATTAATTAAGTGAGAGAACAACACAGAGTGTTGTAGCTAGTGCTAAGGGGAGGGCTAAGAGCTCGCACGTCTACATAAGTGCAGAGTGAGATGTGTGCTCCACAGGAGGCTGAGCCAGCCCCACGCCGGGCGGGACATCAGGGAGGCCTCTGCTGCGGGGATAGGGTTCGCATCTTTGTGGACTAGAATTACTTTACGTTTTTATCAGTGATCTGCAGTTTAGAGTTGTAGGATGTTTCCCTCAGAATCAGAAGTAGATGATACCAGATATGTGTGTCCTAGAGAATGCATAGTTTTCCCTTGAAACGGATATTTTCCCCCCTGATGTGTGTGTGTGTGTGTGTGTTGGGGGGGCGGGGCGGGTAAAGACTGAGTATATATTAGAGTAGAAATAGATTAAAAAGCAGGGACAACCTACTTTTCTTACTTAATAACTTACTTAATAGCACATTCTATGGTATAAATATTATTTTACAACATCGTTTTTAATGATGGCAATTTCCAATTTACAGAGATGCCATAATTAATGAAGCCAGTCCCCTGGAACATCTAGAGCATTCTCAGTTTTTATGCCAAAGAGCCTTATCCCCATATGTTTGCATATTTCCTTAATTATTTCCTTAGGGGGAAAGTTCCTAGAAATAGTATTTTCAGGTCAAAGGGTAGGCATAATTTCTCCCCTGGAAAGGTTGTGTTAATTTACTTTGACATCAGCAGAGGGTTTGCACAGCTAATTTATTGCCTGTGGATGCTTCTGAAATATTTTTTATCCTCTTTATACAAATTTTATTTTATGATTAGTTATCTCATTTTTGCTGGAATTTTTCTTTGTAATGAATTTTAAGATGTACCTCGGTACCCACTGTGCGACCTTCTCCAAATTAACTTTCTTTCCTTACAAATGAAAGGTGTATATAAATGATAGGCATAGAGTCATGCTGTTTACTCATTAAAATGACTTTTTCTCCTCATAAAATATGTAATTCTGAACCAGCTCGTTATTTTGGTGAGTGGAGTGGGTAGCAACCTACCAGTTACCATTCAGCCATATCTCAGAATTCTGCTCTTCTTCCGTCACCTTGTGGTTCAGACGGTAAAGAACCCGCCTGCAATGCAGGAGACCTGGGTCCAGTCCCTGGGCTGGGACGATCCCCTGGAGGAGTCCATGGACAGAGCAGCCTAGCGGGCCACCGTCTGTGGGGTCGCAAAGAGTGGGACGCAACTGAACGACCAACACCTTTGCTTTCCACCACCTCTGAAAGCCAATAATGACAGCGTCCTGCCCTAGACTAGAATGTTCTGACCATTTCAGTCTCAGATATCAATCACTTGGCTGATTGGCTCCGTGAATTCCCATCTTCAGTGAGTCCTCCTCTGACCGGTTCTGAAGCATCGAGGACAAGTTTTTAATTCCCTGATCCTTGGTGGCTCTTCCGTTCTTGAGACCAAGAGTGCAGGGCGGGTGTAACGGGTTTGCTGTGGCTCAGCCGACTCCACTTTCACCGTCACTGAGCCTCAGGACAGCATCTCCCACTGCTCCAGGCCCAGGGCTGCTGTGCCTCTTGGGGCATCACACACTCAGAGGCCCTCACTGTGGGCGGAGCAGTTGTTGGAGGAGTCTTTGTTGGCAGTCCCTCTGAGGAGCACTGGGTTTTCTGAAAGTCTTTATGAATATTCATGCACTGGTTTGCAGATTAGCAAGCAAAATTCCTGGGGAGTGTGGTAAACTGCCAATTTGTCTGGCCCCACTCTGATGCAATTGACCTTGGCTAATCTCTAGGAATCTGCATGATTAACAATTATCTTGAGTGAGGCTGGACCACTGCTTGAGGAATCACTCAACTCCCCTTTTTTCATAAACCTAGTGTTGGAGTTTTCCTCATCTACTGATGAGCCAGAATGCTTTAATCTTTCCAGGGTGACTTTCCAGCCAGTGGTTATAAACAATATTTATACAGTACAGCTTGGCTCCCCAGGTGGCTCAGGGGTGAAGAATCTGCCTGCAGTGCAGAAGACTTGGGTTCCATGCCTGGGTCAGGAAGATCCCCGGAGTAGGAAATGGCAGCCCGCTCCAGTATTCTTGCCTGGGAAATCCCGTGGACAGAGGAGCCTGGTGGGCTACAGTCCATGGGGTCTCAAGGAGTCGGACACTGCTGAATATAGCACAGCAGCAGCAGCAATACAATACAGTAATTTGTTTAAATTTATTATTACAAATTTATTTATTTTGAGTAAATTTGAATTTATATAAGCGCAGTTTGGCAGTTATTTGATGGTAACACTGCACTTTTGCTCTTACTACTTAATAAAACAAAAGAAAAGCAAAAATCCTCTAAGAGTAATGTGAATGAATCGAAGATGGAAGTCATCAGGCCTGCTTAAATTGAGGAATCTTGAGCTTGCGTGTGACAGACCTCAGACGGAAGCCAGACAAATGCGGTTTGATCCCCAAGAAAATGAAAACCTTTGTTTAAAGTAGAAATGCTGTCATTCAAGATTGGGTCTAAAAATTACAGCATAATTTGGAAATATAAAATATCCTCTTTGATGAAATATTTTTCTCCCGTGGTACACATATTTCTTGCACACCTCCGCTCGCTGCCGCTAGCACACTTTAACGGGCGTGTCCAGGAGCGAGGAGCCGCCAGTAGTGGAATGACAGCGAGAGGCCTCTCTCCACATCTTTTACTTGAGCAGTCAGAGTGGCCATTCCAACTGCAGCTGTAGTCCCCTCTCTGGTGGTTGGGTTTTAGGGAAGCCAGCGATCTCATCCGTTACTCAGACACCATTGGCAAATTCTATTTGCCAGCCACAGCCCTCAACATGTCGATTTCCATGGCTGATTCTCCATCCTGAAAAGGATTCTGTGTTTGAACTCTTAACAATGACTCTTGGCCACTTGGTTTTCTAAAGTTGCTTAGTCTAGTGGTTCATTAGACTTCAGCTTGATAGCAAAAGAAGTAGGTAACTGTGTTTAGATTAAGCTGTAATTTTTGAGACCTTGGTTAAATATCTCTACACTTTTCTGTTAAAAATTTGTAAGTGTTTTGTTTTAAGATAATTGTAGATTCACTTTTGGTTGTAAGAAATATCACACAAAGATCCTGTACTCTTTAACCAGTTTCCCTGGTGGTAATATCTTTGAAACAACAACGCAATATTTTTTAGATTTATGTATTTAATTTTTTTATTTGGGCCAGCCAGATCTTAGTTGCAGCACGTGAATGGACCCTCAAGTTTGGGGCCCAGGCTCCGTAGGTGTGGTGCATGGGGGTGTACTTGCCCCTAGATGTGTGTGATCTTAGCTCCCCGACCAGGGATCGAATCCGCATCCCATGCATTGCAAGGCGGATTCTTAACCACTGGGCCCTCAGCAACATCCCCAACAAGGCACTGTAACCAGGACGATTTTACTGATGGAGTCAGGCTACAGGGCAGTTTCGTCTCTGCCAGACCCATCTGTCACCCATATGGGTGACGCCCCCTCCTCCCTCTGCTCCCTCTTCACAGAGCCCTCACCCCTGATAGCCACTAATCTAATTTCCATTTCTATACTTCTCTCCTTTCAAGAATGCTATTAATGCCGACAAACAGTACTTAAGCTTTTCGTTTGGCTCCGCCCCCAGGCAACATTATTCTCTGAAGACTCATTCGAATTGTTTTTAAAGCTGAGTGGTATTCTACGAGGAGATTGTTCCCCAAACCCTTCACCTGTTTGCTCCGTGGAGAATACATGGGTTGTGTATAGTTCTGCGCTGATACAAATGCAGCTGCTGTGGACATCCCTGTTCACGTCTGTTGTGTGTGGGGAGTTTGCATTTCTCTGGCCTGGATTCCTAGGAGCAGGGCTCTAAGTCCTATGCTGCTTGCTTGGTTCTTTAAGGAATTACCAAACTGTTTCAGAGTTGTACCTTTCACATTCCCAGCAGCAGTGCGAAAGCGGTCAGTTTTTTGGCACCCTTATTATTGTCTGAGCTGACCTGATAGGTGTGTGTTTCACTGTGGCTTTGATGTTTGTGGTTGTGGTTCACAGTGTCCCCTGTGGTTTTAATCTACATTTCCCTGGAGGCTTAATGATGGCGAGCATTCCCCCCCCCCCCCCCCCCCCCCCCTGCCTCTTGATCACCTTTGTATTCTCTTTGGTGAAATGTCTGTCTGCTGTCCATTTTGTAAATGGATTGTGTGGTTCTTTAATGTTGAAATTTGAGGACTCTCTGTATTCTAGATACTGATCATATGTCAGATATATGGTTTGCACACATTTTTTCTTTTCCCATCTTGTCTTTTCATTCTCTCAGCAGAATTTTTCACATAGCCAAAGTTTTAAATTTCAATGAGTTGCATGTGGCAATACTTTCTTTTATGGATTAAGATTTTGGTATGAGGTCTAGGGCTTCCCTGGTGGCTCAGTGGTAAAGAACCCACTTGCAATGCAGGAGACCTGGGTTCCATTCCTGGGTCAGGAAGATTCCTTAGAGGAGGAAGTGGCAATCCACTCCAGTATTCTTGCCTGGAAAATTCCGTGGACAGAGGAGCCTGGCAGGCTACAGTCCATGGGGTCGAAAAGAGTGAGATGCAAGAGTGAGATGCAACTTAGGGAATAAACAACGGCAGCACGACGTCTAAGAACTCTGCTCAGACCGTGTTCCCAAGCATTTCCTTTTTCCTCCCTAAACATATATGTATGTAGATACCTTTTAAAGATATTTGAGTCCATTTTGAATTAATTTTGTATGAGTGTTTTGAGTCAAGTTCGGTTGTTTTTTTTTAATTCCCTCTGGATATTCAGTTTGTTTGGGCTTCTGTGGTGGCTCAGCTGGTAAAGAATCCGCCTACAATGCAAGAGACATGGGTTTGATCCCTAGTTGGGAAGATCCCCTGGAGGAGGGCATGACAACCCACTCCAGTGTTCTTGCCTGGAGAATTCCGTGGACAGAGAAGCCTGGCGGGCTGCAGTTCCTGGGGTTGCAGAGTCGGACACGACCTATCGACTGAGCACTCACATTCAGTTCTTTGAGCACCGTTTGTTTAAAAGGCCACGTGTACCCCAATGTTATCGCTGCATTGTTTACAATAGCCAGGACATGGAAGCAACCTAGATGCCCATCAACTGACGAATGGATAAGAAAGCTCTTATTGTGTACATATACACAATGGAATATTACTCAGCATAAAAAAAAAAAATTCATTTGAAGCAGTTCTACTCAGGTGGACGGAACTGGAGCCTATTATCCAGAGTGAAGTAAGCCAGAAGGAAAAACAACAATACAGTATACTAACGCACATATATGGAATTTAGAAAGATGGTAACAAGAACCCAGCATGCGAGACAGCAAAAGGAACGCAGACGTATAGAACAGACTCGTGGACTCTGTGGATGAGGGCAGGGGTGGGATGATTTGGGAGAATGGCATTGAAACATGTTAAGTATCATATGTGAAATCAATCGCCAGCCCAGGATTGTTGCTCGGGGCTGGTGCATCCAGATTTCCCGGGGGGAGGGAGTCGGGAGGGAGGAGGGAGGGGGGGTCTGGAGAGGGAGCATATGTACACCCATTGCGATATCATGTCATTGTATGGCAAAACCAATAAAAGAAATAAATAAATAAAGTAAAGCAACCACAAAAAAATAAATAAATAAAAAAATAAAAGGCCACCCTCTGTCCTCTGAATTACTTTTCCACTTTGTCTCCATGGTTTCATGAGCCTTAACATTTTATAGTATTAACTCGGACTGCACCCCGGCCTGGCTAATCTTGGAGCCTCTGGGTTGAGTTTTCTTTCTTTTTTTTTTTTTTTTATTATTGTTTTTGCCATACATTGTCATGATATCACCATGGGTTTACATATGCTTCCCCTCCGGGTCCCCCCTCCCTCCTCCCTCCCCCCCGGGAAATCTCGCTGCACCAGTCCCGAGCATCAATCCTGGGCTGGCGATTGATTAGACACATGACAATTAACATGCTTCAATGCCCTTCTCCCATCTCATCCCACCCTTACCCTCATCCACAAAGTCCACAAGTCTATTCTATACATCTGCGTTCCTTTTGTTGTCTCCCATGTTGGGTTCTCATTACTGTCTTTCTAAATTCCATATATATGTGTTAATATACTGTATTGTTGTTTTTGCTTCTGGCTTACTTCACTCTGGATAATGGGCTCCAGTTTCGTCCATCTGAGTAGAATTGCTTCAAATGAATTTTTTTTAATGCTGAGTAATATTCCATTGTGTATATATACCACAGCTTTCTTATCCATTCGTCAGTTGATGGGCATCTAGGTTGCTTCCATGTCCTGGCTATTGTAAACAATGCAGCGATGAACATTGGGGTGCACGTGGCTCTTTAATTCTGGTTTCCTCGGTGTATATGCCCAGCAGTGGGATTGCCGGGTCATATGGCAGGTCTATTTGCAGCTTTTTAAGGAACCTCCACACTGTTTTCCATAGTGGCTGTACTAGTTTGCATTCCCACCAACAGTGTAAGAGGGTTCCCTTTTCTCCACATCCTCTCCAGCATTTATTGCTTGTAGACTTTTGGATGGCAGCCATTCTGACTGGTGTAAAGTGGTACCTCATTGTAGTTTTGATTTGCATTTCTCTGATAATGAGTGATGTTGAGCATCTTTTCATGTGTTTGTTAGCCATTTTTATATCTTCCTTGGAGAAATGTCTGTTAAGTTCTTTGGCCCACTTTTTAATTGGGTTGTTTATTTTTCTAGAATGGAGCTGCAGGAGTTGTTTGTAAATTTTTGAGTTGAGTTTTCTGAAGGAGAATGGGGTTGGTGTTCGTCCACATTTATTAGCTGCTCTGCTGTCTGGCCCAGGTCCTGGTCATCGGGTATGAGGAATGTCACATGACCGCAGGGACTGTCCCCTCCTAGGTTTTCAGCCTTTGGAGTGTATCAGGCTGTGATCGCCATAAATAGAGGCGTTTGAAATTAGGGCATGCACCGTAAAAGCTTGTCTTGTTTGTGCGGATTTGGGGTTTTTATCTCTGGGACTTTCTGAAATGTTGTCAAAGAATGAAGATATGTGTCTCTAAATACTTATTTTCTTTTGATTTTCTGAACGGCATAACTCACCCATCATGGAAACAGTTTGGGGTTTTAAAATCTTATTTTCCCAAAGAAACATCACATTTATGGTTTATGAATATTTTACAGGTGAAGACATCAAAAAGAAAACATTTAAATGCAAATGCCAGTAATATCTGAGTCAGCTGTGATGCTGAGTGCTGTCTTTGTATTCCCTTCCAGATTTATCAACGATGTTGGTTGGTATTCAAGAAAGCTTCCAGCAAAGGTCCAAAAAGACTGGAGAAATTTTCTGATGAACGTGCCGCCTATTTTAGGTGTTACCACAAGGTAAGACTCAGTTATTGTAGCTTTCCAGAGGTCTGTTCATAACTAGGGAACTCAAGTTCTTTGTCTGAAAACTTGTCTTGCTTCTTAACCACGTTACAAAAATTACTTTTTCCAAGGGCATAACGCCTCTTAAGTAGTATCTACTTGCTCGTTGTTTTCTTTCTTGGTTGTTGTTATTCGTTTCTTTTGTGACTTATTCATTTTATCGGTTTTTTCTAAGGTTCATCCAATCACTTCGTGTTTTGGCCGTGTTTTGGCCGCGGTGGGTCTCTGGCTGCGGGCGGGCTTTTTGTGGCTGCGAGCGGGGCTCCTCCCCGTGCGGTGAGCCTCTCCTTACTGTGGCTGCTCTTCTTGCGGAGCCTGGGCTCCGGGCTCGGTCGTCGCCGCCTGCAGGCTCTGGAGCGCTGTCGCGGGCAGCTGGGGCCGACCGGCTTAGCGGCTCCGTCCACGCGGGAGCTCTCCTACCAGGGGTCAAACCAGTGTCTATGGCATTGCAAGGTGGATTCTTAGCCCCTGGACCACCAAGGAAGCCTCCCATTTTATTGTTGATAGACACTTAGGTTTTTTCCAGTTTTCACATATTATGACTCCAGTTTTTAGAAAATTTTTATTGGAGTATTGAATCTTCCTGGTGGCTCAGAGGGTAAAGCTTCTGCCTACAAAGCGGGAGACCCAGGTTTGATCCCTGGGTTGGGAAGATCCCCTGGAGGAGGAAATGGCAACCCACCCTGGTACTCTTGCCTGGAGAATCCCATGGGCAGAGGAGTCCACGGAGTCGCAGAGTCGGCCACGCCTGAGCGCCTTCCCTTGCCTCTGTGTTGTGTCACTGTCTACGGTACAAGCGGAATCAGTACTGTCCATAGGCCTGTGTCCCCTGGTTTTGGATTTCCTTCCCATTTAGGTCCCTACAGAGCACCGAACAGTTTCTTGTGCTAAACAGTAGATTCTCCTTAGTATCCACTTTGTTCATGTTACCAGAAGTGTATAAGTGTCAAGCCCAAAGTCCCAGCTCATCCCACCTGCTCCCTCCCCACGTGGTATCCATACATCTGTCCTCTAAGTCTGTTCTGTTCTGCTTTGTAAAGTCACCAGGGCTTCCCTGGTGACTCAGTGGTGAAGAATCTGCCTGCAATGCAGGAGGCTTGCAGGAGATTCAGGTTTGATCCTTGGGTTGAGACGATTCCCTGGAGGAGGAAATGGCAACGGGTTCCAGAACTCTTGCCTGGAAATCCCCATGGACAGAGGAGCCTGGTGGGCTACAGTCCATGGGGTCACAAGAGGTCAGACAGGACTGAGGGATTCAACAACAGACCACTGTGGTCCAAGCCACCAAGCTGCCTGATTCCCAGCCCTCTGGAGTCTGTTTGAGACGCTCATATCACATCGTGACTCTGGCTCAGAACCCTCAGTCAGGTTGGCATAACGGTCCACCCATCACACGTGTGACTTCCTGCCGCCTGTTTAACTTCATGTCCATGGTTTCCCCAGTCCCGCTTGGCCCTGTGACAGGTGCCCTGGGCTCTGCACCCTCCGTAGATGGCCAGGCACGTCCCTTCTTTTGAGTTTCCTCTCCCCTCTGCTTGGAAGGCTCTCCTTGCAAATATGCACAGAATCCTGTCCTCCTTTGTTCCTGCCGCTGTTCAGCTTCCTCCTAAGCGAGCCCCATACCTGCCCTGTTATTTAAGACCAAGTCCTTGGACGCCCCGCCCCAGCCCATCTCCCTTGGTTTTTAGCTCTTATCAGACTGCATATGTATTGCTCAGTTACTTCCTATTGTCCTTACTACAATGCCACCAAAAAACAAGGTTCCCGAGGGCAGAGATTTTGCAGTCAGGAGTACATCTGCTTTTACTCCTTACCAGGGCCTAACGGAGCAGACACTTTTTAAACTTTTTTTTTTAATATCAAAGATCTTTATTCGTATTTGTTTTGTTTTTATTCTCTCAGGTCTTGGTTGTAGCGCACTCTGGTCCTGAACAGGGCTGAACCCTGGCCCCCCACACTGGGAGAGCAGAGGCTCGGCCACTAGACCACCAGGGAAGCTGCTCTTAAGACTCTCATTGAAAAGATATGGGCGTTATCAATAGAGGACAGGGAATAGATGTGGATGTCTGTGTGTCGCTCCTTGATTTAGCTCATCAGGAAGTCTCGAGGCATCTGAAACTAGGAACTGCGGTGCCTGGTGCTGGGAGCAGACGGAGCCGGGACTGGGAAGGTCTAGAACAGACACACACGCAAAACCAGAGTGGACTGAAGAGTCCCCTTGCATGGGAAACAGGCCAAGGGCGTTTGAGGACAGACTCGCCCTATTTCCCAGACTCCTACCTGCTGGCTGTGGAATTTAATATGTATATCTTTGGGGAATATGGTAAGCCACAGTCTCTTTCATCTATAATAATCATTAACCAAAGTTCAAAGCATCAGAATGGAAGAATTATCTCCATTAAGCCTCCAGGTCCTTGATGATTCCTGTAGCCAATTCATCCTCCTAAGTCTTTCAGATCTGATTCATTTAATATTAATCTCTCAGGGGCATATAAAAAGCTGGAGTAACTCTGAGTTGTGCATTTTTTATCTAAATGCTGTGTGATTTATGAATCTTGATAATAAAAGTACTAGGGTGATAAATAGCTCACCGTGACCAGATTTCAGAGTTTATTTGAACACAAATAAAAAGCAATTTCCAAAGGAAATGAAGCACTGTACGTTATGCTGTTTGATCAACGCAGAGACGGTGTGGCGTGTACACCCATCTCTCCTGTAGGAAGTCTGTGGCATGTGTGGAAATGCAGTGCTTCTTTTGTTTCACTTTTAAAGACAGTATGTTGGGGGGGGGCGGGACACACCGGTTTTACATATGTGATTCTTTTCAGTTTTTTAAAGCAGAAATTGACTGTAGAATTTTAAAACTTGGTGCTTTCCTCTCTGACAAGGTAACTAAATGGTGCTCTCATACAAAAGCTGGAAAATAAACATATGACTAATGCCCAGACAAGACCTTCCATTCTTCATGTCCTCACCTCTCTCATGAAGTGCCTCTCAAGCCCCAGAGCTGTCAGAGACGGCTGTGAATTTGATTAACTGTAATTGTAACAATATTAAGACTCCAGTAACTTTATTTTTTCTTTCTTTCTTTCCAGTTTTATTGGGAAATATTCGACATGCATCACTCAGTTTAAATGTAGGACTCCAGTGACTTTAAATTTAGTTCCTGACCTTCCCGTTAAATACTGGTTTATTGTTCTCACTCAGCAAATCCAAATTGCCCACACGAAGCAGGAGGGGTTGAGAGTTTCTGTGCATGCTTTTACTTTTTTGGTGTGAGTAACGATTGAGAAGAAATCTAAGTAGAATGATGGTCAGCTGTTGTTTTTGCTGCTGGTGCTGCTGAGTCACGTCAGTTGTGTCTGACTGTGTGACCCCATAGACGGCAGCCCACCAGGCTCCGCCGTCCCTGGGATTCTCCAGGCAAGAACACTGGAGTGGGTTGCCATGTCCTTCTCCAGTGCATGAAAGTGAAAAGTGAAAGTGAAGTCGCTCAGTCATGCCTGACTCCTCGCGACCCCATGGACTGCAGCCTACAGGCTTCTCCGTCCATGGAACTTTCCAGGCGAGAGTACCGGAGTGGGGTGCTATTGCCTTGAGACCAAGGCAAATAGCGCGGTGGGAAGTATGCTGGCCCTGGGTTTGGGAAGCTGGCTTTATCTTTTTTTCTCTCTTTTTTCTTTCGTTAATTAACTTCACTTTATTTGTTTATTGAAGTGTAGGGAATATGCAATATTATGCTGTTTTCAGGTGCATAGTATTTTGATTCAGTATTTTTTCAATTATTTTTATTAATTACAGACTAATTAGTTAGCTTATTAATTATGGGCTGCCGCATGAGGTTGCAAACAGTGGGAATGTGACCTAGTGAGTGAGCAACAGCCACAGTTTGTATTGGAGTGTATCGATTTACAGTGTTGTGCTAGTTTCAGACGTGATGGTCACGGTTCAGTCACTAGGTCACGTCCAACTCTTGTGACCCCTGGACTGGACTGCCCGCCAGGCTCCTCTGTCCGTCAGCAAAGCAAATCACTGATAGGCATTCCTGTATCCACTCTTTTTTAGGCTGTTTTCCCATAAGACCATCATAGAGCGCTGAGTGGCGCTCCCCGTGCTGTACAGCAGGTTTTACTGGCTCTCGGTTTTACATGCCTGCATAGTAACGCGTGTGTGTCAGTCCCAGTCTCTCAGCTTACCCCCCTCCCCCTGGGTAACCGTAGTTTGCTGTCTACATCCATCACTCTGTTTCGGTTTTGTATAAAACTCTTAGAGGAAAACAAAGGCAGAACACTCTCTGACATAAATCCCAGCAAGATCTTTTTTGAGCCACCTCCTAGAATAATGAAAATAAAAACAAAAGTCAACAAATGGGGCCTAATTAAACATACTTTTGCACAGCAAAGACAACCATAAACAAAAACGAAAAGACAGCCCAAAGAGTGGGAAAAATATTTGCAAACAAAGCGACCAAACGAGGGATTGATCTTCAGTTTTTAAATACACAAACAGCTCATGCAGCTCATTATCAAAAAATAAAGACAGCCCAATCAAAAAATGGGCAGAAGATGTAGACATTTCTCCAAAGAAGACATACAGAGGGCCAAAAAGCAAGTGAAAAGATGTCCAACATCACTAATTATCAGAGAAATGCAAATAAAATCAACAATGAGTTAGCACCTCACACAAGTCAGAATGGCCATCATCAAAAAATCTACAAGCAATAAATGCTGGAGAGGTGTGGAGAAAAGGGGACCTTCCTACACCATCGGTGGGAGTGTAAATTGGTACAGCCACTATGGATAACAGTACGGCTGTTTGTTAGAAAAAATCAGACTAAGAAGAGAGCTATCCTATGATTCAGCAGTCTCCCTCCTGGGCTCATATCCAGAGAAAATTCTACTTTGAAAAGATACATCATGCACCCCAATGTTCACAGCTCTATTTGTTGACATGATAGCCAGGACCAGGAAGCAACCTAAATGTCTGTTGCCAGACGCGTGGATGATGAAGATGTGGTGTGTATCCACAATTAAACACCACTCAGTCATAAAGGGGGATGAAATGACGCTGCTCACAGTGACATGGATAGACCTTGAGACTGTCGTTCTAGGTGAAATAAGTCAGACAGCGGCGGACAGACATCAGATGACATTACTTATGTGAGGAACCCAGAAAGTGACTCAGCGTTTCTGCAGATTCTGCCCTATTCCTGGTGATGGCTGCTCTCTTCTTGCTTACCTGTCTTAGATGTAGGGTTGATAGTTTGTATCTGTTAATCCCAAACCCCTGATTTGCCCCTCCCTACTGGCTTCTCCCCTTCAGTAAGCACAAGTTTCTTTTCTATATCTGTGAATCTGTTTCTATTTTGCATAAACATTCATCTGTATTATTTTTTAGATTCCACATGTAAGTGGTATCATACAGTATTTGTCTTTCTCTGACAATTTATTATGCCTGATATTCTCTAGTGAGTGAAAGTCGCTCAGTCGTGTCCGACTCTTTGCAGCCCCATGGGTATACAGTCCATGGAGTTCTCCAGGCCAGAAGACTGGAGTGGTTGGCCTTTCCCTTCTCCAGGGAGTCTTCCCATCCCAGGGATCGAACCCAGGTCTCCCATCTTGCAGGTGGATTCTTAACCAGCTGAGCCACAGGAACGTCCAAGCACACTGGAGTGGGCCGCCTCTGTCTTCTCCAGGGGACCTCCTGACCCAGGAGCTGAGCCAGGGTCTCCTGCACGGCAGGCGATTCTTGACCAGCTGAGCCACCGGCGCGGCATCCGTATTGCTGCAAACGGCGATCTTTCACTCTTTCTCACGGCTGAGTAATATTCTGCTGTCCACACACCGCGTCTTCGTACCAGTTAAGGAGGGGGCTAGGGTTGCTGCTGAGTCTTGGCCACTCTAAACAGTGCTCCTGTGAACCACAGAATCCCCCTGAGATTCGCCCAGGTTGCTGTGTCGTGGGTCTTCGTAGCCCCTTCCTGTTATCACTAACCAGTGTTCACAGTATGGATTACTGCAGTTGACTACATTCTGGCTGTTTCTGTTTTTCTTTATTATTATGGATAAAGTTTTTATTTTTCTGGGATAAACTCCCTAGTGTACAACTACTGGATCATATGGTGGCTGTATATTTAGTTTTACAAGAAACTGCAGACCTCCCTTGCAGAGCAGCTGTGGATTTTACATTCCCACCAGCAATGAATGCCTGATTCAGCGTTCCTGCATCTTCATCAGTGTTTGGTGGTGTCACGGTATTTACACTGGTCACTCTGATAGTCATATCTCATTGTGGTTTTAGTTTGCATTCCCTCATGTCTAATGATGTTAAATGTATTTTCCTGCAGTTGAACTGCTGTCTGTGTATCTTTTTCTATGAAATATCTGTTTATGTATTTTTACCAATTTTTAGTAACTTTTTTTACGAGTGAGTTTTGCATATTTTTCTATATAGATTCCAGTCCTTTGTCAGATATGTGGTTGCAAATATTTTCTCTTTTTCCATAGCTTATCTTTTCATCCTCTTAACAGGATCTTTTGCAGAACGAAAGTGTTAATTCTCCTCAGGTCCACTGTTTGAATTTTTATTTATATGAATTATGCTTTATGGTCAAGTCTAAGAATTCTTTGCCTAGCCTTGGATCCTGAACATTTTCTTTTTCTAAAATTTTATAATTTAAGTTCATGATTCATTCTGAGTTTAATTTTTGTATGAGATGTGAGATGTAGGTTGAGTTTCATTCCTTTTTACCTATGGTTGTCCAATTATTCCAATACCCTTTGTTGTTAAAAAAAAAATTGTTCTTTTTCCCACTGAGCTGCTTTTGAACATTTATCAAGAACCATTTGGGCATATTAGCACAGGTCTATTTCTGGGTTTTCTGTTCTTTTTCATTGAGCTATGTATCATGTTCTCTTGATTACCGTAAATATATACTAATAATATTGGGTAGAAATGAATGCTTGCAGTTATTCTTTCTTTTAAAGGTCGTTTTAGTTATGTTAGTGCTTCTCCATAAAATTTTATGTTTGTCTGTGCTTACAGAAAACGCATGTTAGAATTCTAAGTATTTAGAGTAAAGCCTATAAATCAAATCATGGGAGAACTTGACATCTTTTCTATATCAGATCTTTTGATTCATGAACATGATCACTCCGTTTATTTGAACTTTTACAACTTCTTTCATCGTCATTTGGTAGTATTCAACCTCTGTATCCTGTACATGTTTACTTAAGTTTATATGTGATTATTTCATTTAATCTGGATTAAATTCAAAGCCCTTTTGCATTAAATTCTTGTGTAAACTTGTCATCTTTGGCCAGTAATCAGTAAAACAGTCATCCAGTTTAATTTTTCTTTCCTACCCCACAATTATTTGAGTAATCGTTTGAATGATTAGTGGTCCTGAGTTCTGAGGGCGTATCCGGATGTCAGCTGTGTCGCCTGGCAGGGGTCTGTCAGTTTGTTGACCTGGTCCTGTTCTTAAGAAATGTGCCTATGCACAGAGGGGGAGGACAAGGCAGAAACAGACTCAGCTGCGAAGCTCACTGGCTGTATGTGCCTCTCTTCCCCCAGTTCGTCTGTATTTCTTACATGAATTTCTTAGAAGCTTGCACCCCGAGGACTTACCTGTTGGATTTCACATTTGTGTTTATGTGGAAGCACTTGACTATAATCAGGAACACATAGAAGCTCCCTGTCGGTGATGTCAGACAAAGAAGGACGGGCTTTCTTAAGTCAGTAAAAAATGAGTCAAATGCTTTTTGGGTGTGGGAGAAAGTACAGGATATTGTTGACTAAAGGGTGATGATCCATTTACCTCATTTTACAACTTTTTGCAGATTTCTCTTTTCTTTTTCTTATCATATTATTTTTAAAAATTATTAATATCATGCATGTTTCTTGTAACAAATGCAAATAGTTTTGAAGTGCATGGAGTAAAATGAAAAAAAAAATACTATTCTGGACTCTAGTCCCACTCCTTTGGAAAAATAGTAACGGATTAATGTGTACTTTTCAGACTCTTTTTTTCTCTGTATACAAATAGAGACAAATTCGGAAACACACACATATATATATATAGATCACATTTTTAAAGCAAATATTCAGTAATTCATTGCATATTATGCATATTGTGTTTAAGGAGACCATAATTACAGATTTTCCCAGGACATTTTAATGAGCCTATAGTCTTTATATAACTTTTAGTAGTGACTTCTTTCATGTTCAGAATATTTGGATTTATGAGATAAAATAAAATGTCACATTAGTTATACCCTTTCTCTCATGCTTTGCCTATCATTCTAAGTCAATAATTAGTGGCTACACCTCATTAATTTAACAGATCCAGAGTACTCTTTAATATTGATACACCACAACCTGTTGAAAAATACCCACATTGAGAGGCAAAGAAGCTCCTAATGTTTTATAATCTAAATTCTGTATGGTGAAACACTTGTGTGTGTATCATTGTTTGCTCAGGCAAATCTTCTTGAGAGGAAAACTCTTAGAGGTGGGATGGTCAGCTGATAGCCTATACTTTTAACATTTTTGTAACTAATGCCAAAGTGTCTCCAGATAGACTATCCAAAATCCCACACCCACGGCCAGCTTAGGAAAGTGTCCTTCCCCCAGGACTCCATTCTCTCTGTAAATTTCAGATGCAGACTTTTCAGTGTAAGTACCCTTTGGTGTGTATGTGGCTTTTTATTTTTAAGAAAGACGAGATGAACAGCAAATAAAGCTCCACTCTTCAGGGCAGACGGTCCAGATTTATACCTCAGACAGGCTCTAGTCCAATTTATTTTAAGTGACCAAGGGCATGTGTACATATTTGGAAAGAATGAAACCATCTCTTGGGGCTGGGATTTAACTGTCTAGGCTGGTTCTTTCTTAAGGAATCTTTTGTAAAATGTTTTGCTTAAACTGCTGTGTTCCAGGTCCTGAGGGGAGAATTGTGGATAGAAATGTTTGATGCTGGGAAAGTGTCTCCTTATTTACCTGTCCTTGCATACTGGCACTGCATTAAAACCATTGGTACTTTTTTTTTTAGGAAAGACAATACGAAACACTTAACATGTTTGCAATACATTGTAAGAAGTCCTTAGGAAAATTTTAATGGGAATATTTATTAGAGCTTTTTAGAGTGCTCTGAAAAGTTCAACTGGTAATAATGTAATAACAATAATAATCATGTAATGGATTGTTTCATTAATCCTGTACTTGAGAAGACATTATAGATCCAGAAATGTATTGCTTTTACATGACTTATTTTCAAAGGCAACCTACAGAAGTTAAAGGGATTTATGCCTCTTCATTTTCTGTAGGATAATGGCTTTATTATTTTTTTACAATGAAATAATTTGAAGCTTCTGCAATTTGCATATACAAAGTGAATTGCTCACTGAATTCATTCAGTGCCACAAGGGAAAAAATAATTAGGATACAGCTTACAGAAGCAAGGCAGGAAAGTTGCCTTTTAGGTAGTAGTCTCCATTTCACTCTGTAAACATAAATAAGTCATCATCTATAAATTACCTTCAGCAAAAGAAGTGGAAACACTGGAAATCAAATCCTTGTTTTCCTAAATGGCTTTTGACTTTGCAGCACTCCGGCAACGTATTTAATATTCCCACACAACGTTGACTAATTGCATAATTCTGACAGGAATATACCAGCTCCTCAAGGGAGTGTACTTTTAAAAAATCCGATTGTATTAATCTTCCCTTGAAACAACAGAAGAAATTTCAGCAGTTTCTCTGTCTAGTTACAAAATAATCCATTTGGAAAATTGAATTGTGTAATTTGTGATTGTTTTCCAAGTCGTTAATGCAAACCTATGTCAGTGGCACGTTAAACTTTCAAAGTCTGGCCGCTTTGTTAATCGCTGGCTGTTAAAGGTTTATTTCAATGAATACTACCGTTTATGACGAATGAGACATCTGGACTATGACCTAAACAGCCAAATTAATTTGCCAGTTCTTTTTTTTTTGGAATTCCTAATTGGATGGCATACTTAAAGATTCATCAGAGATTTAGGAGTGTGCTGAATATCGCTCTTTCCTTTGAGGGGTCATAGTACTGGGTTTTTGATACTCAGAGAGCTAGAAAACAAGATATGCAGAGGAATCAGCAGCTCCTCAGCGCTCCCTGCTCGCCCATCCCTCCCACCCGGAGCCGGGGGTCCTCGCTGCCCGCTGCCTGCTGTGCCCTGACCTCTCTGGACCTTGCTGTTCCCGCCCCTCCCCGTGGTTGAGGCCAGGCCTGCGCGCTGCCCGCTCCAGAGGACACCGTCCTCAGAGCTCTGTGAGCAGCCCTCTCCGGTCGCGTGGTGCACCAGCCGCGTCCATTCTCCACTTGCCCTCTGACAGGGTTTTCCGCCCTCTGCGCTGTGCACAGTTTTGGTGTGGCGCTGGCCTGTTCACTGCAGGAAGTTTAGCCGCGTCTCTGACTTCGACCCGCGAGATGCCAAGAGCCCCTCCCCGTTTTGGCCACCAAAAATAGCCCGGACTTGGTGAAATCTTTCCGGGAAAGGAGGAGGCGAGTGCAGGATCTTGAGACCGCCTTGGCTGGAGACCGCTGGCCTGGAGCGTGTAGCTGCGGCCCCTCGTCCGTGCCCTGCTGCTCTGCCTCACTCCTCACCACCTCTCCCCCTGGATTCCTATCCTGCCAATCGGCAGGTTCCTGATTGTGTGGGAAGCTTAGGGCTGGAGATGCCTCGCTCCTTTCTTTGCCTCGTAAACCCTCGCTCACCCACCTCAGCCCACTTTAGGGGTAACAGTGCCTTCTCGCTGATGCCTTTCTGGAGACTCACTGGTAGCATTTGGTGGTTTGCTGAAGCGTCGCGTCAGATTATCCACGTTTGGATCCCAGCTCTGCTGTTTGCAAGCTGAGTGAACACATTCCCCTCTGATAGTCCTGTTCTATGCACAGCACGAACTTCACAGTCAGAAATGTGAAACATTAAACAGCATAGTCAATATGAAGTGCTTAGAACCCCAAATCTGGCATATAGTTAAGGGTCTGCCTGCGTGGGGGCCTTCCCTTCCCTTCCCTGGCGTCCAGGGGCTGAGACTGCACTCCTGACACAGGGGGTCCCGGTTTGGGCCCGTCGGGGAACGAGGTCCCACATGCTGCGACTAAAGACCCGGCGCAGCCAAATAAGTGGGTTTTGTTGCTGTTCAGTCTCTGAGTTGTGTGTGGCTGTCTGCGACCTCGTGGCCGCCAGGCTCCCCTGTCCTCCGCTGTCTCCTGGAGCTGGCTCAAATTCACGTCCCTAAAGTCGGTGACGCTAGCTTACCATCTCACCCTCTTATGCGCCTTTGTTCTTATAAGCAGAAATAAATGAATAATTTTTTTTAAGAGTCTGCCTGCTTGGAATCAAATCTGGCCTCCGCTCGGGGTCAGGAATGGCCCGCCCCGGACGAGTTACCGCTGCTGCTGCACCTCACCCCCCTACCACGCTCTCACGGAGGGCTTACACGGGTGAGGCGCTGAGCTGGGCGCTGGAGACAGAGCAGAGAGTGGAGCAGGGAACACCCTGCTTCTCCTGCTACTTAACATAGAACGTGTAAGTGAAATACGCAGGGTGTGGCGTGACTGATCAGCGCTCAGCAAGAATGAACGCTGGGCAAAGAGAAAGGCGTGTGGGCCCAGAGTGTTGCAGTTCTGCTTTTGCTTTCTTTCATTTGCCAGCCTGTCAGCATGTGGGGCCTTAGCTTCCTGACTGGAGATCCAGCCTGCGCCCTCTGCATTGGAGGCGCACGGTCCTGACCACGGGACCGCCGAGGAGGTCCCCCTGTTGCAGTTCTAAATAGAGTCGCCTGGACGAGATGATGTCTGAGTCACTGACGACGGGGCAGGTTGAGACTTCCTCGTCCAGAGGAAGAGTGTTTCCAAGCAAAGGAAGAATAAGCCAGGTGTTCCTGCTTGGTGGGAGTGGAAAGGCCACAAAATTGAGAGGGGCTTCAGCTGGACTTCTCAGAAAACGAAAACAGTGAATAGAGCACTGCCTGAGTTTGAACAGAGTGGTGTCTCTTCCGTATCAGGCCCTCTAGCAGCACACTGGGCTGCCCAGGTGCCTGCCTGCCAGTGTGGGAGACATGGAAGATGCGGGTTCGATCCCTGGGTCGGGAAGATTCCCTGGAGAAGGAAATGGCAACCCACTCTGGTGTTCTTGCCTGGAGAATCCCATGGACAGAGCAGCCTGGTGGGCTACTGTCCGTGGGGTCGCAGAGTCGGACATGCTGAAGTGACAGGCAGGCAATGTCTGCAGAGCAGTATTTGGAGGAATATTCTGAAAGTTCCAAAGAACTGTCCACTAGATAAGCAGAGGCTGGGAGGGGCCGTCAGCGTGCAGCTTTTCGTTTCTTCCCCTACTGGGAAGAAGCCCATTTCTCTTAGGGCAGCGCAGAGTGTGTGGGAGGAGCACGCGTGGCTGGACTGTATCTTGAGGAAAGTGGATCAGAGCTTGTTCAGACTGATTTTCAGGCCGCGCCGCGCTGTCCAAAGTAATCACGCGCTAGAGCCAGAACGCATACCGCCTTCCGCCATCCTCTGCGCTGGGGCAGGCGAGGCCCGTTGGACAGCCTTGGGCATCTGCCTGGCGTCTGCCGAAGGAAGGCCGCTGCACCGCGGGGCGCAGGGGCTGAAGGGCCGGCAGCAGGGGGTCTGCGCGTGCCCCGAAAGGCTCGGGCACAGAGGACCCCTTCTCAGCAGGCTCTGGAAGTGACCTAAACGGGCCACCGTGGTCACTGTGCGTGGTTTTCTCCGCATCCTCAGCAGCTACAGTTAGAGCCGGCTGCTGTGGTCACAGCTACCTGACTGTCTGGCTGAAATGCCTGCAGAGACGGATGATGGTGTCAGGCCACACATGGCTTGGTTCCCTTCTTGAGGAAGCGACGCAGGCGTGCACACCAGCTCGCGTGCTGTCAGGTGTGTGTGGCAGTCGTGTCCCGCTCTCTGTGGCCCATGGGCTGGAGCCCACCAGGCTCCTCTGTCTGCGGGCTTCTTAGGCAGGGATACTGGAGCAGGTTGCCGATTCCTCCTCCAGGGAATCTTCCCACCCCAGGGATCAAACCCAAGCCTCTTGCATCTCCTGCATTGGCAGGCGGGTTCTTCACCCCGAGAGCCACTTGGGAGGCCAGAAATGGGGGATGAGGAGGCCCAACGGTACAAAGGGTGTACGGCGGGTGCTTCTGTTGGCTAAACGTGCAGTCAGTTCTCGATGGTTGGCCTAGCTCTCCTTATTAAACGCCATAGTCCACACTTCTAAAATAAAGGAATCCCCAGTGACTCTAGTAATATTCTTGACCTGGGTTTCCTTGTGGGGACAGTCCAGGCATCCTGTGTCAATATTTATCTTGACTATGACAATCACAAATACATGGGCTGAGACTGACAAACCAGTTGGCCTATAAAGAACAGCATTTTGATGCAGATGAGAGATTTCAGTGGGCACTCAGACAATTCTCTCAAAGGTGATTGGGAAACAGGATATTCACATAATGTCAAAGTGTTGCCCAGCGTGAATGCCTCTCATGTGATACTGGATGTAAGAGTCCAAACATAGAAAAACACATGTGATGCAATTCAGTTTATATGTTTATATAAAGTTTCCTAGAAGGAAGAACTAACCAGTGGTAAGAGGGGTGGTTTTATCTATGGTCAGTACTGATCCAGAAAGTGATGGTATTAACTGAAATGTTCTGTATGCAATCTGAGTGTCGGCTACCCGGGTGTGTACACGCGTCAAGATTCATTGGACCATGGTCTTGAGATTTCTGTCTTTTACTGTTTGTGCTTGATCCGTGGGACCTCATATTTAGATTCCTGTGCTTGTTCCAAGCCAACTTTCCCTAGAGCTGTAGTTTGGAATACAGACCGTGGTGCCATATGCACACACATAAAAGCAAATGGTTTTTGAAAAGCTGAGTTTTCTTCTGCATTTTAAAGTCTGAATAGGAAAGACGAGTTTAGTTCAGACTGTCTTCTTTTGAGTTGACAAGCACTTTATTTTTACATAGGAATTGAGATTTACATTTCTTTTTTTTTCTTTCTCTAAAGATATGGTTTCTAACTTGCAGAAATATCTTTAAATGTTTCCAAACCTTTTTGCATCTGTAGTTTTATTCATTTGCTCATTTATCCAGCCAGTAACTTATTTACTCATTTACTTTTAATATGTTTTAAGGAGCACGCATGGTGGAGTGTACTGCTAGAAAAAAAGCATGCATCTGTAGAAGCCTGAAGTTCTATATTTGAATGTTGCTCTATCCTTCCATTCTACCTGAGAAATCATAATTAAGTCACTTCTGTCATTCTCACTATTCATCCTCATAATGAGTTTAATAATAGTTCCAAGGATGTTATATCATCCTAAGAATTTAGTATTGTGTGTAGCCATTCAGCATTCTGCAGTTGATTGAAGTAAGCGGACCTTCTTGAGAAGTGAATTTATGACTGGTGAGTAGGGTGAGATCCAGTTCCTCATTTAAATAGACTAGCTCTACTGTTATATGATGGTGACACTGTAAGATTTCCTTTGAAAAAAATTTTTAAAAACCAAGTGATTCAACCACTAAATTAAAATTGCTAACCAGTGTTCTAGTGGCTTATTATGTATTTGACTAGGAAATCTAGTCCTCTTCATACTAGAAGTAATACAGTTATATGGTGGAGTTTGAGAGAAAAACCCTATGAAAATTCTTGGCCAGAAGGAAATCAAACAGAGGATGTATTAGTCAACTTTTGCTTTGGCAACAATTCTAAAATCTTAGCAGCTTATAGCAACTCATCCTTATCTTCCACCCTTATTGTTTGAGGGGTCTGGGTGGGCTGTGGGTGTGTTGAGCATAGCTGGATTAATTTGACTCAGTTGCAGTCCATCTGTCTGTACATCCAGGAGTAAGGAGGGAGATGAACTCAAGGAGAGAACGGACTTACACATACGTTTAAAACATTTTCTTGCGCATATCAGCTCACATCCTGTGAGCTAAAGCAAGTTGCGTGACCAGATCCAAACCATTCAGGAAAGACGTGTGGGCAAGGAGGGAGTGGATGAACACTGAACAAATACGTCAGCCCGGAAAATGAAGGTCGGGATTTCCCAGGTGGTCCAGGGGTAAGGAATCCGCCTGCCAGTGCAGGGCACCTGGGCTCGGTCCCTGGCCTGGGAAGGGCACACCTGCTGCGGGGCAGCTGAGCCCCTGCACCTCAGCTCCTGAGCCCCCGCGCCCTGGAGACCGTGCTCGGCCACAGGAGAACCGGCGCCCCGCAACGGGGAGCCCGCGCACAGCAACAGAGACACAGAGCCGCTGAGAAGAGAGGTAAATAAAGGGAAAAAAGAGAACAAAGGCTGCTGTGACGTACAGCATCTGCCTTTGGTCTGACTTTAAATCCCTCCGGATTCTAAAGAGAATCGTTTTTGCCAGGGCTTACCCGTGCTCAGCCTTTCCATCCTCTGTGCTCATGAAGGTGCTCTGTGTGTCAGCAAAGCTCCTATTTAGGCTTCATTATCTCTTACCAGAGGAATTTTCAGGGAACCATGGTCTTCCATGGATTCTGAAGGAGTCCAAGGATTGAATATTGCCCAGGGTATCTCAACTTAAGCCTGAAGCTAACCTGGGCTTTGAAAGTAGACAGCCCGTTTCTGAAGAGAACCGAGCGTTTCAAGGTCCTCGTGTTGACGTTTTCGAGAAGCTGTACGCTTGTTTCTGGCCTTCTTTGGCCCCGTTTTGGCCAAAATGGGTTAGATTTTAGCTCCATTTCAAGAGAGAACTCTCTGGAGTCAGAAAGCTTAAGCATATCCCAGAAAAGGAAAAGGAAGTTTAGAGATTGAGAGGTCACAGATTAATTGGAAAGAGGAATCTGACAGGTAGCAGTCCAGATACAAACAGAAGTAATTTTGATTGTCCACCTTGGTCACTTGTTGCGTTAGCATGAAGATTCTATAAAAGGGTAGGTAAAAATATTTAAACTCTATATACCATTTTAATCACAAAATTTGACTTCTTTTACTTTTCTGTTCAATATCAAGACCCTCTGTTAGTAAGGAACATTTGTAACTGGACCTCAAACTAGCTGTCTTTTGGAAACTGATCTTTTGACTTTTAAATCACAGTTCTCACTTACATTTCAGATCTGGTCATGAGGCTTGAAATGCCTTGTTGTCTTCTTCACTTAGGATGTGCGGTTGTGAAATGGACAAAGAAGGCAAACAGAAAACAAGTGGTCCCGTTCAGAGGCGTGACCTTTGGGATGTCGAGTGGGCTCCAGGTCTTTACCAGGTTTCTGCTGATAACGGTTGTCATGCCCCTGCCAAGCGAAGGAGCGTTCTTCGGGCTGACTGTCGACCTTCAGGACAATTGGTTATCGCCTGGAATGTCAAATTCGTAGAAAACTAAATGAAAGTCAGCTCATGACAGTCGTGCTAGACTAGGAGTAGCAGACTGGTGGTGCTTTTCCTGATTTTGGTCCTTTTTCACTCATTCGTAACTTTTTGTTGCAATGGTTGGAGGGCGTCACCGGCTCAGTGCACATGAGTCTGAGCAAACTCCGGGAGGTGGTGATGGACAGGGAGGCCTGGCGCGCTGCAGTCCGTGGGGTCGATGAGAGTCGGACGTGACAGAGCGCCTGAACTGAACTGAACTGTTGTCACAGTATTGTTGCAGGGAGAAGCCAGTTCTGACTCCATCTTGGAACTATTTCTTTGACTTGCTTTTCGTTGCTTTTGTTATTATAATCATACATAATGGCCTGTCTCACAGAATTCCGCCCCTCTGTCTGACCATTAAACTAAAATGCCTTTGTTCAGAGCCCTGTCCTCTTGTGGATGACAGGAAGAAAGAAGTTAGTACATCCTCTGCCTGAGGCTTGCCATTCTAGGAGGTGTTTGCAAGATTACTGTCCTTTTAACCCTGCTGCCTACCTCCCCTATCTCTGATCTATAAAAGAACCTGGCATCCAGCCCCCTGCTTTGAGACATTGGTCTCCCATCTTCTCTGTCAGCCAGCTCTCTCCTTGCCTCAACACCCAATTCACTGGCCTGTCATGAGACTAGAAGTTTGAGCTTGTGCTGGGTAATAGCATCACCTTTACTCCTATTTAATATTTTGCTTGAGATCACATCACTTCTTCATTTAAATAAATTCATTGTAAGAGAACGTTTTCTTACTACCATTGACAGAAACTAGTGTTGGTTGCCATGAACCGTAGATAGCATTTAAAGAAGTACAAGGGGAAGAACATAGTGTTTTTAAGGCTGAATAGTACCCATCGTAGGTGTAAACCGCAGTTTCTTTATTCATCCATCAGTGGACATTTAGGTTGTTTCTGTATCTCAGCTACTGTAAATAATACTGCAGTAAAGGCAGGAGTGTAAATACTCCCTCTGAGGTACCGTTTTCATCTCCTTTGAATGTACATCCCCAAAGTGGGATTGTTGGACCACATGGTACTTCTGTTTTTTAACTTCTTGAAGAACCTTCATATTTTTTTTATAGCAGCTGCATCATTTTACATTCTCACTAACAGTGCGCAGAGTTTCCATATATTATCCCTAGTTAATAGAACAGTACTTGACACAGAGTAGATTTTAAAAATAAATAAATAAATGAATGAATGAATGAGTGAATAGTAAATAAGACAGATATTTTGATGAATGAAGGGATGCAAGGAAGATTCTTGAGAAGGGAATGTGATTCTCCTGCAGTTGTGTATAAGTGGTTCTCCCTGATGTTAGGTCTCCTCAGGTGGCTCAGTGGTAAAGAATCTGCCCACCAGTGCAGGAGATGCTGGTTTGATACCTGGATTAGGAAGATCCCCTTGAGGAGAAGATTGCAGCTCACTCCAGTGTTCGTGCCAGGAGAATCCCATGGACAGAGGAGCCTGGTGGGCTACAGCCCGTGGGGTTGCAAAGAGTCAGACATGACTGGGCATACACTTCTTGATGTTGTTACACTTTGAAGAACTTTTTACATTTTATCTGTGAATCACTACACAAAGATAGCATAATTCATGTAAAGTTTCTGTTTAGTTCAGTCGCTCAGTCATGTCTGACTCTTTGTGACCCCATGGACTGCAGCACGCCAGGCCTCCCTGTCCATCACCAACTCCTGGAGTTTGCTCAGACTCATGTGCATTGAGTCAGTGATGCCATTCAACCATCTCATCCTCTGTCGTTCCCTTCTCCTCCCATCTTCAATCTTTCCTAGCATCAGGGTCTTTTCAAGTGAGTCCGTTATTCTCAGCAGGTGGCCAGAGTATTGGAGCTTCAGCTTCAACATCAGTTCTTCTAGTGAATATTCAGGACTGATCTCCTTTAGGATTGACTGGTTGGATATCCTTTCAGTCCAAGGGACTCTCAAGAGTCTTCTCCAACACCACAGTTCAAAAGCATCATTTCTTTGGCACTCAGCTATCTTTATGGTCCAATTCTCATATCCATACCTGACCACTGGAAAAACTATAAGCTTTGACTAGATAGACCTTTGTTGGCAAAGTACTATCTCTGCTTTTTAATATGCTGTCTAGGTTGGTCATAACTTTTCTTCTAAGGAGTAAGCGTCTTTTAATTTCATGGCTGTAGTCATCATCTGCAGTGATTTTGGAGCCCCCCAAAATAAAGTCTCTCATTGTTTCCACTGTTTCCCCATCTATCTGTCATGAAGTGATGGGACCAGATGCCGTGATCTTAGTTTTCTGAATGTTGAGCTTTAAGCCAACTTTTTCACTCTCCTCTTTCACTTTCATCAAGAGGCTCTTTAGTTCCTCTTCACTTTCTGCCATAAGGGTGGTGTCATCTGCATATCTGAGGTTATTGATATTTCTCCTGGCAATCTTGACTCCAGGTTGTGCTTCCTCCAGCCCAGCGTTTCTCATGATGTACTCTGCATAGAAGTTATATAAGCAGGATGACAGTATACAGCATTGACTTACTCCTTTTCCTATCTGGAACCAGTCTGTTGTTCCATGTCCAGTTCTAACTGTTGCTTCCTGACCTGCATACAGGTTTCTCAGGAGGCAGGTCAGGTGGTCTGGTATTCCCATCTCTTTCAGAATTTTCTACAGTTTGTTGTGATCCACACAGTCAAAGACTTTGGCATAGTCAATGAAGCAGAAGTAGATGTTTTTCTGGAACTCTCTTGCTTTATCAGTGAACCAACAGATGTTGGTAATTTGATCTCTGGTTCCTCTGCCTTTTCTAAATCCAGCTTTAATATCTGGACGTTCATGGCTCATGAACTGTTGAAGCCTGGCTGGGAGAATTTTGAGCATTACTTTACTAGCGTGTGAAATGAATACAATTGTGCAGTAGTTTGAACATTCTTTGGCATTGCCTTTCTTTGGGATTGGAATGAAAACTGACCTTTTCCAATCCTGTGGCCACTGCTGAGTTTTCCAAATTTGCTGACATATTGAGTGCAGCACTTTCATGGCATCATCTTTTAGGATTTGACTTAGGTCAACTGGAATTCCATCACCTCCACTAGCTTTGTTTGTAGTTCTCTTGCATTGTGGAAGAAAGAGAAAGTCTAGAAAATTATAAATATAATCTATACAATTCAGGAGGGAGTTTTCCTTAAATTTTTGAACATGGAGGGAAATAACTTCTCTGTGATATGAAGTTTAAGGAAAAGGCCTTAAATTTCGTCTGAAGGTGAACTGAAGCTATTCAGTGCACTTGGTACTGAAAAGTCACCCCTTTGAGACAAAGCCGAGGATCCCATGTGGTCATTTTTGATGGTCAGTTACACTGATGTCTCTCCCATTTAAAATACTGCTCATATTTAATGGGAATCTGAGGACCTATGAAAATCTGTTTGCTTCCAAAGCAGTTATTTAGGGGCCAATTATTTCTTTGGAAAAAGAATATTAACCAAAAAAAAAAATATGTCCGGCTTCATTTTTATCATTTATAGAGTGGAGTGATAGTGGAAATATGTATGCCTCATTAAAGTTTTTAAGTGACTTGTAAGTACACCTGCAAATGTTAATTCTCCTAGTTATCACTTTAACATGTATTTTGAGGAAGATTCTATTATGGAGTAAGGTGCGGATTTGTTCAGATGTATCTGTGTGTGCGTGTGCACACGCACGTGCCCCTGTGCTCACGGCCTTGGGGAACTGAAGTTCTTGCTTCAGAACCTGGTAGTCTGTGGGAATTCCAGGGAATGAGTTTGACCCCTGTTTGGGTAGCTAAAATCCCACATGCCTTGTAGCCAAAAAACCAAACTATCAAAAAGAAACAATGTTATAATAAATTCGACAGAGACTTTAACAAACATGGTCTACATAAAAAAAAAAAAAAAGTTAAAAAAAGACTCTGATGACCTTTGCGCACATGAAACAACCCTGCCAGCTCCTCGAACATTCCGCGGAGCGGGTTGTCGGCTTTCCTATTATCTGAACCAGTTTCCAAACTGGGTGTTTGTGGGCTGGCTCATGCTGTTCTCTCTGCATTTCCTGACCCTTTTAGGTTACTTTCTCCTTCCTCTTTGTCTTTAATGGATGTTTGATGAAATGACACATTTCAAGGTCATTGCTGAGTTTGAGGCTAGAGTGGACTACCCTTTTATCTCAGTAGAGGTCAGAACATAACTGAGGGGAGTCGGGTCCACGCCTCCACAGGAGTCCCTCCGACGCTAGCAGGCAGTTTCGGCTCTTTTCCTGTGGGGTCACTGCTCCTCTCCCCTGGATCTTGACGTGGCAAGGTTGGGTTTGTGCCCTCCGAGCCTGCAGCCATCCTGTAATCAAATCCACTGGCCTTCAAGGTCAGATTCCCTGGGGATTCCTAGTCCCTTTGCCAGATCGCCAGGCTCGGAAGCCTAATGTGGCGCCCAGAACCTTCACAGCAGAGGGAGAACTTCTTTGGTATAGTTGGCCTCTAGTTTGAGGGTCTCCCACCCGGCAGGTATGGGATTTGATTTTATTGTGATTGCGCCCCTCCTGCCATCTCATTGCGGCGTCTTCCGTGTCTTTGGGTGTGAGCATCATTTTTTTTTTTTTTTTTTTTGTGGTTCCAGCATCCTCCTGTCTGTGGTTGTACAACAGCCTGTTGTGGTTTTGGAGTACACGTCCTTCTACTCTGCCATCTTGAACCTGGAATCAGAACTTGTGTTTTGAAAAAGACTGTCTGCCGCCCCTCCCCGCAGCTGTCTGACTGCCTCTGTCCATGTTCAGGCTCCTTTTTACTTTTTCACCAAAAGATACTGGCTTCCCACAAAGCTTCTTTCTTCTGAAAGCTGACTAGGGTTTTAAAAATGAGAACATTAAAAAAAAAAGTCACCTAGATGCTGTGAATGAATAGAGTCAGGATGGACGTGAAGAGACTAGAAGTAGTTGTGGGAAGATGGCAGTAACGGCCCAGAAACAACAGGGCTTCCCCGGTGACTGAGACAGTCAAGAATCCGCCTGCAGTGCGGGAGACCTGGGTGCAGCCCCCACTTGGGAAGGTCCCCTGGAGAAGGGCATGGCTACCCACTCCAGTATTCTTGCCTGGAGAATCCCAAGGACAGAGGTGCCTGGCGGGCTGCAGTCCATGGGATTACAAAGAGCTGGACTCAACTGAGGGACTGACACTTTCAATTTCAAACAATAAATAAGTGGCTGCCTCTGGTGAACTCTGAGACCCGGTGCAGTTGGGGAATGAGATAAGGAGAGGTAAGCCAGCGAAGAGGTCACAGCTCTTGGGAAACTGTGTTGTCTGTTTGGGTTGCTATTAATCCGACAACAGTACTATAAACACAGATGTGCGTTTCTTATGGTTCTGGAGGCTGGGAAGTCCAAGGTCAAGTCACAGGCAGATTGGGTGTCTGGTGAGAACTCACTTTCTGGTTCATGGAAGGCATCTTCTAGCTGTGTCCTTACTTGGGCGAAAGGACAGAGGAGACCTCGGGCCTCTTTTGTGAGAGCACTAATCCCCTTCAGGCTCCACTCTCATGACTTCATCAGCTCCCTAAGGCTCCGCCTCTTAATGCCATCCCCTTAGAGGTGCTATTTCAACGTGAGGGTTGGGTAGGGCCACAAACACTTGGTCCATAGCAACAGTTGAAAAATTTGTATTATCCTATTCAGAGAGCCAGTGGAGGTTAAGAAGCAGGGAAATTAAATAATCGGGTTAGGGTGTGCATAAAATGAAATGAAATAATTGACTCGCTCAATTGTGTCCAACTCTTTGCGACCCTCTGGACTGAAGCCCGCCGGGCTCCTCTGTTCACGAAATTTACCAGGCAGCAAGACTGGGGTGGTAGACATTCCCTTCTCCAGGAGATCTTCCCAACTCAGGACAGGCAGACAGAGCGGCACCTGGGTGCCGCGGCACGCAGTGGGCCCTTGCCCCTAGGGCTCTGGGGTGACTGTGGCGAGGAGGCTCACGAGGGGGTAAGCGTGTGCACCCAGCGTGCTCACACGGGGAGGCAGCTACAGCCCACCAACACGGTCCACACGACAGGCGCCTGCGGCTGGGCCACCCGTCGGCCTTCAGAGGCGTCTAGCGGGGAGGCGATGCGTCGGCTTCCTTGCTGGGGCGCTGAGGACGACCCTGAAATGAGCCGCCGGCCGTGCTCCTCTCGACGGTGAGCCCCCTTGCTGTCCCCGGGACGTGCCTCCTGCCTCCTGCTCAGTGTGATGCTGTCCACGGGAGCTTCCTTTCTGCCTCTCACTCACCGTGGTTCCTTTTCCAGGTCACAGAACTCAACAACGTGAAGAGTGTAGCTCGACTGCCAAGAAGTACCAAGAAGCACGCCATCGGGATCTACTTCAGTGACGAGACCTCCAAGACCTTTGCTTGCGATTCAGGTCTGGCGGCGGGGAGTGGGGGGCCCGGGCTCTTTGCTCCCCTGGCGCGGGGGCCTGGGGGGCCTGGGCTCTTTGCTCCCTGGATGCGGGGGTCCGGGGGGTCCGGGCTCTTTGCTCCCCTGGCGCGGGGGCCTGGGGGGCCTGGGCCCTTCACCCCCAGCGCGGTGGCCTCGCTCATCTCTGGTTGTCCCCACAGATCTAGAGGCTGAGGAGTGGTGCAGAGCCCTCCAGACGGAGTGTGTGGGCACGCGGGCCAGCGACATCAGCCTCGGGGAGCCCGACCTGCTGGCCGCGGGGGTCGAGAGAGAGCAGAGTGGTATGTGCAGAGAGTCCTCTCCTCTCCTTCCTGAAACTGTCTTTTCCCCCTGTAACGAAACAAGACATCCTGATGTAAACCTTTGGAAGTTATAAGATGTATAAAGGAAGAAGTAAAAGGAACCTTTTATCTCACCTGAACCTAGCTTAGCATTTCTGTATGTTTCTTAATATGTTTTCAGTGACTAAGAGGGCTGTATCTGCATTAATAATATCAGCTGGAAACTATGAGAAATCTACTGTGTTTCTCTGTCAGTTTTATTTGGAAGATGCATCAGATCATTTCATTTTCCCAGCACACTGCAATATAAGTACTGTTACCTCCCTTTTACAGATGAGGAAAATAAAGCTTAAAAGAGCTAAAGCTCGGCTCCAAGTCCAATAACTAGGGCTTGGTTTTAGACCCGTACTTCTGGGCCTGCATTTATGATATATGCATTTTACAGTGCAATGGGTTTTTGTCTTACTTTTCTTCCACTTTAAATTGTTATTGAACGCTTTCCAATGTTTTTAATAGAATCCAGACTTCCTGAATTTTTCATCAAGAGTAAACCCACCTAAAATCTGTGATTTTTTTTTTAAACCACTTGAGCCAACTCTTTGAGCTCAACACTCAGTTTGGGAATATATCATGATAAATAATAATGACCAAAATGTTCATGAACACTTCAACGAAACTCACTGTTGATTTGCAGTATGAGTTTGGAGGCGTGGGGTCACTTCTGTGTCTCCAAATGCCTTGTGATAGGATAGACTGACTCCCAGGGCTCTGTACTGGCTGGCTGACTTGATGTACGAGGATGCATCACAGCCAAAGATGCTGGGGTCACCTGGCTTGATCATGAACACGGCAGAGGTGGGATTGTGCTGACCCTTCCTATGGATTCACAGTCCAATTAAGAAAAATGCCCTCCCTCCCAATCAGAACTATGTCTTCATGACACATTCACAGTCGGCGCTATTTTAGATGCACCGTGTCTGCCGTAATCCATCTCCAGGGAAGTGCTATTGATAAAGTCTGAGACGGGCTGGCTGATTCCGAGGCGCCTCTTTGCAGACTGGGAACCGAGCTGCAGAGCGGTGAAGTCATTACCCAGGGTCACACGAACACGCCACGGGCTTCGCCCTCGAGTCCACTAGCTCAGGAGGCTCTTGAAACCAAACGTAAAGAAAACAGGACAGGTTCTGATTATTTTTTAGAGTGCCCAGATCAGCACTTACCTTTCACATTTTATATTTGCAAAGCTATAATCAGAGAGTGCCCCAAACTGAATTCACAAACTGCCTGTTCCTAGGAGTTGGGCTTCCCTGGTGGCTCAGATGCTAGAGAGTCCGTCTGCAGTTCAGGAGCCCCGTGTTCGATCCCCGGGTCAGGAAGGTCCTCTGGAGAAGGGAATGGCTACCCACTCCAATGTTCTTGCCTGGAGAATCCCAAGGACAGAGGAGTCAGGCAGGCCACAGTCCATGGGGAGGCAGAGTCTGACATGTCTGAGCGACTAAGCATGTCAGAAATTGCCCTTCTGATACCAGTTTTCTGAGCCTCAGTTTCCTGTTCTGTCAAATAGGAATAAGAATACCTCTGGTATATAACTACTAGGGTTTATAAAAAAAAACTCGGCTCAGTCTTTTGAGGTACTTTGCAAGATTACTTGTATGACTTAAAGTTACTGTAATTAAAGTAGTTACTCTTGCCAGTGTTACTTTTCTTCTTGGACGTGGTAATTACAGAACTTCCAAGCGAGTGAATTGGGAAAGATCCCTGTTATTGCTGTTGTTTGGTCGCTAAGTCATGTCCAACGCTGCGACCCCATGGACTCTCTTACTTTTTGCTTATTGATGACAGTCTTTCTTATTTCAGAATTCTCCAGGTAGAAATTTCCTTCATTAGAGTATACTTTTAAAATACTAGTTACTAGAAAGCAGCAAACGTTTGCTTATTGGGAGTTTGAAATAGCTTAGAAAATTTGCTGAACAGATGCTTGAATACATTTGTAAACATAATCTTGACACTCCTGTTTCTTAAACTGAACTAAAATCTATGAAAATTCTGTTGACTTTTTATTAACTTAGAATACCAATGATATTATTAGTGTCCAATATCTTCTCAGATACAGGCAATCTATCGTAATGACAAATAGATAAAAATGTGTTTGCTATAATAATAATATTTTTGTTCATATTTCATTCAAAATTTAGATTCTATAACTTCGTAAATTAATGAATTTTGCAGAAATGTAACAGAAATACCATGACTCTATCTGTGGGGATGAAAATTCAGTTGCAGTAATAAGCCAAGTAGTTTATTCAGAGTAATCATGGTGAAATTTTAAGTCACACAAATAAGCAAATGAATATTTCTTTCCAGTATTTGGCTAATGAGAGTTCTTTGTTGAAATGAGTCCAAATCCATTGGAATGTTTCCAAACTGTTGGTCAGTTAAGTGCATAGTATTTGTTTTATTTAAATAATTTGAGGTAGAATGGTGTTATGAAAATTATAAATTGATCAATATAACTTTAATTTCAATAAACCATGCAGCAGTGATTTTGTACCTGCATCTTTTGTGAACACAAAAGTGTGGGTATAACTAACAAGTACTTGGCAGGAAAAAAATTGTTTTTAATGGCTTCATTGTTAGAGTCTCTTACTGGCATACAAAATTTTTATTATGCAAAAACTAAAATATTCTAAAAGTGATCTTTGCTCATGTAAGTCATGCCCACGTGCACTGCACCCCGACTGCCTCCTTCTGATGTTATTTAATGTAGTCTTTGTTTAAAAAGCATTTTCTGGAACTGCTGATTTATGAGAAAGGCTTATCTTCCTGAATAGTCAACCAAAACCTAGAATAAGAGCTTGAATTGTTTTGAAATGCCTCTTTGTTCCTACAGTGTCTGCGATGTTTTATTCCTGGGGATTTTAGACTAACCTTTTGTTTTTCTCCCAGAGAGATTCAATGTGTATTTGATGCCATCTCCTAACTTAGATGTCCATGGCGAATGTGCCTTGCAGATTACATATGAGCACATCTGTCTTTGGGACGTCCAGAATCCCAGAGTCAAACTCACCTCTTGGCCGCTAAGCGCGCTGCGGCGGTATGGGCGAGATGCTGCTTGGTTCACTTTTGAGGCAGGGAGGTGAGTCTCATGACTGTTTTTCTACGTTTTTTTCCCAAAGTTCATGTCACATGAGGCCTGGGTTTTCCTGTGAGATCCAGCGTGAAGCACTCTGGGGGACGCCTGGGCCTCTGACCATCCGATACTGTGAACGGAGTGGTGGTGATTTAGTCTCTGAGTTGTGTCCGACTCTGCGCCCCCGTGGACGGCAGCCCCCCAGGCTCCTCTGTCCACGGGATCTCCCAGGCAAGAATACTGGAGCGGGCTGCCTTTTCCTCCTCCAGGGGACCTTCTGGACCCGGGGATGGAACTCGTGTCTTCTGCACTGCAGGCGGAGTCTTCACCAACGGAAGCACTGTCCATGTATTCGGCATGGCTTTGTTTTCCAGGGAGGGGGCTAATGTTTCAGGAACGCGATGTGAAGTTTTCAGTAGACGGTTTGAGCCCATACCGCAAACTGATGTTGAAGTAGGTACCAGTGCTAAAATCGTTCTCTTACGAGGTCATGCTGTACAGAGGCCAACTTCTTGGTTTTTGGAAAACTTCTATTTTGATACGTATGTTTCCTCACTGAACTAACTGTGGTAGATTATCCACATTAGGGGCCGCTGACATTTTTTCAAGTTGCACTTTATTAAGTTTAATCTGTTTTTCTCACAAAGTAATGAATGACACTAATATTACGAAGAGATTGATTTCATGACTTGCTTATTGCGATACCTAATAAGCCCTCTCGAGGCTTTTCCTGTTTCCTTTTCAGGGTTAATTTTGGAGCGAGAAGGGGCTGCAGTAATATGTGGGTTGATCATTAGCTACGCAGACATCAGTCTAATCAGCATCTTATTGTCACCCCTCTTTGCTCAGAATATAGGCTCTTTTTTTGGAAACACTGCAGATCAAATTTTATATTTTAGCATTTTAAGTGACTAAATTTTAAGAAATACAAGTTCTTCTGTATATAGCCTGATTTTAAAGTTGAAAAAAAATCAACTTGTGACTTTAAAAGGGTTTTGGTTTTTGGTTTATAAAGTAGACAGTTCTCCCCTCACAGGAGTATGGTACTTGACATAATAAAAGTAACGACATGACTTCTAAACGCCTACAATCCTACTCCATGCGAATACGTCACAGTGGTGCTCCACTCAGCAGTCATCTGCTCACCTCATAAGCAAAGCCCGATTGTTTAAACTTCGCTTTTCAGAAATATTACCGAATCGGTGCTCTTGCAATTATCCTAGGAAGTGCTTAAAGCCTTCTCTCCCATGCAGCTCTTTTCTGGTCTGTCTACATTTTAAGAACTTGGAAATGGAAATGGTATAAACACATCAGTGAGTCTCTCAGAGACAAAAAGGTTCTTGCATCAGGAAGTAAAACTTTAATCTTTAGAGCAGTGTCCTTAAGTCAGAATTACTTGTTTATTACCCTTATGGGGAAATCTTGATAGAAAATTAAGAATTTGTGTGGGAAGGTGGATATTTCCCCCTGTTTTGGTGTCAGAAATCATTTATTATCATTTTTAATATTTTTGACCATGCCTTGCGACTCCTGGGATCTTAGTTCCCCAACCAGGGATTGAACCCGGCCCCCTGCAGTTGAAGTGAAGGATCTAAACCACTGGACCACCAGGATTACCTCCAGAATCATTTATGTATAAACTGTAACCAGTGAAATATGGGAATGAAAGGTGTTTTCTCATTGAAAGTAGACTTTTCTGTTGGCGGTACACCTTGCATCATTCCCCACTCATATTTTATGTTGACTTGCAGGAGAGTTCTGCATTGATCAACATATTAAGGGCCCATTTGGGGCAGCATTTAGTACAAAATTTATATTTTTCCGTTTTTCTTTGACTCACTCTACTTATAGGAAATTGTAATAGGAAAAGGGTATTTATGACTTTTTAATGTCATTTCTGAAAGGGTGATAGCGGTAAACCTTTGTAGTATCTCATGACTGTTTGAAACTTTTTTCAAATTATCTGAGTCTTCCAGGTTTTCTAATATTCTAATAGTTTACAAAAGTTTAACTTCATGTTGACATCTAAAGAGATGGGAATACCAGACCATCTGACCTGTCTCTTGAGAAACCTGTATGCAGGTCAAGAAGCAATAGTTAGACTTGGACATGGAATAACAGACTGGTTCCAAATAGGAAAAGGAGTATGTCAAGGCTGTATATTGTCACCCTGCTTGTTTAACTTCTATGCAGAGTACATCATGAGAAACGTTGGGCTGGAAGAAGCACAAGCTGGAATCAAGATTGCCAGGAGACATATCAATAACCTCAGATATGCAGATGATACCACCCTTATGGCAGAAAGTGAAGAAGAACTAAAGAGCCTCTTGATGAAAGTGAAAGAAGAGAGTGAAAAAGTTGGCTTAAAACTCAACATTCAGAGAAGTAAGATCATGGCATCCGGTTCCATCACTTCATGGCAGATAGATGGGGAAACAGTATAAACAGTGTCAGATTTTATTTTGGGGGGCTCCAAAGTCATTGCAGATGGTGATTGCATCCATGAAATCAAAAGACGCTTACTCCTTGGAAGGAAAGTTATGACCAACCTTGACAGCATATTGAAAAGCAGAGACATTACTTTGCCAACAAACGTCCGTCCAGTCCAGGCTATGGTTTTTCCAGTGGTCATGTGTGGTTGTGAGAGTTGGACGGGGAAGAAAGCTGAGCACCGAAAAATTGATGCTTTTGAACTGTGGTGTTGGAGAAGACTCTTGAGAGTCCCTTGGACTGCAAGGAGATCCAACCAGTCCATCCTAAAGGAGATCAGTCCTGGGTGTTCATTGGAAGGACTGATATTGAAGCTGAAGCTCCAATACTTTGGCCACCTGATGCAAAGAGCTGACTCATTGGAAAAGACCCTGAGGCTGGGAAGGATTGGGGCAGGAGGAGAAGGGGACGACAGAGGAAGAGATGGCTGGATGGCATCACCGACTCAATGGACATGGGTTTGGGTGGACTCCAGGAGTTGGTGATGGACAGGGAGGCCTGGCCTGCTGTGATTCATGGGGTCGCAAAGAGTGAGACACGACTGAGCGACTGAACTGAACTGAACTGAACTGACATCTAGCAGAACTTCTAGGGACTAGGAGGTTATTTTAAAGACTTTGATATTTCTCCCGTGTGGTAGGTTGGAAGCCACAATGATTTTTTAAGCAGGGATTTGTGTGTGTGTGTTATGTAAGCATGCAGGGGTGTATGTGTGCTGTTACACCCCTGCTTACACACATGCAAGGGTGTGTGTGTTATTGGGTGTATATGTTATTGTTTTATTGTATGTGTTATTGTGTGGGTTATTTGTGTGTTGTTGTGTCTTGTGTGTATGTTATTTTGTTATTATGTGTGCTATTGTGTGTGTTGTGTTATGTGTATGTTGTGTTATTGTGTTCTGTGTGTGTTGTCATTGTGTGTGTTATATGTGTGTTATTTTGTGGGTTATTGTGTGGTTTTGTGATTTTGTGTGTGGTTGTGTTATTGTATGTGTTATGTGTGTTATTGTGTGGGTTATTTGTGTGTTGCTGTGTCTTATGTGTATGTTATTGTGTGTGCTATTGTGTGTGTTGATTTGTTATTATGTGTGTGTTGTGTGGCTGTGTGTGTGACTGTGTGTTGGTTGTGTGTGTTGTGTGGCTGTGTGTGTTGTGTGGCTGTGTGTGTTGCTGTGCCTTGTGTATGTGTGGCTGTGTGTGTTGTGTGGCTGTGTGTGTTGTGTGGCTGTGTGTGTGCTGCTGTGTAAGCGTGCTCACGTTCTGTAAGCCATAGCACAGAGGTGGCCCATGTGGATGTGGGCAGAATGCAGAGCTGGGTTGTGAGCTTGGTGGAGGAGCAGAGGAGACGCCCCGGAGCCGTGGCTCCAGAGGCGGTCGCGTGTCTCTGACCACAGGCCACGAGCTGCGGACTTGGAAGATGCAGGCGCTTTTCAGTGCACGGCTTTCATCCCTCCCCGTTCTGCCCTTGGGGTACTTCGTCCGAGAGCTCAGCGGTCAGGTGCTGTCACACCTATAGCCGATCCCCAGTGTTGAGCCTCGCATGTCGCAGGGCCCTGGCATGTGTGTTGATTTTGAACAGCGCTCCTGTTCCGCGGTCGCGCTTCGGGGGCTGGTGCGAACTGGAGACGGAACGAATGGTCGGAAGGACTGGGACTGTGCCCTCAGGACCTGACTCGTCTCTCAGACAGCGGCTGTGTGCAGAAGGGGCCTGGTTTGGGAGTCAGAAACCCCAGGGTCTGATCTCTAGTCTTTTTCTTTAAACACTAAGTGGAAGGTATTTATTTATTTATATTTTTGACTTAAAAGTCCCAGCCGTTTATTAGGTCAGAAGTCTAGACACAGCATGGCTCAGCTGGTTCTTTGTGCTATGATTCACAAAAGCAAGATTTTTCTCAGGGTTCTGGGGATAAACCTGCTTTGAGCCTCATTCAGGTGTGGGCTGAGTTCAGTTCCATGTGGTTGTAGGGCTGAGCTTCCTGTTCTCTTGTCAGTTCTCTGCACCTTCTAGAGGCTGCCGGCCCTCTGGTCCATAGTCCCCTTCCTCCGTCTTGAAAGCCAGCGATGGAGTCTGATCTGTTTTTTATTAGCTATTTACTGTGGACGAAGTGTTTCACTTCCCTTTTATGTTTATCTAAGTAATTAACTTCCTTTTGGGGTGGTTGTAGGTAAAAGCAGCGATGCATATAGATGACCCAGAAGGTACTGGGCTTCTATTAAATAGTGTCTTTGAGATTTTGTTATAATAACGTTTGGAGCAGGACTGGGTTTACAGGATCCAGACAGTATTAAATGCAAGGTGATATTACCATTTTATATTTTGCCTGAAACTCAAATTAGATGAATTTTTATAGTTACCATCAAGATGCTCAGGATAATAAGATCATTCATGTTCCCCCAAGTGTGAAGATTTCATATCTGCCTTGCTTTATTAGTGGAGATAATTTTTTCCCTTGGCTGTTTTTGAACGTGTTCAAGACAAGGCAGTTTCATATTAACTAAGATAATTTTCTCCTTGTCTTCCGTTGATAGATGGACAGGAGTTAAGTCTCTAGGCAGGCAGTGTTCACATACCCAGCTTGCGTCTGCGAGGACATCGCAGCATCCCCTCTGGGACGCAGAGATTGTTCCCAAAGACCTCGGGCAGAATTCCTGTTGAATGACTCATTTTGAGGCACCAAGATTGACAATGGGGTACGTGTAATAAGCTAGGCTGGGAGTTGGAGGAAAGGAAATTAATCTCCTACTGGTCGTGGGACCTTGAGTGAATGAGCTAACTCTCTGGGCTTCCATTAGCCACCTGTGAAATGAGTATAAGAGTCTGTCTCTCACAGCTTGGCTGTGAACATTGAGTAAAGGTGCCTCGACAAACACCTGGCGTAGTGCCTGGCAGGTCCTAGGCAACTGTGCTAACCCCAAGTGATGCAAACAGAAGACAGATTCGTTGAGCGTCAGAGCCCGTGCAGGTAGCACAGCTGGCTTCAGGCTCAGGCTGACCCAGAGGCCGAAGGAGGCGCCTCGGTTTTGTCTGACAGCCCGCTCCTTCTAGAGGGCTTCACCCTGGCTCCACGCGGGTCTTCCCGGCGCCGTGAGGTCTTCTCACACCATCAGCCAGTAGAGAAGGAGGTTCTTACCAGATGCTGACCACGTGTCAGGAACTGTTCTGAGGACTTTATGGAAGCACGCAGGGGGCAGATAGAAAGGTGTGGTTCTCGGACAGCCGGAGGAGGTGCTGACACTACCAGAAGACACGGGGCTTTTAAAGAAAATGTACCAGAAGTGTCCAACAGAGTGATCATTGCTCGAAGCCGTTAAAGGAAGGCCGCTATTTGGCTAAAGCTGGCAGTGTCACTCGTAATGGTGCTGAGATGCGGGACAGGGGTTCTGCCCCCAAAGGACGCTTGGCAGTGTCTGGAGACACTTAGTTGTCACAACATAGCCTGTAGAGAACAGTCCCCCACAACAAAGACTTACCAGGTCGACGCCCTAGCAGGCATGTCAACCACTGAAGGTGATTACTGAGATTTATCGAGCCCTTACTGTAAGGAAGGGGCTTCCTGGGCAGCTCAGATGGTAAACAATCTCCCTGCAATGCGGGAGACCTGGGTTCGATCCCTGGGTTGGGAATATGCCCTGGAGAAGGGAAGGGCTACCCACTCCAGTACTCTGGCCCGGAGAATTCCATAGACAGAGGAGCCTGGCGGGCTACAGTCTGTGGGGTCACAGAATCAGACACGACTGAGCGACTAACACTTTCACTTAACTACTGTAAGAAAGTTGTTGAATTAACCATTTTATACGCACTATCTCATTTAAGTCGTTTACTGGTCATATAAACCAGGGGATATTATTATTCTCATCCTAAGAGGAAGCTTGGGCATCTGTGCAACTGGTCCAGAGGTACCAGAGCAGTGAGTAAATGTGGATTCAGAAACACACTAAGGTCTTACTCCCCAACCCTAAGATTCCTAAGAAGGCTAAGGGTCACAGCTCTGCTAGGTCCGCCTCATTCTTTCTCTTAAATATTATGTAAAATTCATTTTTAATCAGAGGATAATTGCTTTACAGTGTTGAGTTGGTCTGTGCTAGACAACAACGTGAGTCAGTCATGAGCCTCATATATCCCCTCTAGCCTGGCTCTGGGACGTCCCAGGTGGCTCAGACAGCAGAGCATCTGCCTGCAGCGCAGAAGGCCTGTGGGTCGGAAGATCCCCTGGAGAAGGGACTGGGTCCCCACTGCTGTACTCTTGCCTGGAGAGTCCCATGGACAGGGGAGCCTGGAGGGCTGCAGTCCATGGGGTCGCAAAGAGGCAGACACGACTGAGTGACACTTTCACAGCCTAGTTCTTAATGAACTCTACAGAGCTAAGGAAGAGAAGGCATACTGCATAACTAGCACTCGTGCATAAATTATCTTGGTTTAATTCCGGAACCTCCTGTTTGTCCTCTTAGTTCTGAGTGCAGGCACCTGCGGTCACGATCATTCATCTTTCCTGCGCTGCAGTGCCATGACTGAAGGTTGTTTAGAGTCTTCTAGATTCTGTTTATTCCTCTGTTCCCCAGTGTAGGCCACCCTAGCCATACCTCTGTGGTTTTGTTTTTTTGTTTGTTTTTGTTTTGAAGAAATCTGGGGTTGATATATAATCTGTAATCTGTAACCACGTGCAGCTGCACAACGAATTGCTTCGCATTGCCCCCAGAGATGAAGAGCAGTTAGCCTGTGGGGAGGGTGGGAGGCCAGGGAAGGGACACATTGCTCATTTTATTTTTGAGTATTTTCTAGTCTTCTATTCGTTTCTTTCCATCTGGAAGCCCTGAAAATCAGTGAAGCAGATCAGACTGGCAGGGTCTCTGATTTTTTATGGGAAGATGAAGTAACTGCGGTAACGTCCCCCACAGAGCTGTTCTTTAAACGTTCCTGTCTGAAGCATGGTGCCTCAGTTTCCCTGCGAATTTCACAGCTGGCTGCGCAGTTCCCATGCGTCAGCGTCAGGCCCTGCCCCACCTCCTGATGATTTGAATGGATGCCCTGGGTTCAGCGCCTGCAAGGGTCCGGGGAGATCAGGTCACGTGTGACAGGACATGGTGGATGGTTACCTCCCCGGGTGCCTCTCTCTACCAGCCGAGGAATGTCTCTCTTGTGCTTTTGACAGCGTTTTAAGAGAAACGTTGAAGTATGCCAAGAATATGTGAAAACTGTCATTGCATAGACCCATTCTTTTCCTTAAATGGAGTGTGCAAATTGGTGAGAAGGCTTTTTTGGATGTAAAGGCATCTGAACAGCCTTGGAAAAGAAGTCATCTGTGCCTTGTGTATCTCACTCTAAAAACAGTACTGATTGGTAAAACAATCTGTTTTAAGAGGCTATTTAACATTTCATTGAAGAAGAAAATTTTCTCTTCCTCTAATTGATGAGTTTATGGTTAAAAAGGACCAGTATTCTAATATAAATCTTTGGGTATTCTCTATTTGTCTTCTTGATTCTAAGCTACTTAGTAATCTCTCACTTCTAAATATTTTATAAAGCATATATTCATTCTTACTAAAGGATCGAAAGCAAATTAGCAAATAAAATGTACTCCATGTTTCCTACTATGTTGAATAGAGAACCGTTAAATTTTTCTTTATTGGAATATGGTTGATTTACAACTATATGTTATTAGTTGTAATTTATGTTAGCTTCAGGTTTATAGCAAAGGGAATCTGTTATATATGTACATATATCCTTTCTTTATTCTTTTCCCGCATAGGTCATTGTTCTTTAGTTGCTAAGTCATGTCCAACTCTTCACGACCCCATGGACTGTAGCCCAAGATCCTCCATCCATGGGATTTCCCAGGCAAGAATACTGGAGTAGGTTGCCATTTTCTTCCCCAGGGGATCTTCCTGATCCAGGGATCAGACCCGCATCTCGAGCATTGGCAGGTGGATTCTTTACCACTGAGCCATCGGGGGAGCCCACATAGGCCATTGCAACGTATATAAATATGCTTGATCCCACACAGTCTTGCTCAGAAGAAGTGAAAAGAATTCTTCTTTTGAAAGCAAACAGAAGCTACCTATGTACTTATACGGCCGTTCATTCTTCATTAGTGTTGATCTAAAAAGTAACTGTAATTATAAAAGTGACAGGCATTATAAGTGTTCCATGAATGGAGGCACGTGTGAAACTAGAAGGGAGAGTCCCCTTTGTACTCCAGGAAGTAACCTCTTTAATCATCATCTTCAGTAGATCGTTCACTACTGCACGTCTGTTCTCTGCCAGACACTGTGCTAGGTGTTCGGGTGTGAACACAGACAAGGCCATCGTAAGATGCCTAACCAAGTCCCCTTTACCTCTGAACTTCTATGGTTTTTGCATATGAAATCCCTGAAGGAACAGATGACTTTCTTGCAATCTTTGGAAAAAGAAATTACACACTCATCAATGCCTCCTGTCTTGTGGCCATCTTTAAAAAAATTTAAGGTGTATTTTTATTTAATTTATTCATCTGGCTTTTTTCAGGCATCAGTGACATAGAACATCATTTAAGTCTCAAACGTACAAGGTGATGATTTGATATGTGTATGTATAGCAAAAGGATCACCACGATAAGGTTCGTTAACGCCTTCATCACGTGGGTACCGAAAGAGTATGCGTGTGGGGTCCGGCTGCTTGCCGCTCAGAAGCCAGCAAACAGGCCAGGCTGGTGGAAAGGGCAGTCTGCTTTATTTGAATGCCGGCAGCTGTGGGGGGCGGTGAGGGTGGTGGACCTCGGTCCAGCCCCCGCTGAGAAGCGGGGTGAGAGCTCTGACAGACAGAGCCGGGGGCCTGCCCGCAGCGCAGTTGCCTTCTCGTCGGTCGTCCGTGGTGCGGCCGGCAGCATCTGGAGTGTCCAACAGCTCGTCTTCAGTTCCAGCGTCTGTTTGCTCCCGCTGATTTGGGGCCGGTTCTCTGAACCGTGGCCCCTCGTGTCCTGGGTCCAGCCTGGTCGCTGCGTAGGTAACTTCTCCACCGTGTTCTGGAATCTGTAAGAGAGCTCCCAGGACGTGGCTCAGAATATGACCCACAGCCCTTGAGGGAGCAGTAAAGCTCCTTGGTGATGCTAAGGACTGCCCGGTTACTAGTCTCCTTTGACTGTTTTCCTTTGTTTCAGCATTTCTCTATTTTCTGATTAAACGTATTCTCTGGCTAAAGTTTCCCACAGACAAAAGGCAGGCAGAGGACATGGTTGGAGGTCGGGGGGCAAGGACTATATGGTCCTGCTCCGTTTCAGCTTCACATAATTACCCCTTTTTGTGGTGGGAACATTTAAGATCTGCTGTCTTCCAGGTATACAATATATTTCAAATGATGGGCCCCACGCTGTACATTAGATCCCCACAAATGACTTTCCAGCTGGACACTATACCCTCAGACCAACATCTCCTGTTTTCCTCTGCCCCAGCTGCTGGTAACCACCTTTCTATTCACGGTGTTGATGAGTTTGGCTTCTTAAAGATCCCACGCATCCGTGAGATCACATGGTATCTGCCTCTCTTTCTCTGACCTGTCTCACTTGGCACACTGCCTTCAAGGTCCATCCACGCTGTCACGAGTGGCAGGATTTTCTCCTCTTTCTGTGACTTGGTAATTCTCCAGTGTGTGGTTTTCTTTACCCATTCGTGCATCTGTGGACGCCAAGGTTATTCCCACGTCTCAGCTTTGTCAACGACGCCGCCGCGAGCATAGGAGTCCTGACGTCTCTTTGAGATAGTGGTTTCATTTCCTCTGGACGTACACCAGAAGTGCTGACCTTTTGGCAACTCAGGTGTTTTGAAGAAGCACCGCACCATTTTTCATAGGGGCTGTACCAACTTACATTCCCACCAACAGTGCACAAGGATTTCCTTTTCTCTGCATCCTTGCCATTGCTTGTCATCTCTTGCCCTTTTCACAGTAGCCACTCTAACAGGTATGAGATTGTATTTCATCGTGGGTTTCCGTTCCCTGATGGTCAGTGATGTTGGGCATTTTTCTTATACCTGTTGGCCATTTGTGCGGTGAGACCCATTTTGTCGTAGGTGATGGCCCACCAGTATGTGCGAGCACTCTGTATACGACAGTGCCTCAGAATTCCAGTAAAGGGCTAGTGAAAATGAGCCATTCCTTCTCTCATCACACATTCCCTGGGTGTACCCAAGAGCTACTGTGGCTCTAAACAGTGTGGATGTAGCAATAAATAAAACCGACATTAGTTATGAACCGTACTCTCTAGAGGAGAGGAGATAGAGGCAATACCAAACATTAAGAAACAGGAAAATAGATGTTAGGGTTTGTGAGTCCCATATGAAAAATAAGGTGACGGGAAGTGCCCGAGGAGGGTATGATTTTGAGGGTGAGAGGACTGGCTTTGCTCCGTCACTGATGGTCAATAAGGGCCCAGCAGAGGCGAGGGAGTGGGCCATGTGGGACTCTGGAAGGAGAGGGTTCTGGCACAGGTGGCAGCGTGAGGGGGGCTGCGCACGCCAGCTGTGCGTGAGCAGAGCCTGGCGGCCGGCAGCACTAGAGCAGAGCGCGTGCCAGGGAAGCAAGCGTGAGGAGGCGGAGACGTGGCTGGCTCGGTGGCCGCCGACAAGAGCCTCACATCTGGTCCTAATGGGATGGGAGCCCCTGGGGGCCCCACAGTCCGCAGAAGCGGGCCCGAGACCCGTCCACTTCCCACACCAAGCACAGGCTCAGGGGTTCCCATACCGCCCAAGGTGGAGTCACTGGCTAGAATGACTCAGAATTCACCGGAAGCTGGTCAAGAACCCCAGACTAGCAAAACCCCTGACCTCCTAGGAGCCCATGGTAAAGGCCAGAGCTCTTTTTGGACAAGATTAAATTCTTGACTTGGGAAAGACAGGGCAGGAGGAGAAGAGGGCGACAGAGAATGAGATGGCTGGATGGCATCTCCAACTCAATGGACATGAGTTTGAGCAAGTTCCGGGAGACAGTGAAGGACGGGAAGCCTGGTGTGCTGCAGTCCATGGAGACTCAAAGAGTCAGACCTGACTTAGTGACTAAGCAACGATAAGTTCTTGGCTACACAGGGAGTGTTAAGCAACGAAGTGACATGGTCCGGTTTTGTTTTTTTAAACTAGACTCTGTCTGACTAAAACCAGTTAGAGGAGCATCACGGCGATGCTCAGGGGAAGGGGCAGTGTGGCTGTGAGGACTCGGGGAGCAGTGAGTGAAAGTGGGCTTATGAGTTTTGAAGCTGAAGCCCAAGAAACTTACTCACTGGTTGGATGTGGGTTATGAGGGAAAAAAAGGCGTTCACAGCCCCTCAGGAGCAGCTGAAACTGCACAGCTTCCCAAAGTGGGGGTCTGGGGCGGTAGGCTGACAACACATCAGTTTTGGACGCAGCGTCAAGGCTTGTTCGGCAGTTTCCCTATACTGGCTTTTCATCTCATCAGGTATTAGGAAAGCTAATTAGTAGTGCTGGAGAAGACTCTTGAGAGTCCCTGGGATAGCAAGGAGATCCAACCAGTCCATCCTAAAGAAATCAACCCTGAATATTCATCAGAAGGGTTGATGCTGAAGCTGAAGCTCCAATACTTTGGCCACCTGATGCGAAGAACTGACTCATTGGAAAAGACCCTGATGCTGGGAAAGATTGAAGGCGGGAGGAGAAGGGGACGACAGAGGATGAGATGGTTGGATGGCATCACTGACTCAATGGACATGAGTTTGAGTAAACTCCGGGAGATGATGATGGACAGGGAGGCCTGGTGTGCTGCAGTCCATGGGGTCACAAGGAGTCGAACATGACTGAGCGACTGAACAACAACACATTATCTTTGAGTTTAAAAACTGAGACTAGCATTTCATTTCCAACCGGCTCCTGATAAACTGCTGTATCTGGAAGGATGAGGGAAAATGCACCCTTGACAGAAAGACTTAGACCGAGGTCTTGGCTCAGCCTGAGACAGCAAAAAAGGAGGAAGACGGTCATCGTCTTTCTCTGACTTCGTTTCCAGGCCAAGCGTTTAAGAGCAGATGCGAGTAATAAACTACCAGCCTCTCTCGTTCTAGCCATGTCGTATGGCTTTGGGTAGCTCATCTTCTCCCCCACAACCTTCGAGCCCACGTACAGGAGGGTTAGAGCGTGTATCTGCAGTGATCATGATTGTTTCTGTGTACGTGTGAGGGTCTGGTCACAGGCGGTCTGGTGACGCTGAAGACGAGCCCCATGGGAGAGAGGGCAGTGTGGAGTCGGGGCCTCCGTCTTCACCCTGATCGCTTGGTCGTGGAGATGCTGCTGACACTTCAGAACAGACGCCAGTACTTCCTGGAGCTGGAGAGACGCAACACATGATGTTTCCCATCGTCGTCTCTGGGGTTTCTTTTAAGGGTCATCTTTTTAAAAGTGTTATTTGCTTACTTTTGGCCGTGCTGGGTCCTCCTTGCTGCTCGGCCTTGTCTCTAGCCGGGCGAGCAGGGGCTCCTCTCCAGTTGTGGTCCCCAGGCTCCCGTTGCGGCGGCTCCTCTTGTTTCGGACCAGGGCTTGGAGCACAGGGGTGTCAGGAGCAGCCACACGAGGCTCTGGCAGCTGAGGCTACCGGCTTGGGAGCACAGGCTCAGCGGTTGTGGCGCGCGGGCCTGTCTGCTCCGAGGCAGGTGGGATCTTGTCAGATCAGGGGTCAGACTTTTGATCCCAGTCTCTTGCCTTGGCAGGCAGATTGTTTACCACTGAGCCACCAGGGAAACGCCCTCATCATAATAGTTTTTAATTCAACGAAAGTGGATTCTTTTCTTAAAGGGAAACTTCATCTGTCTGAGTTCCTGATTCTGTCCCCAAGGAAGAGGTTTCCACGGCTGTGCGCTCACACGCCCTTGAGCCTCGGACGTGAGTGTCCCCGGCCACACGCCTTCCTTCCCCAGGCGTCTGACTCTCACACCCTCACTGTTGTCCTCTGGGCTGTGGTCATGCCTGTCTCCTGCCGTCTTCCCCGAGGACCTTGTTCTCATTGGCTTTGACGTTTTAAAGAGCTCAAGGAACAGCACCCAATCCTAATTAAGTGTTTACTTGATGTCAGGTCCTTTGCTAAATATAAAACAAGATTTCCCACTACTCTCTGAAGTTTGGGCGAGTTTATTACTCACATTAGAAACACAAGGTGGCTTCAAGAGGCTAGAGAACTTGCCCAAGGTCATAGCATCCGAGGGAGCTGGGACGGGGAGGTCCTGTGTCCTGCAGCGTCCAGAGCAGGGCTCTGCAAACTGCACGTGTGTCTCCCGGAAGTGTGAGGTGGTTTAGGTGACAGAGACGTCGTGGTAACTGAATGTGACTCTTCCAGGCATGAAGTCATTTTCTTCTTAGTTGCTTTTTTGATTGAATTATAGAGAAACATTTCAGTGGGTTGCCTGCATGTCTTTTTTCCCCTTAATAATGAACACCTAAAGTCTTCCCTTTATTAGTAAAGGGAGAAATAATACATTTCATGCCACGTGTCTTAAACAATGCATCTTCTCACAGTTTCTGATTTACCTGTGTTACTGAGAGGTAATAAGAACAGGAAGACGGTCATCGTCTTTCTCTGACTTCGTTTCCAGGCCAAGCGTTTAAGAGCAGATGCGAGTAATAAACTACCTTATTACTGTTCTGTCCTTAAGTAAATCAACCCTAAATGTTCATTGGAAGGACTGATGCTGAAGCTGAAGCTCCACTAATGTGGCCACCTGATGTGAAGAGCCAAATCATTGGAGAAGGCACTGATGCTGGGAAAGATTGAAGGCAGGAGGAGAAGGGGCTGGCAGAGAATGAGATGGTTGGATGGCATCTCTGACTCAATGGACATGAGTGTGAGCACACCCCAGGAGACGGAGGAGGACAGGGAAGCCTGGTGCGCTGCAGCCCATGGGGTCCAAAGAGTGGGATGCAACTGACCAGTAATTGACGAGTGAGCGAGCTCCTAGCGTGAATCTTTGAGGAGAGGCCCTAAACAGAAGGCAATGACTTACTAGCTTTATTTTCATTGTATTTATGTTCATATCTACTTTCAATTTATGGCAGAGCCTGCCGGTTCATAATATGGATTTGATCATTCCATTTACAACGTATTTGTTTAAGAGAAAAAAAAATTAGTTGATTTAAAATATTGAGTAGGAGATACAAAGGTTTGACAAGCAAATGAAAGTTGTGTATCGATAATCACAGAGTTACTGAGGACGTCAAAGCTGTTGAGTGCATCTGTGTGGACAGCCGAATCCTTATAATCTCGAAGGACAGAAGAGGGCCCAACTTAAACTCTTTATTTTTCTTTCTCTAGTTGTCTGTCAGCTGGTTTCTGACAGTGTATGGCCATCAGGAAAGAGGGCATCTGGGACATTAGCTAAAGTGCCCAGGGTCACAGTCAGCGGGTAGAGAGAGAGGAGTCAGGGCCGTTAGCAGTCCACGCGTGTGTATCTGCGGGCTGCGGCGGGGCAGCAGCCGGTCTGCCCCGGGCCGTGTCTTCTGTGGAGCTGTGAGGGGACGCTGCCCTACGAGGTTATGTAAGACCATCACCCCTGTGACGTGCTGTTCTTTTGGCTTCTTTTCCTCCCCCCACCCCATTTTCTTCTGACTTGCCTTGGGGAGTTGGCCCATTATTTTACTGAAGGCCTCCAGCAACATTTTTAATGCATCGTAAAGCTGCTTATGAAACAGCGCTGAACAGATCTGTTGGATTGGGGGCAGAGTGTGAATGAAGTAAAAGAGCTCGTGAGTGGAGGTTCGCAGAGGCCTACGGAAGAGCCTCTGAGGTCAGTTTTCGGCCATTATGCACACTTTCTGGGACACACTGTCCCCGCGAAGGGCGTGTGCCTTTGATGTACGGATGAATGCAGAGCAAACCGGGGGCCTGAGTTCTGGTCTGTTTAGAGGCCTTCAGTGCGTTTTTGTACCCTTCATGCAAACTGATGGCCTCCTGGCCAGATATGGTCCTTACGTGGCATTTTGGCCTCCACAGATTAAAGAAAATGGAAAAAGTAGCAACATTAAAAATTCAGATTATTTTCTATAAAAAATTCAAGATTTCTGGTTTCTCTTAAATAACCAGAAGTGCGACTGCACTGGGCTCACATTTCCCCGAATTTGTAAATGCCTGACCGTCTGTGAAGCTCTGTGTTGTGAGGCCTCTGTCTCCACTCATTCACCTTCTTTGGCTAAACCCCGATGGAATTTGAGGCTGTAACTCCTGTTACTGTCTGTAAGGGGTGTGTATGTGTAAGTGTGTGTGTGTGTAAGTGTGTATATGTGTAAGTGTGTGTGTACGTGTTTGTGTGTGTGTTTGTGTATGTGTGTATGTGTTTCTGTGTGTGTGTGCGTGTTTGTGTATGTATGTGTGTGTGCGTGTGTGTGTATGTACGTGTGTATGTGTTTGTGTATGTATGTGTGTGTTTGCGTGTGTGTGTGTAAGTGTGTGTGTGTGAGTGTGTGTGTCCCTCAGAACCTTAGGTGAAGACAAGGACGGCCGTGTACTTTCAGGAACACTTGACGCTGTCTGATTTCATCTGTTTCTGATCACCATAATCACTGAATCAAATGTCGCTAAAGGAAGGCTGTGGATTCATGATGTTAACCAAAAGCAGACACTGGATAAAAGAGTGGTTGTTTTCAGAGTTCTCGCCAACTAGTGAGTCATAATATAAATTAAGCACTTCACCACTAGTATTGAAAGCCGAAGAGAAAACATCAGCATTTCGTAAGTTGGTAGATAAATAGCTAGCTAGATGACAGATTTAATAGATCAGTGGTGCATTTGGCCATAACCTAAACTCTGTTTCTGTGAACTGCAGTTACAAACACCTTAAAGTCACTGGATCATCAAGTTTTAGAAGCAGTTTCAGGTTTTGCTATTATAGGAATCAATCATCCTGTATTTCCCAGTTACCAGGAACCTTCATACTTTCTGAAATCATGGTTGACATCTAAGTGAGTAAATAAACGATGACTTCTGCCCTAAAAGAAACAGAAGGCCACTTCTTTCTCTTAAAGAACTGATTGCTGTTTCCCTCCTCCTAACAAGTTATATTTCCATATTTGATGGAAAAAAAGAAGCATGAAAAAAATGAAAACCTTGCAGAACTCAGTGGCAAATAAGTCAGATTTCTATGGTGGTCAAATGAAGAGTGGACAGCAGTGAGGAGGGAAGTATTTTGGCAAGTCTTCAGGAACGAAACAGGACTTGAGTGAAATGCTTGGAATTTTAGTTTTCAATTCTTTGAGTTAAAATGACAATTAAAATCACACAATCAACCCCATAAGCTGGTTTTTATGTTAGCTTGTTGAAGGAGCCTTCTAGTTTTTCTCTTTCTTCTTAAATGGTCCATACTAGCAAAATTCAAGCCAGCAGATTTTGACCAATTAACATACTCTCTGCTATACAAGCCGAAGACTGCCATATGGCCGGGGTATTGAGCCAACTGTAGATAATTAGATAAGGATAAAGCTTCTTTTTTTACTGCACTAATTGCATAGACTGGAATAGATAAAATCATTAACAGTAGTTTGGGTTGAAAATTGGTTTGGTTTCCATGCTGTGTTAAAAAGTTCTTTTGATGTGAGTCTCTAGATGTGAGCAAAACTCAGGCAGTCAGGCCAATGTTCAGCTTTCAGTAAGAGTTTCGGAGGTGGAAGGAGAGGGATCGTGTCTCAGAATAACTAAGTGATTATTAATGATCGTAAATGATGTAATGATTGAGTAGTGTTCTTTAAAACAAACAAAAACAACCTCTGGGTTTACTGTGGAAATACATGTGTAATTAAAATCAGAACTGTAAAAAAAATCCTTTTGAAAATTATCCAAGTCTTCAAAAATGTTTAGAATAATTAAATGCATGCATTAATTCTGTGTACCCACACCGCTGTGTATATGGGTATTTCACGTGTGTATGTACACACACAAGTAGACACATCTGTATATACGTGCCCTTGCAGTGCAGGAGACCCAGGAGACGTGGGTGTGACCCCTGGGTCGGCAAGGCCCCCTGACGCAGGAAGCTGGCAGCCCACCCCAGTGCTGTTGCCTGGAAAGCCCCACGGACAGAGGAGCCTGGCGAGAGACAGTCCAAAGGGTGCCAAGGAGTCGGACACAGCTGAGTGACTAGGGACACGCACAGCACACACGTGTGCACACACATGCACACACACGCATGCACACGCACGCACATGCGTGTGCAGTAGCTAAAACACACTGGTTTCTGGTCTAATTGCACATGCCATTCTTCCTTACCAATACAGTTCATTTCTGTTTTTAACCATCTGAGGTAGAGATGATTCCCTCTTAATCTCTAACATTAATGATGAGTCCCACATGTGTCTCCTTGAGTTCCATCTGTCTCTTACATCCCACACAGTAAGTTAAGTCATGTCTATTTAAAATACTCTTAGCTATGTTTGGCTTATCACATGGAGTAAAAATCTGGAGTAAAATTTGATCAATGATTTTGGAAGGCAGAGGTGATTTCAGAAATAAAACCCTCCTTCAGGCCGTTGTCCGTAAGGAGGATCGGGTCAGACCGAGAGTCCCAGACCCTCTCTCCCCTCTGAGCTGAAAGGCCCCTTGCCGGTGAGCTTCTGAGTTGTGAGCTGCGGTAGGAAGGCCCTGGCCTTGGTGTCGTCTTCGCCAGTTCTGGGAGGGAGAGGGATTGCACTGAAAGTCCAGAAACGATTTGTTCATTGACTTCAACAAAACCTTCAGGACAAACAGCGCGGGGCACCACCACGCTGGCGCCAAGTGACCGGTTCCCTGCCCATGTGTCCGTGTTAGTGACACTTTATTGCCCACTCTGATTCCAGTTAACTCTGCTCAACACATGTGAGCCGGAATCCTGATCGCATACAGAAGAAGTGGAGCTGCTCCTGGGCTGTTGCAGGCCCTCGGTGCATTGAGCTTGGCGAAGCTGTTTCGGACCCTCTCTGTCTGTTTTCACAGGATGTGTGAGACTGGTGAGGGGCTGTTTATCTTTCAAACGCGAGATGGGGAGGCCATCTACCAGAAGGTCCACTCGGCCGCCCTGGCCATCGCGGAGCAGCACGAGCGCCTGCTGCAGAGCGTGAAGAACTCCATGGTACGTCCGGGGGTCCTCGCTTACCAGCCCAGTGCACGCTGCCGCAGGGTGGTCTTGGAAGCTCTGTGCTGAAAACATGGTCAGTATCTGGGGGCAGGTGATTTCCCCCTGTGCTCAGCAACGTGTTGCTGGGGTTACATGCATCCTTGGAAAGCTCCGGAGAGCCCTTGGGAGCACAAGACGCAGCCACCCGCTCCCCATCTGCTCACCCACTGTGTGCCTCAGTGCGTCGTGTGTGTTTGGTCAGTGTGCACTCCTGCAGCAGCAGGCTGTCGACTGAGGGAGTCAGAAAAAGCAAGAGTGTTTTGTCCTCACTGGGAGACTGAGAAGTCTGAGATCAGGGTGCTGGCGGGTTCCGGGGGGACACTTCCTGGTTTGTCTTTTTACTGTGTCTCAAATGGCAGAAGAGGTGAGGGATCTCCCTGGGTTCTCCCTTGTAAGAGCGCTAATACCATTCGTTGGGGCTCTGCCCCCATGACCGGGCCCCTCTTTATGCCTGACTGTCTAATAACATCACTCGGGGTTAAGGTTTGAACATATCGATTTGGGGCTGGGGACAGTGTCAGTCCACTGCAGTCTGTGTATATATATATAAATCCATTTGGCTTATGTATGGACATCTGTAGACACAACTCCGTGGGTTTTCTGCCTCTGAAAGTGAAAGTCACTCAGTTGTGTCTAGCTCTTTGTGACCCCAAGGATACACATTTCATGGAATTCCCCAGGCCAGAATACTGGAGTGGGCAACCTTTCCCTTCTCCAGGAGATCTTCCCAACCCAGGGATCGAACCCAGGTCTCCTGCATTGCAGGCGGATTCTTTACCAACTGAGCTATCAGAGAAGCCCAGATATACTTATAAGGGTAACAGAAGTTATAATTTCACATGTCAGCAGTGGTCAGAGAGAAAATGTAAGTGAGAGAAGAGAGCTGAGAGGAAACTGGGGTGAAATATAAAAAACTCACAACCAGACAGCTGTTGGCATGAGATCGTAGTTTCTGTGTAGGAGAGTTCTTGATTTTTTTCCCAGATAAATCAAGACTTTGAGTCTGTATAGTATCTTCGAGTTTATAAGTGTTGGAAGTTAATTCCAGCTAAAACCAACAACGAAAGTCAGTAATACTTTGTAGGACAAAGAAAACCTATTTGTAAGACTGAGTTCTGCCCGCAGCCGTGTGTTTGCTGTCTCTAGAGGGTAACCTTCTTGGTCAGTGTGCAGAGACACCCAGGGACTCTGCCTCGTATGCAGAACTGTGATTCCCGAGTTTATTCTTCAGGAACAGTAAATTTACAAAATCTGAAATGAATGTGCAACAGTTAAATAATGCAACTCATGGACTGTGACTGCAAACACAATCAGAGAGTCACATCTGGAAAGAAATCTGCAGAACCAAAAGGAGCTGGGTTGGCTTGGGAAGGTTAGGGCAACTTGAAAAGTCTGTGAGTTAACCATGTGGGGTGGTTGGATTTAAAGAGGGAAAAAGCATGCCAGTAATATGATCTGACCCAAAGCAGCCAGGCATTATTCCCAAATGACTTATGCATGCTGTGATATGGGGGTTTAGAGCAAGAATCAGCAGATCTTTACTACAGGGTGAGACAGTGATAGTTCAGGTTTTCTGGAGGACAATGGTCTCTGCGGCAGCTCCTCCGCTCTGCCGTCGCAGAGCAGGTGTGAGCACAGGTCGCATGGGTTCAAATGCGCATGGCTGTGCTCCAAAGGGAACTTTGTTAACAGACAGTGGAGTTCAGGTTTCACTTGATTTTCCCATATCATGAAATAGTCTTCTGATTTCCCCCTCAACCATGTAAAAATGTTCCTTCTGAACTGATAGAGTTTTGGCATCCATTCTCCCATATTCTTCCCAACTCTGGATCTTGCGGTAGAGGTGGATGCATGCATGGATGGATGGATGGATAGAAAAGGGAAGAGGAGGAAGAGAAAGAGAAGGAAGGAAGAAGTCAAGTCATTTTGAACTTACAGGGTAACGTGTCCCTGCATTAAAACTGTGAGCTTCTCAAGATCCCTTTAAATATCTCAAGAAGGTTTTTTTTAAGATGACCTTTTTGTAAAGCCACAATTAGCATAAATCTGTCTGTACTTGAAAGGGAGGCTCTGCAGACACATGTGTTTCCATCTATAACCTCCTCATTACTTCCACTAAAGATTAATCAGGGGTATGAGTAGTTCGTTGAGATCACCCCTTTGCAAACTGAACTGTAATGTCGTGTCATTTGCTCTTAATCGGCTGTATGCCTAACAGCCTCTGTGACATGTGTGTGATTTTAAAAGTGAAAACATCCTGTTTTAAATGGAATTGAGTAAACTTCAAAATGGGATCTGAATCTCAAGGGAGTTAAAACTGGGGATTGCAGAATGCTTAAAAATCAACATCCTGACTGGATCTCTGATTAGGGGAGAAAGAGACTGTGCTAAAATGAAACAAATCGCGATGATACTGTAACACTTGAGTTATAGTCTTGCCTTCTCTGGTCGCTGGGAGAGGGTCCACAGAGTGGGTATATTTCGACTAGGAATTGCCCTTATGCCACTGCTGGCTGGCATCTCGGAGACAGTCAAGGTCATAAATGGAGAAAGGTGGTGAAGGGCTGTCGCGTTAGGCAGCCCTAGACCTAAACCTAAGTTACAGTTTGCTGCCCCTGTTGTAAAGCTCCCAAGACAGAACGCTTCACCCACGACACTTTGAAATTGCAGCCTTGTGTGAATGGTTGGAATCAGACTTGACTCTGAATCTCAGAAGTCATAAAGAGGAGACAGGTGAGTGAGATAGTAATCATTATTTTTATCTTATTATCTTTATTGTTAACTACTGTGCTAGGCTGAATGATGGCTCCCAGAGGATCTTCCATATCTTAATCCCTGGAGCCTTTGAACATTATCTTCTATGGCAAAAGGGAATTTGCAGTTGTGATTCAGTTCAAGCTCTTGAGATGGGGAGATCATGCAGGATTATTCCAGTGGGTCCGGGGTCATCACAGGGGCCCCGTAAGAAGGAAACAGGAGGCGGAGTCGGACAGAAGTGACCGTGAAAGCTGAGGCACAGAGAGAGGTTTGAAGAGTCTGCCCTGATGGTTATGGGGACAGAAGGAGCTGGGACCCAAAGGCTGCCGGTGACCTCTAGAGATTAGAATAAGGAAGGAAACGGAACCTCCTGGAACCTCCAACAGTGACCAGGACCACAGACACCATGAGTTTAGCCCAGTGAATCTCATTTCAGACTTCCAGCCTCGAGAGCCGTAAGGGGATACGTCGTCGTGTTGGTTTAATCCCAAGTTGTGACAATAGCCGGAGGTAATTAATACAGTTACGATTGTATTAGTTACAATTGTAATACAATTCTTAAAATTATAATAATGCATGCAGTTTTAAACAATTAGAATTTTATTAGTTACAATTATAGTCACTGTTGTTGTTCAGTGTGTCCAGCTCTTTGCAACCCCATGGACTGCAGCACTCCAGGCTTCCTTGTCCTTCCCTATCTCCTGGAGTTTGCTTAAACTCATGTCCATTGAGTTAGTGATGCCATCCAACCATCTCATCCTCTTTTGCTCCTATCTTCTCTTGCCCTCCATCTTTCCCATCATTAGGGTCTTTTTCAGTGAGTCAGTTCTTCTCATCAGGTGGCCAAAATTATGCTACTTCAGCTTCAACATTAGTCCTTCCAATGAATATTCAATTCAGGGTTGATTTCCTTTACGATTGATCGGTCTAAAGCCCTTCGGTTTCTCTTATATCCACGCTGTCTTAGCATTTTCAAATCACCCCAAGTATCAGAGTACCTTTCAGAAATGCGTGTCAATTTAAAGTATATCTTTAACAATCGCTGAAACAACAAACCTGGTTTCTTTTGGTATTTCTGCACCAGATTGCCCTCATATTTCTCGTAACTCTGCCCGCTCTGTTTGTAAATGCAGTGTGCTCCGATTCACTCTAAAGATGGCGTGGAGGAGGGTGGGTGCTCGAGAGCTGGCAGCTGCCTCGCTGGAGCGGCGACAGGGAGACTCCGTGGGGACACTCGGGACTCCCCTGAGCAGCCAGCTATTTTTGCCACCTTGGAGATGAGTGCAGTGTGAGTCTAATTTTGGAGCAAGGAGTGGCAGTGTGTGGGAGGTCCCTCATTCCCTGACCGGACTGTCCCTTTTAGAATTTCCTTCAAGGCGAGAGGGTCGCTGTGGAGCGTGATGGCAATCCGGCTCCCTAGGTGGCTGTGGGTTTGGGCTCCCCTGGGGGTGCCGTTGAGGCCCAGGAGTGAAGCCTCCCCCTTTCTCTGAAGCGTGGACTGTGCCCCCACATTTGAGAGTTTAGTCCGAGCTGTTTCTGTGTTCCCTCTTTTTTCATTCGCTTGTTTAACTGACAGATTTATTTCCACGTTTGGTTTTGCAAATAAAATTTGATAATGAATTTGTAGAATTCAAGTGGAACTCTTTTACAGTTCTGCAAACCAAAGTAATTTATATTCAGCCTCATTTAAAAAATTATAGTCAGAACATTTTTTAAAAATACGGAAGACATCAAAGAAAGCATAGAATCAGTTTCACTACTTCTTAGGCTGAAAAGACTGAGGTTTTTATGCTGGGATTTTTTTGTGTATGAACAACCTTTTCATAACTTTGTCCCCATCCCTCTAGCCACAAAAATTCAGTTTTTACTTCTTTTTGTGTTTATAGACTCTGATTAATTGGATTAATTTACATATTCTTTTTTTTCTTTTAGCATACTACTTAAGGTGGTTATCAATTTTTTTCCACTCCTAAAATAAATCCTTTTTATAGCCTGGTAATATTAATTATAGCTCAAAAATATTTTGTCAAACATCTATCTGTTGCTTGCGAAGTAGATCTTATAGAGGACATAAAATAAATTGTGAAAAAATCTGTTGCCTCTTTAAAGAAGCTTGAATTTCGATACGTTATAAATTTAAACCCTTCAAAACACGCAACAGTATAATCCTGAGATTCCGTTTGCTGTAGTCCCTTCAGAGGGCAGATTGTCCCTCTGATCAGGATCAAATTGATCAGAATTGAATTCAGGGACTCCCCGGTGGTCCAGTGGTTAGGACTCCCTGCTTCCACTGCAGGGTTCATGGGGTCCGTCACTGGTCAGGGATGTTCCACATGCGGTGAGGTGCAGCCAAAGAAATAAAAAAAATTCAGGCATCTCTTTACTCAGCAGTGGTACTTCTAGGAATTTACTCTTAAAATGCACCAGGAGAAGCAAGGATAATGTGGGCACCCCTGGAGGGAGTCGCACCTTTTTCTTACCTTCCTCGTTTACCCACACTTGCTGAGCCCTGCTGTCCGTGAGGTGCTGGGGGAGTGATCAGGGAAGATGGAACTCCCATTCTGGGGAGCTGGAGTGTGAACAACAGAAATGTCACCCAGAGGACACCTGGACACATCGTGGAGCATGATGTGAACAGGACTCAACTGAGGCTGCCAAACAGTCACAGTGATCTCGGGCGTGCGAAGCCCAGGGACGAGGAAGGGGGGGCGGCGGGCAGTGTGGACACCCTCATTCTCGCCCTCACCCTCACCCGTGCTTTGCAGGCAGAGAGGGAACCTGTGGCAGGAGACTAACGTACCGGTTGTGATGGTTACCCTTGGCGAGGGGGCTTTTATATCAATATTTCACTGTATATTTTTCTGTAACTTTAATTTATAAAAAGCTTCTTCACTCTGGCTCTGCTGGCTCTCTGTTGCTGCCCAGGCTTTGGCTCTTTTGCGGCAAGTGGGGGCGGCTCTGAGTGTGGTGTGGGGGCCTCTCTTGCAGAGCGCAGTCTGTAGGACACGCGGGCTTCGGTAGTTGCAACTCCAGGTTCTCGACACGAGCTCAACAGCTGTGGCACCGGGCTTAGTTGCTCCTCGGCTCCTGGGATCTTCCTGGACCAGGGATCGAACCCACGTCTCCGGCATTGGCAGGAGGGTGCTTTATCACTGAGCCACCAAGGTAGTGCCCACAATTATTTTATAGAAACAGTAGTTGAGCCTCTGGCACGGGGCAAACTGAACTGGTACACTGGTGAGAAAGAGGAAGGGCTTTCCCGCTTAACTGCCTAGCAGTGCACGGTAAGAAAGCGGGTTTTGAAAGCCTGGTAGGGACGTTTCCAGGTGCTAGAAATGTGGTCTCCATCAGGGGATAAGATCTTTGTGGAGAAGTTTGTGCCTGAGCTGTTTTCGGATGAACCAGAGGTGGCCGTGAGCTGCCGCTGCTGTTGGTAATGTGACTCTGACGCTCACGGAGAACTTACTTTGGGCCGGGAACTCTGCTGAGCACTAGACACGTGTTAACATCTTATCTTGACTCTTGAGCTTGGCTCCACTGGCGGTGGGTACTGTCATCCCGTTTTTATAGCTAAGGAGTTTGAAGCATGGACTCACAGATCGAAATGATGGTGCCAAGATTTAAACCCAGGTGTCACTAGCTCCAGTATCTACAGGTTAGCTACTGGGCTGTTCTTAGCAAAAATTAAACTTTTACTTCTCTGAATTCATTTATTTAAAGATAGAATGCAGTGATTTGAAATCATGGAACACAGTGTCAACACAGAATAAAGTTGTGAAATTGAATTGTTATATTTCATTTATATTAATAAATATATTCAAAGGACCAAATGTAGCTTTTACGATTTATTAAGTTACTAATGGCACGAGTAACTAAGGGTTTCTAATTTAAGAGTGATACTGTTTGATTTTCAAGTTAAAAGATAATATTTCAATTAGATAGCAGCAAATACAAAAGCATTTTTTGAACTCTGTAGTGTATGGAAGGTGCCAGGTACTGGGGGCTCAGTGGTGGAGAATCGGCCTGCCCATGTAGGAGATGCAGGTTCGATCCTTGAGTCGGGAAGAGCCCCTGGAGAAGGAAATGGTCACACACTCCAAAACTCTTGTCTGGGCAGCCCCGTGGACAGAGGAGCTTGGCGGGCTACAGTCCACGGGGCCACAAAGGGTCAGACACGACTTAGTGACTAAACAACAACACGATATAAGGTACTGGCACAGATGGTATTTTTAAAAGACTCACTTAGTTCCCTATGTTTAACGTGGAAGATTTCTCATAAAACGCGTAGCTCTGTCTTTGAGAAAACGATTATATCTGGTAACACTGTGCCTGCCTGAGTCAGAGTTGGACAGCTCTCTCATTCTGAGCTGCGGTTCCAGCTTTAACAGTGTTAGTGACTCCATTTACTTTGGCTGTGCTGGGTCTCCGTGGCGTGTGGGCTTCGCTCCTGTGGCGAGCTGGGGCTTCGCTCCTGCGGTGAGCTGGGGCTTCGCTCTCCTTGTGGGGCCTGGTGTCCCACTGTGCCGCCTCCTCCTGCGGCCGAGCGGGCTCTCGGCAGGCGGGCGGCCTCAGCAATCGCACACAGGGTCTCAGTGGTTGGGGCTCGTGGGCTCGGAGCACAGGCTAGAGCCTGAACCACGCGGGCCTAGTTGGGATCTCCCTGGGGCAGGGATCGAACCTGTGTCTCCTTCACTGGCAGGCAGAGTCTCTACCACTGCGCCACCAGGGAAGCCCGCTTTGGTGTTTTATAGTTCGTGTCATTTCTTGTCGTCTCAATAACCAGGCTCTGGGCCTCTGCAGGGGAGGGGACAAGGCCCTCTGTGTCTGCCATCGTCTCGGGGCTTGGCACAGGGTTTACTGAGGTTTTGCTGAATGAACAAAAGAGGGTCAAGTAGACAGTTTTATGAGCACAGAGAAAGAAACGAAGCCAGAACCCCAAATCCCATCTCCCCTCCATCGCCAAGACACGGCCAGGCTCCGAGGGAGTCTGCCCTGAGAGGCTGCTGGAGACGGTCCCGGAGGCTGTCCCTCTCCGTGTCCGGTTGGGGAGTTTCCTTAGCAAGGAGGCGTAAAACGTTACCAGAAGCAAAGGGGGGGCTGATTCTGTTTTATGCGCGTGGCCGAGAATTCAGATGGCGCTGAGTGCACGGATGCAAATCACTTTCCTTCCCCGAGAAAATAACCGTTTGAGCGCATCTGGAGCTCTCCAAAATGCTGCATTTGGGAATTTGGCCCCAAAGGCTGGATCCCACCAGCGGCCTCTTCACCAGAGCTGCGGGCGACAGTGAGGCACTGTCTCAGCCTGCCGCATTGCATTTTTTCCCTCAGCAGTCTTTCTCTCTTGCTCACTTTTTCTTCTCCCTCCCTCTCTCCTGTGACTTTCAAGGAGTAAGCCTCTGTCCCCTCTCTTTCCTTCATAGCTCAGTCATATTCAAGTCTCAGTAGCATTTTGATTGTGGGAATACCCTCGATTTTGCTCCAAGGATTAGCACAAGGGAGAGGAACTGGAGAAAGGGAAGGCAGCTCTTTGAGTGGTTCCTGCCGGACGTCCGGCAGAGCTGGACTCCGGGTTTGGCGGTCAGGGGAGCGGGTTTCTCGAGAGAGGCCGGACAGTTGATCTCCACCCGAGAGAAGCACCGTGGGGGAGTGGGGCTCCGGGCCGCGGTCACTGCCAGCTTCTTCTCTCAAGACCCCGGGGCCTTTCCAGCTCCCTGAGCCTCCCCGAGCAGCTGTCGCTTCTCTGAGCTTTGGAGCTTTCATTTCCGTAATAAAATGGATTTCCACGCCGCAGTGAAGAGAGTATGAGTCCGTCCCTTACGGCCTTCATGACAGCCTCAGTCCTTTCTCAAGAAATGCGCCGGCTTCCACTCTGGACCTCGGCTCCGGAGGAGGGGCCGGATCTGACGACCCGGCCGGCCCCCTCACAACCCCGCGTCCCTGGGCGGGTCGTGTTGCTGCCTTTCGTGTGTGTGCCCCTCCTGTGAAAAGGGAGGTTGTATTGGTAGACGCCCCGCTGGCGGGCTAAAGCGTGAAGTTTGCCAACATCGTGGCTGCACCTGCTGAATACAAGACAGCCTGAGCTGTCGACGCTGACGGGGAGAGTGCGTGACCTCTGCTCCCACAGACTTGCTAAACTTTTCGGGAGTATATTTGCCTTACAATGCTGTGTTCGTTTCTGCTCTACGAGGTGAATCAGCTACATGAAGGGAGCAATCCCTGGGTTGGGAAGATGCCCTGGAGAAGGGCATGGCAACCCACTCCAGTGTTCTTGCGTGGAGAACCCCATGGACAGAGGAGCCTGGCGGGGTACGGTCCGTGTGGTCGCACAGAATCGGCACGACCGGGGGACTAAGCACGCACACACCCCTTCCTCCTGAGCTGCCCCCACGCCCCCAGCCCACCCCTCCGGTCATCCCAGAGCACGGGGCTGGGCTCCGTGTGCTGGACAGCAGCTTCCCGTGACAGTGTTTGTATGTCAATTCTAGGCCCCCAATTCGTGCCCCCTAAAGTTTTTAAAAAGAGCCTCTTGGGATAGAACAGAACAGAACCTCTTAGCAGCCTGCTGGGGTGGGTGGGGCAGGGCAGAGCAGGCGGGCGTCCCCCTGGAGAGCCGTCCTCTCGGGACTGTTAGCACGGTGCTTTCCTGGGAACTGTGAGTGCGAGAACCGGATGCTGTTCAGCAGGTGGAAACAAAGCAACACACGACACTGACGGAGTCAGGGAGGGCGACTGCAGCTGATGGGGCGAGAGCGGTCCACGTTCAGGCAAGCCGGCCAGCGTGTTCCTTGCTGGCCCAGCCGTTAGGCGACTGCAGCTGATGGGACAAGAGCGGTCCATGTTCAGGCGAGCCGGCCAGCGTGTCCCTCGCTGGCTCAGCAGGTAGGTGACTGCAGCTGATGGGACAAGAGCGGTCCACGTTCAGGCGAGCCGGTCAGCGTGTCCCTTGCTGGCTCAGCCGGTAGGTGACTGCAGCTGATGGGGCGAGAGCGGTCCACGTTCAGGCGAGCTGGCCAGCGTGTCCCTCGCTGGCTCAGCCGG
>ML662452.1:1361244-1393561 GCA_007570785.1 Antilocapra americana | reverse complement strand
TCTGGAATCAGAGGTGGGGTTCCCTGAGGCAGCGAGGCGGGGTGAGGGGACACCTTCTGACTGGCGCTTCATCGCGTGACTTCCCAAGTTTCTCGCTCTTCAAGAATTCAGACGTTTTTACCATATTAACTAAGAAAATTTTTCTTAGCACTTTTCTCTAAAGACAGTTAAAATGCCCCATCTCATAAAATTTGATGTTCTTTCAAATGTTTGACAAAGAAAGAGACCAGGCTTTGTTAATGTTCTCTATGACACATGACATGGGTGCCATTTTATTTTTGTTCCTAAATAAGCATTAAAATATAATCAAACCATGCTGGGCTGCAGAAATATATTCATAGTAAAGTAGTGAGTAATTTGAAGTGATGGCAACTTCCCAAATATTTTCTTTGTATTAAAAACATTACTGTCTTAGCTATAATCTCTTTCTATTAAGAAGAGCAGATAATCAGTACCTTGAATATTCAGTCTTTTCCTCTCTTTACTTTCTTGTACTGCATGTTCATGAGGTTGAATGTCACCACATGTCACTGGTAAATAGGTTTTTTTTGTTTGGTTGGTTGGTTTTTATTTTTGCTGTTAAACTTTGAGACTTTCATTTCTGCAGAAGTAGAAAAACAGCCACAGAACTTTTCTGCTAGCCTTTTATCCTTTTGATTTAACAGGACATGTTTAGGAAAAAATGTCCCCACGAAACCTAGTGCTGTGTAATTACTTGGACACATTTAGGTAGTTGCGCTACTGTGGTGAAGAGAGAATTCAGTCCATCACATGTAACTACAAGATATGTAAATTAAAATTGTCTTTGGAAAGATGGTTATAATCTGTTTTTTAAGTCAGTCTCATCGGGCTTCCCTTATAGCTTGGTTGGTGAAGAATCTGCCTGCAATGCAGGAGACCTGGGTTCGATTCCTGGGCTGGGAAGATGCCCTGGAGAAGGAAATGGCAACCCACTCCAGTATTCTTGCCTAGAGAATCCCATGGACAGAGGAACCTGGCAGGCTACTGTCCATGGGGTCGCAAGAGCCAGACACAACTGAGCGGCTAAACCACCGTCGGACCTGACTTAGTGACTAAACCATCACATCAGCTCCAATGAGTTTTGGTTTCCAGGGTGTGAAGTCTTGTTTTATTTTGGCTTTATTGAGTGAATGTGCAGATATTATGCCTGAGACTACTATGTTAATGAGATGCATAGAGTGGGGAGTTTTAAAACAATCTTTCTGTGGGCATTGCAGCTTATAGTCATGATAATATCCTTCCTTTTCCCCGTGCCTGGCTTGTGCTAGGCAAGTGCTAAGCAGGCATCATCTCACTGAACCTAGACAGATAAATCTTTAATACCAGCTTTTCTCGGATGAGCGATTAAGGTGGCATTCCACCAGACAGAACGGTCTGCGGCTCACTTTTCCCTCACGGTGCGACGTCGGCATCTCCTTTCAGCTGACGTAAACCCGCGGTCCTCTGATGTGCAGGTGCCTGGTATTCCACATGTCTCTGGTTAGCCGGGCCCTGAGGCCTGTGTTGCCCCTGGTGTCCATGAGTGCAGACTGTCTCCTAATGCCCATCCTTGTCTGAATCCATCTTTTTCTGGACACATGTTTATAAGACTGGGTTGGGTCATCTGACATTCAAGCAACTTCAGGACATCAAGCAGTCACTTCTCGTGTTGTGACACGGTGGGAGTTTGCATATTTGTCCCGAGGTCAGGGCTCAGAGGAGGGGGGCCGGCCGGCCGCCTCAGATCACACCCCACCCTCTCTTCTCCCCACGTTGTCCCTGTATGCCTCTACTCACTCGCTGCTCGTCCCGCCAAGCGTCTTCTCTCGGGGTCATCCCCCAGTGTGCGTGGACGGACGCCCGGCCCTCCCCAAGGACCTGGAGCCTCACATGGCCCCTCTGAGCGACTTGGCGCCCAAAGCCACAGCGCCCGCTGTCCCCCCCAGTGTCCGGAAGGGGGTCAGGCACTTGTGCGGGCAGACAGCGTGTTTCTTCTGCCGGCGATGGTGTGAGCGCCGTTGTGTCTGGCCCCGCCGCCCCATGGACTGTGGCCCGCTGGGCTCCTCTGTCAGCGAGATCCTTCAGGCAAGGACACTGGAGCTGGTTGCCGTCTCCTCGACCCAGAGACGGAACCCGCGCCTCCTGCATCTCTGGGATTGGCTGGCGAGCTCTTCCCCACTAGCGCCACCTGGGAAGCCCCGCGCTAGCGCTGAAGCCCAGCTCTACCAGCTTAGACCCAGGAGTGATGGGCTGGCCTGAGGGAGGTCTCAGCTCGCCTCTGGGTTCAGTGGGGCTTGTCAGGACTCTCCTCTCCTTCTCCTGGCTTTCTTCCTCAGAGTAGGTCTCCGACTGGCTTGTTCTTTCTTACTGTGCCAGGATAGACCCCAGGCCCATCTCCTGTCCCCCATCAACCCCATGAGAAGCTCCTACTCTCAACCCAGAAGTATCTCCTCTGTTCCTACCATGTCAGGAAATGATCTAGACCCTGGGACCCAGCAATGACTGAAACAGGCATCCTGATTCTGTCTTCCACAAAAGTTCCAATAAATGTCCCCAGGGATTGTGTCTTACTGGCCTGACTCGGGTCCCTGGGCCACCCCAGAATCGGTGGTGGGGTCTGCCCGACCGTGACCAGTGGGTTGAGCTGAGTCGTGGGAAGTTCCCACCTGGAAAATCAATGCGCTCCTGCCAACGTACGACGAACGGGCGCTGCCAAGTCAGCACAGCGACAGCCGTGCTCCCCCACGCGCCAGCCCGCCGGCTGCGCGCGCGGATCTCCCCGGTGGATCCGTGGGTGGGGCTTCATGGGCGAATCCCCAGGTGGATCACCCTGGGGGGCTCCGCGGGTCGGCCCTGGAGCCCCGGGTTGCTGACCTGTGCTCTGTTGCTCCGTTGCAGCTCCAGGTGAAGATGAGCGAGCGGGCCGCCTCGCTGAGCACCATGGTGCCCCTGCCTCGCAGCGCCTACTGGCAGCACATCACCCGGCAGCACAGCACCGGGCAGCTGTACCGCCTGCAAGGTGAGCGGGCGGGCGGGCCGGGGCGGGGCGGGGCGGGGCGGGGCGGGGCGGGCTCAGCCCTCGGGCGTTAGACCCCTCCCACCCAGAGCCCTGTGCTTCTGAGGGGGACCACGGGCTCCATCCCTAGTCAGGGCCCGAGGCCCCGCCTGTCACGCGGGCAGGCCAAAAAGGAAACACCCTCAGGGCAATCTGTCATATGAAGAAGACACTCATTTTACAATTCTTATTTTAACTAACCTAACTCCCGTCCATCAAAACAAGTAGGCGTCCATCAGAAATGACTGAAAACTCAAGGTCTTACCAGGGCTCTGATGCTGTAATAATTTTTAAAATCTTAAGTTTAGAGCAGATGTTTTAGATACTGTTACTGTATGGTTTGTGTACTCCTTGGGTTTGTACAGCTACCTCTGACAGTGTCTGCATCTGTTTGAAACAAAGAAAAGAACTCTGTTTTCCAGCATATAGACACAACTTCTTCAACTGTAACAACAAAAAATACAATTTACCTGCATGCAAAAAGCCCATATTATGGTTGGAAAACCATACATAGCTGAAAGAGTCTGGGATCATCACTAAAGATTAGTGACCCACTAATTCCAGAAAAACAGTGGTGAAAATGTTACCTCTAAACATGGAGCAGAACAACACAAGACATCACCACAAAGGAGAAAGATCACCTTTGAGAAGTTTGTGCTGTTTTTGTCAAATATAGCAAGTCACAAACCAAACGACTCATCAGAATCAGACTTGGGTTTATTCAGTAAGCCTTTATATTTAGGTTTGTTATTTATTATTTTTATAACCCAACACTCAAAAGTAATGAGATTCAGGCAGACTTTGGATATACATATATTGGGCTTCCCTTGTAGCTCAGTCAGTAAAGAATCTGCCTGCAGTGCAGAAAATCTGGGTTCCATCCCTGAGTTGGGAAGATCCCCTGGAGGAAGAAATGGCAACCCACTCCAGTATCCTTGCCTAGAAAAGCTCATGGACAGAGGAGCCTGGTGGGCTGCAGTCCATGGTGTCGCAAAGAATCCGGTACGGCTGAGCGAGTAACACTTACTTTGGATATATATTGGGTGTTTTGGTTCCAGACCAGTACAATAAAAAGAATATTGTGATAAAGCGAGTCACACGAAGTTTTTGGCTTCCCAGTGTGTATAAAAGTTATGTTTACAAGAGCCTGTGGTCTATTAAGTGTGCAATAGCTGGTATGTCTAAAAAGATGTACATACTTTAATTCAATAACACTTTATTGCTAAAAAATGCTAACGATCATGTAAGCCTTTGGTGGGTCGTAGTAGTAACATCAAACATAATCAATCACAGGTCATCAAAGCAAGTATAATAGTAATAATGAACAAGCTGGAGCTATTTCGAGAATTACCAAAATGTTGACACAGAGACACGAAGTGAGCCAGTGCTATTGGGGAAATAGTACCAACAGACTCACTCAGCGTAGGATCACCACAAATCTGCAATTTAAAAAGTATGTAGGGGCTTCCGTGGCCCCCAGTGGTTAAGAATCTATGCTGTCCCCGCTCTAGGGGCCATGGGTTCGATCCCCGTTTGGGGAGCTGGGATCCTGCATGCTGCCTGAGGTTCCAAAACACTCAAGCAAAATAAATTAAAAAATTTAAAAATGCAATATCTGTAAAGCATAATGCTGCTGCTGCTGCTGCTAAGTCACATCAGTCGTGTCCGACTCTGCACGACCCCATAGACGGCAGCCCATCAGGCGCCCCTGTCCCTGGGATTCTCCAGGGAAGAACACTGGTGTGAGTTGCCATTTCCTTCTCCAATGCATGAAAGTAAAAAGTGAAAGGGAAGTCGATCAGTCGTGTCCAACTCTAAACAACCCCATGGACTGCAGCCTACCAGGTGCCCCCGTCCCTGGGATTCTCCAGGCAAGAGTCCTGGAGTGGGGTGCCATTGCCTTCTGAAGTAGAAAATGAGGTCTGCCTACATTACTGTAAAATTAATTTCAACTTTATTGGTATAGATTTTACAAATGAACACAGTAATTTTACTTATAAGACATTAATTTAAAGATAGTGATTGCTTGGTTTCTGATGAAATAAATTCCAGTGATAATAAGGAAAAAAAAAGTCACGGACTCCCTGCAGAGATGATGGATCATCAAACTTTGTAACTGGTCATTTTATAGGGTTTTGAAGGTGATTGTGATCTAGGATTGAAAATGATAATTAAAGCTATGATTGTTTGTTACATAGTATAACCGTCATTGAACCCAAACTTCCAATAGAATTCTTAATTTTTTTCTGTTTTGACTGCATGCTAATATTCAATGAATTATCCATTATCTTAGAATATTTCTGTGCACGAGAATGGCATTGTAATTGTTTCAGTGTTATTATTTTTTTTGCTTTATGTTTTGTATCAATTATTTCATCAAATTCTTTGTTTTCACATACCCTTGTTACCTGTGCAGGAATTAATGTAAATGTGTTTTATTTTGATACTTCATTTATAACCAGTGTTTCTGAGATAGTGCCTCATCAGCATGTTCTGTGTAGATTTGTCTGTATTTGTCTTATCTTGGGATTGCTTTCTAGGCACCAGTGTTCTTTGAGACACAGTGCTAATATGTGCTGTGTATGTATTGAATAGCTTGGAAACTCGATTCACCACTAAAATTGATAGATTTTTAAAATGTTCAGACTACATAAGATTGTCTCGCGTCTCGGGGGCTCATTCCCTCGACGAATGAATGGGGAGCGTCCCTCCGTCCCACCTGTGAGGCTCCCTGCGGCTCCGCGGCAGAGGCCGCCTGCCCTGCGGGTCCCCCCCGGGCTGGGAAGACGCCCTGGAGGCGGGGGCGACGCACCCCGGCATCCCGCCGAGAAGCCTGGTGGGCCGGAGCCGGCGGCTCTCAGGAGACGAGCGGCCGGGCGCTCGCGCGTTCCCCGGCCCCGCCGGCCCGCCTCCCTCTGCCCGGCCCGGAGAGAAACGACGCAGAGAAGGAAGGACGCCCGGCGCCGAGCGCGCGGCCCGGCCGAGAGCGCGCCGCGCGTCTTCTTGCGTCGCCGCGGCTGCCGCGCCTCGCATCTCGGGTTGCTCGCATCTCGGGGTTGCTCGCATCTCGGGGTTGCTCCCATCTCGGGTTGCTCGCATCTCGGGGTTGCTCGCATCTCGGGTTGCTCGCATCTCGGGGTTGCTCGCATCTCGGGTTGCTCGCATCTCGGGGTTGCTCGCATCCGCGAGGTGGGGTTCCTCTGGCCACCTCACCTGCCCCAACGCGTTTCAGGCTGAATTTTTTCTGACAGACCCAGTGGCTGACCTTGGAAATCATACAGACCTTTATGAGGGAATTGATCCAAGAGGTTTGAGAAATTTTTCCCTCTCCAAATGTAGGGCTGGAGAGCCACCTGCTGGTTGTCGTTTGGATTTATTATCGCTGTTGAGGAGAGGCGCCCGCTGGGTCTGACACAGGCCGCACGCCGCGAACATTAACACGAGTTCGTCTTCCTTCGCTGCTTCCTCCACCCCATTTTCCAGTCTTCAAAACGAAATTCTCTTCTCTGCTTAGGCATTTACAGAATTAACATGTGAGGTTTATCGTGAGAACTGGGAAAAAACACATGAAGAGAAGCACTCAACTGTATGTTGAGCCCTGTATTAACAGAATTTTTCGAATAATTCATTGTATACAATGAGAGACCTTTATCCAGTTGTCTTCTATGTTGTCCTAACCCTGGTTGATATCACCCTCCTCCAAAAAAGTACTAGGGTCCAATAATTGGGGGCAAAATCAGTCTTTTAGTTCCTCAGTCGTGTCTGACTCTTTGCAGCCCCATGGTCTGCAGCTCACAGGCCTCCCGGAGCTTACTCAAACTCATGTCCACCAAGCTGGTGATGGCATCCAACCATCTCATCCTCTGTCGTCCCCTTCTCCTCCTGCCCTCAATCTCTCCCAGCATCAGGGTCTTTTTCAATGAGTCAGTTCTTTACATCATGTGGCCAAAGTATTGGAGTTTCAGCTTCAACATCAGTCCTTCCAATGAATATTCAGGACTGATTTCCTTTAAGATGGACTGGTTTGTGCTACATGTTAAATTCTTTAGGAGATTCGGAAAGCAAATCAATACTTTGAAGACTCTGAGATGTCCTGCAGTAAAAAACAAATCTGCTTAATCTTGGTTAAGCCAGAGCTCTGCAAATTTGAACATGCAGTCTTCTCTCTCCTTTTTTTATATAAACTAACGTTAATATACCACTGGTAAAGTGCCAGGTTTGTTCCTTTCAGGGGAGACAGGACATGTTCATGGAATATCTTTATAAAAGCTACCGTTTCTTGAGGACCTACTGTGTTTCTGGCTTTGCACTAGGAACTTAATATGGTGGTGGTAGTGGTGGTTTAGTTGCTAAGTCGTGTCTGATTCTTTGGCAAGCACATGAACTATATTCTGTCAGACTCCTCTGTCCCTGGGGTTTCCCAGGCAAGAACACTGGAGTGGGTAGCTATTCCCTTCTCCAGGGGATCTTCCTGACCCAGGGATCGAACCTGGGTCTCCTGTACTGTAGGCGGTCTTTTGTATTGCAGGCAGATCCGTTACCGACTGAGCCGCTAGGAGAGCCAGAGCGTAATGTACATGATCTCATTTAGTCTGCAAAGCAGCCACCTGGGAGTATTTTATTCCCTTGTGCAGCCAAGACACAGGATTTAAAGGAATTCAAATTACTAATTACACAGAACTTCAAATTACTGATTTGAAGTTAGTAATGTGTCCGGGATCACCCATGTGGTGGAGCTGAGGCCTCCGTCTCTCCACTCACTCGTTATCTGATAAGTGTTAACTGAGCACCTGTCTTACGCCGAGTGTTGTGCTAGGTGAGGGGGCTGCACTGGGGTACTACACAGGCTCGTTTCTGCATCCTACAGGTTGCAGTCGGAAGGCGCGCCACGGTCAATAATTACGCGTGCATATTTAATTTCAAATTTGGTCTGTGATATATTGAAAAGAAAGTTTTGTAGTAAAGAATGATAAAGCAGAGTTGTCAGTTTGGGGAGGAGGGTGACAAAGGGACTCTTTAGAGGGGCTGCACCCCAAGACCTGGAGTCTGAAAAGAGGAGTCCTGTGGAGAGCCAGGAGAAGGCATTAGCCCCAGAGAAATCAACACTGCAAGGCCCTGGGTGGGATGGAGCCTGGGAGTTCAAAGAACCCAACGGAGGAGCTGTGGCTGGTGCGTCCAGGCGTTTGGGAGAGGGCCGGCGTGTCCAGCTTCTCGGCAAGGTTCTGGTAAACTCCCTCACCTCCTTCTTTAAGTAATGTCTTAGGAACTTTGCCCTTCATCCTAGGGCGCTTCATTTCTCTGTGTTTAGAACCTTCTGTAGAAATGGCCTCTGAAGAGTGTCCCTTGTTTCAGAGCTCAATGAGAAAAGCACAGGCCCTGACATCGTCGATCCAAGGCAATGTGATCGTAGGGAGTCAGGAGCTGCTCCAGATGGCTGTGTCCCTCCATGCGCGTCCCCTCATCGCCTCTCTTGGCTCACCTGGCAGAGTTAGGGTTGGCCAGAGGTGCCATGTCAGTGAAGGCAGACATCGAGCTCAGCGCTTGCCCGAGAGCACGTGGCCAGCGGGTGGGTGCATGTTAGAACGCCAGGGTCCTGACTCCGGGCTTAGGGGTCTTTCTCTGATTGTGTATGCTTGCCTTTGGGCGGAGATTCTGCCACCAAAGTGAATGATGGACGGTTCCAGGTCGTGCAATTTACACTTTTATCTTGAGGATAGATTTTTTGAGCAAGTGGCTACTTTGGAGAGCTTAACCTTGGGTTTTCTTTCTTTTCAAAAATTTATCTTTTATTGAAGTATAGTTGGTTTACGATGCTATGTTAATTTCTGCTGCACAGCAAAGTGATCCAGGTATCCCTGCATGTTATACATTCCGTTATACACACACACACACACACACACACACACACACACACACACGTAAGTCGCTTCAGTCATGTCTGACTCTTTGCCCCCCATGGACTGTAGCCCACCAGGCTTCTCTGTCCATAGGATTTTCCAGGCAAAAGTACTGGAGTGGTTTGCATGCCCTCCTCCACGGGATCTCCCTGACCCAGGAACTGAACCCGGGTCCGTGTCTCCTGCGTTTGCAGGCAGGTTCTTTCAGCACCGGCACCTGAACCTTCTTTCTATCCTCTTTTCCCCTGGGTTCATCTCAGGGTACCGACCACAGCTCCCTGGGCCACACAGCAGGACCTTGTCTGCCCCTCCTCTGTGGAGCAGTTTGCCTCTGCCCGTCCCGAACCCTCGTCCACCCGTCCCCAGCCCTAGACAACCACAGGTCTGTTCTCCATGACGCTGGTGTTTCAGTGGTGACCCTGACACAGCTACATAGACCGTATGTGCCTCTAGTAAGAGAGCAGTGGGTTAAGAGCCGAGCGAGTTAGAAAGATGACAAATAAGCCAGGGCCTCACGCCAGCCTGCCTGCAGGGCCCGGAGGGCACACTGGTGTGGGCGTGGTGGGGCCCCTGGCAAGTGGCAGGGGGAGCGCAGGCCTGGGGCGCGGGCCTTCAGCCCTCGTGCGGCTATCCAAACGTCGCCAAGTGACTCCGCGTGCTCTGTGCCCCCTGCAGGCCAGAGGACAGCCGTGCCAGCTTGTGACCTCTGTGTGACCTTTGCACGCGGTTGTGTGTGTGTGTCGGAAGGAGACCTGAACCATGTGTGAGATGACTGGGAGGCTGGAAGGCATGATCGCCAGTGACTGGGACGTTTTAATATTCTAATTTCTCTAATAATAGTCACTGCTCTATGTACCAGTGACTGCATGACTACATAGATAGTTTTCTTAGGGTTCAGATCTGAGGCTTGCAAGTGTCTGAGTCCATGATTTTTTATGTCAGAAAGGGACTAGACTGGGCTGTGACGGAGCCCAGGGCTGTCGGGATAGGAGACGCAGCTTAGGGTGCAGGGGCAGCGCCGCCGTGACCCTTCCTGCTCGGTCCAGCGTCTGAGCGCGTGCTGGTGGGGCGGGCATGCTCCGCTTAGGCAGGGTGCCACTTCCCTGTGTTGTTAGACTGGCTTGATCCGCTTGTTTGCTTCCAAGAAGTATGAACTATAGTGTAGGTTTTGCTTTGTTCACTTCTGAGGGCTGTTCCAGAAAAATATCTACTTCTGCTTTATTGACTATGCCAAAGCCTTTGACTGTGTGGATCACAACAAACTGTGGAAAATTCTGAAAGAGATGGGAATACCAGACCACCTGACCTGCCTCTTGAGAAACCTGTATGCAGGTCAGGAAGCAACAGTTAGAACTGGACCTGGAACAATAGACTGGTTCCAAATAGGAAAAGGAGTACGTCAAGGCTGTATATTGTCATCCTGCTTATTTAACTTCTGTGCAGAGTAGATCATGAAAAACGCTGGGCTGGAGGAAGCACAAGCTGGAACCAAGATTGCTGAGAGAAATATCAATAACCTCAGATATGCAGATGACACCACCCTTATGGCAGAAAGTGAAGAAGAACTAAAGAGCCTCTTGATAAAAGTGAAAGAGGAGAGTGAAAAAGTTGACTTAAAGCTCAACGTTCAGAAAACTAAGATCATGGCATCCGGTCCCATCACTTCATGGCAAATAGATGGGGAAACAGTGGAAACAGTGTCAGACTTTATTTTTCTGGGCTCCAAAATCACTGCAGATGGTGATTGCAGCCATGAAATTAAAAGACACTTACTCCTTAGAAGGAAGGTTATGACCAACCTAGACAGCATATTGGAAAGCAGAGACATCACTTTGCCAACAAAGGTCCATCTAGTCAAGGCTATGGTTTTTCCAGTGGTCATGTGTGGATGTGAGAGTTGGACAGTGGAGAAAGCTGAGCGCCGAAGAATTGATGCTTTTGAACTGTGGTGTTGGAGAAGACTCTTGAGAGTCCCTTGGACTGCAAGGAGATCCAACCAGTCCATCCTAAGGAGATCAGTCCTGGGTGTTCATTGGAAGGACCGATGTTGAGGCTGAAACTCCAATCCTTTGGCCACCTGATGTGAAGAGCTGACTCAATGGAAAAGATCCTGATGCTGGGAAGGATTGGGAGCAGGAGGGGAAGGGGATGACAGAGGATGAGATGGCTGGATGGCATCACCGACTCGATGGCCATGGGTTTGGGTGGACTCCGGGAGTTGGTGATGGACAGGGAGGCCTGGCGTGCTGTGGTTCATGGGGTCGCAAAGAGTCGGACACGGCTGAGCGACTGAACTGAACTGAACTGAGGGCTGTTCACCTGATCACCTGATCTGCGGTGTAAATTCCTTTGCGCGTGTTAACCCTTAGTCACTTAACGTGACAAGCCCACTCATTGGAAAAGACTCTGATGCTGGGAAAGATTGAAGGCAGGAGGAGGAGGGCGTGACAGAAGATGAGATGGTTGGATGGCATCACTGATTCAATGGACATGAATCTGAGCGAATTCCGGAAGATAGTGAAGGACAGCAAGCGGAGCCTGGCAGGTACGGTTGGTTCATGGAGTTGCAGCGTCAGACTTAGCAACTGGACAGCAACAACCCTTAGCCAGCAGATGGCAGTAGAAAACCCTGTGTTGGTCAAGTCAAGTGCTCTGTCCCCAAGAACTGGCCAGCGGGCCTCCTGGCCAGACCCAGCTGCTGTCGTTTTGTTCACAACCTTTCACGGGACACTCATGCCCGCTCCTCGCATACTAACTGGCTGCTATTGTGCTGCAGGCAGTGGGGATAAGTAGGTGCTATGAGACTGTACCCTCTGCACAATCAAATGCTTCTTCTCTGGCCTTTTACAAAGTTCGTCAGCCCCTGTCCTGTGCCACAAAGGAGACTTGCAGTGGTCTTGTGTGACTTCTTCCTGACCTGGCCTTCCTGACGTCTTCATTGTCCTTGGTGTGGAACTTTAACCTGAAATAATAAAGGCTGTATGGCTTTTAAGAGGTCCTCCTTCACTGCAGGATTTCCTAGCAATAAATACAGTATTGTCTTACTTCTGGTCTGGTTTCCAAAGGGTGTTCTCGCCAAAAGATTCCCCAGTCTTTTGATTGTATCTCATTTTCCCTAAATCTTTTGGGTGCAGGAGTTAGTTGATAAAGATAAAATATTAAGGAGGAGGTTGTCCCTCACTGCTCCGGTCTGATCATGCTGTTGTTGTTGAGTCACTAAGTTTCCAACTCTTTGCGACCTTATAGAATGTCACTTGCCAGGCTCCTCTGTCCCTGGGATTGCCCAGGCAAGAATACTGGACTGGGCTGCCATTTCCTTCTCCAGCGGATCTTCCCGACCCAGGGATGGGACCTGTGTCCCCTGTGTTGGCAGGAGGATTCTTGGCCACTGAGCTACCTGGGAAGCCCAGTTTGCACAAAGCCAGTGATGTTTCAATCACACTGTCTTTCAGGACTCCCCTTTGCATATCCTTGTGAGTAGCCTCTGGGGGCGGGGGGAACATTCTGTATCCTATATTATTTACTTCTGTTATACAGAAACTTGTGATGAGCTAAGCTGGTTGTGGGCTTTCTTGAAATATAACTGCTGATTTTAAAATCTCTTTTGGAAAAGGTGTCACCAGCCCTCTGAAGCTTCATCGAACAGAGACTTTTCCCACCTACCCATCTGAGCACTGACGGGGCTGGCAGGAATCGCCAGGCGGCTCGGTGAGCACGTCGGCCACAGACCCGCCTGGATGGCAGAGGGTGCCCCGGGGACCGCGCCGGGAAGCCGCTCCGCGTCCTCCTACCTGTGTGGTCCTTGGACACTCTGCAACATTCTGTCTTTTTCTTTTTTCCTGTCTTTGTTTTTTCCCCTTTTCTTTCTTTAAAAAAATATTAGCACACTTGAAACCTGCTCTATAGTTGCGACTTTTCCCTCTTACGGCTGGACAGAAAGGATCTGACGCCGCTCATGGTTTTCTGTTGTAGACACCGTGTCCCTCGCGCCTCCCTGAATTTGTCCTATGCGGATTCTAGTGGTTTTTTTCCCTCTGAGTGTTTCAACTGTATGACAGTACTGACAATAACATGGCTCTTAATTATTTGTTATTTGTTTATACCGTATTTCTCAGTTATTAATATTATGGTTCTGCTTACCCATGGGCCATAATATTTGATTATATTCCCACCTAGTTAAATGAGTGCTTGGACTCAGTCTGACCTGTTACATTAAGAAGTCACCCTTCCTCGCACCCTTTATATTATTTACCAGGGTTACAATTTCGTACACCATCTCCCCTCTCCCTCCCTTTCAAGAAAGCTTTTATTTTGTTCCGTGTACCTTCCGAAAACATTTTAAAATAAAGATCGCTCCTCACCCACATGGTCTTGGGCTTCTGGCCATCTGGTCTTCTTTGTGTCCCCAGTGTTTCTAAAGGTGTGTGAATATCTTCCCTGTGGACCCTGAGCGTCGCATTTGATAGAATCCAACCGTGTGTGTGTTTGCTCCCTCGTTCATTCAGCTGTCTCTGCTGAGCATCTGCTCGAGCCAGGCCCCTTGCTAGGCAAAGTCAGGAGATGGAGAGATAACGGCCATAATCCCAGTACGGTGTGGTGTCTGCTAAATGGGCCCCAGAAGCGATGTGCTTCTAAAGGGATGGTCACTCTGTTCCCTAGACTTTGCCACTGGGAAAATGCCAGGTGGGAACTGAGTCTTATGAGCTTCTGAGGCTAGAATTGCTATAAAGCTGTATGAGGGCTGGGGTCTGTCTTGGTCTCAACTCGATTCTCAGTAGCGTTGCCAGATAAAATATAGGATCCAATTAAATTTGAATTTCGGATACACAATAATTTTTGTAGCATACATGTATTGCATGGGATGTGATTATAGTTAAAAATGTCCATTGTCTATCTTAGATTAAACTATGACTGGGGTGGTCTCTATTTTTCCTTACCAAATTTGGCAGTCCTATTTCCCAGACCCCAGAACATAGCTCTTGCTTGAGAAATATACTTTGAACGCATGGATAGAGGAATAAACCCTGATCCTTGGGATGGAATTCCTTCTACAAGGGGAAGCAAATTAACATTGACTGCATATGTTCTCAGGGCCAGGCATGGGGCTAGGTCCTTCCAAAATGATTATTTTTAAGAGGCGGTGGAGGGGGAATGTTTTTGCTAAGTCCCAAGAATGCTCCTTCCAAAAAGCGCAGAATTTCCCAAAATGGAGATTGGCCAATGAAACCCCAGAGGTCTTGCCAAAATCTCGCCTCGATCTGAGGTGGCTGGGGTTTCCAAGGACGCTGCTGGTTTCAGGGGGAAACCCTCGGGGGAGGAGGATTAAGGGCCGCTGAGAATTAATTAGTGGCTCAGGGGTACAGAAATGAGTCCGTGCTAATGGCTCTGTGTGGATGCCTTTGTGTTCTCTGTTCTCCCTGCATCCTTCTAGTTCATCCTGCTTCTCCCAGATGTAGCTCTGTTCATCTTTTAAAAATTTAGTTTGCCACACACGTTTGATAATTCGCTCACTGTTCACTTTTCCTGACTCTTATCTGGCTCTCATGTATTTTTTTTTTTTTCCTTGTTGAAAACTATCTCATAAGAGGTTCTCCCTGATTCCCAGGGCCTTGGCAGCCAGCATGGGGGATTAAGTTAAAGAAGTAGATAAAGGAAATGGAATTAAGGAAATAATTATAATTTTAATGAAGTCAGGATTGCTGAAGCAAGTCTACAGCTAATGAGCGTGTGAAGAGATGTTGCTGAATGTAGTTAACTATAAGCCAGAGACTCTTTCAGGACTTTTCAAAAAAGAAACATTGACAAAAAGGAGTTGGAGCTCTATTAGAGTCTCCTTAACAGCTTCTATTTATTGTCTCTGCTATTCTTAGAGCTTCACTTGTGTTATCTAACCTAATTCAATCCTCAGCAGCTCCATGAGGTAAGTATAATTACTGTTCCTGTTTAACAGATGAGGAACTGACCCTTAAGGAGTTTAAATAATCTAAAAATATGCCTAAGATCTCTTAGCTCTGTTGAAAGATGAACCAAGGCAGATGGAGTTTATCTGAGGGACTTCCCCGGTGGTCCAGTAGCTAAGACTCCGGGCTCTGGCTGCGTGGGGTGTGGGTTTGAACCCTGGTCAGGGAACTAAGATCCCACACGCCTCACGGCATGGCTTTATAAAAAAAATGTTTATTCGCGTATCCATCTCTTGGGGATGGGCAACGCCAAACCAAAGATAGTTAGAAGAGCTCCACAGACAGAAGCCGGCGGGGTGAGGGCTGCCGTCTTCACAGAGACCCCTTCGAGAGGAAGCAAGGACGTTGTCTGACTGACTGCAGCTGAAGCGGTTGCCTCCTCTGGGAAAGCCGGCTTGGCTGGCTGGCTGTGACGGGCTGCTCCTCAGCCTCGTTTCCTTGATCTAGCGCGCTGACTCGGGCTGGCTCCCGTTGGCTTTGCGCGAGGCGCCCCCGGCCTCCTGTCCGCCTGTCAACAGCTGCTAAACGGCAGCTCTGAGCCTGGGCAGTCGGAGTTGCCGATGGCCGTGTGCCTTGCTCCCCTTACCCACGCTGCTCTAAAGGGCAGCGAGCGTTTCCTTCAAAGGGCCAGAGCATAGAGGGTCTAGGCTGTCTGGTCACTTGGTGTCCCTGCTCCTACTGTATTGCAGAAAAAGCCACAGACAGTGACCCTCACAGGAGCAGCCTGGCTGTGTGCCCACAGAACTGTGTTCACAGGGACAGGTGCCAGGCTGGAGCGGCCCCACCGTACTTGCCAACCCTACTCTGGATTGGAAGAACCCCCGATACTACCTTTATCAGACTCAGGTTTTTGGTAGAAAACCTGAGTGATTTAAACACATTCATCTCTGGCCGAAATAAGAAAAATAGTGACTCGAAGTTACTTTGAAATTTCTTTTTCTAATCCTTAACCTCCTTGGTGAACACCCGAGTGTGAGAAGGGGTACCATTTCAAAGCTGTGCTGGATTTGTACGTAATCCAAACCGAATTCTTAAGCACTTCCAGCAACATTGCAAATAAACTGAAATCTAAAGATTAAACTATATAGTTTCACTTAGAGTTGTTTCTATTTTAATTGTATGATGAGAAAAGTGACTTTTTCTTTTTTTGGCAGAGGTGTCACGGGGGTGGGGGGCTAAAAAAAGACCCTTGGGGCTTCCCTCTTGGCTCAGATGGTAAAGAATCTACCTGCAATGCAGGAGACTCTTCTATCGCTGGGTCAGAAAGATCCTCAGGAGGAGGAAAAGGCTTCCCACTCCAGTGCTCTTGCCTGAAGAATTCCATGGACAGAGGAGCCCGGCTGGTTACAGTTCATGGGGTCGCAAAGAGTTGGACACTAGTGAGCGACTGAGCTCTCAGCACGCACAAAAAGACCTCTTACCTAACTTAAACGGCAGAATGATGCAGTAGTTGTTAAAACGCTTTCCAGGTAAGACAGCTTTGGTTTCTGTGCTTCATTTATTCATTTACCAAGTATTTATTCTGTCTCATCTCTGGATATCCCAGGCTGAGTGGTAGCTCCTGAAAATACGGTGTGAATAAAACAAGCCGTGTACCTGCCTTCACAGTGTCTGATCCGGAAGCCAAGTCATTTAAGCCAATTGCTCAGGAAACAGAAAAAGCTAAGGTGAACATCCACTTACATAAAGGCGCATTTTATGGGGTTTTAGGGGAGAGGGTGGACAATCTTGACCTTTCAGCAGAGGATACTGTACCAACTTTCAACAAAATTTTTTCCTTTGAGTCCCAAACAAAGTAAATCCATTTTGCAATTTCCACACAAACTCAGTACTTTTCATTCCTATTGACACTTTAAGTTCTTTTGGTTAAATGTTGGAGGTAAGGCTGCCCATCTTCTGATGAAAGTCAACACTGGCTGATTTCCAAGGGAGATTTTTGCTCAACCGTGGGGATTTGAATCAGCCAAGGCAAGACCAGGTGATGGTCATTTGCCTGCACTTGTGCTGAAGAAGGTAGCTCCACCCACACTCTGCTCTGAGTGTGTAGCTGTCAACTGTTGGCAAAAGATGCTCGTCTTGTCTGTCTGAGGTGGAGCCGGTGAACCTGTGTTTTCAACCAGCATCTCTGGGAAATTCCAGTGCAGGTGTCAGACATCCCATTTTAAGAAACCGTAAGGAGACAGACGTGGGGAGAGTTCCCATCAGGGACACTTGGCACCTGGAGGTGTCAGCACCTGTGCTTACACGAGCCACCGCGGGGAGTCGGCAGCAGGAGCTGGGAGCCGGCAGGTACCGTGGCGATTCCTGGCGCGGGCCACCCACTGGAGTGAGCTGTCCTGAGACACGTTGGGCGGGCGGTCATGGGTGGCACTTTCAGGGTTTCTGTTAGACTTTCTTTGTTACCATAGCAACTAATGGGGAGCCTCAGTTTGACCTTCATTGTCTTTCGGAGAGGCCTGAAGGGCATGGACTGCTCTCTCTGTGGTTTAATAGGAAAAAGCCAGCCAGCCGGGAGCTGCTGGGGAAGAGGCAGGCTGAGGGAGGAGGCCGAGCCCCCAGGCTGTTACCGCCTCCCTGCTCGGGGCTCTTTCCTCTGATTTCAGTAGTTGTGTTCCGTGGTTGTCTTCGGCCTTGGTAATGAGTTCCCCTCCTCTGCTGGGAAGCAGAGGTTGCTGGGGTGGATTTAAAGATGTCAGAGGTGGGTAAGGATTGCTGCTTTTGCTCTGAGTTTTGACCTGGACCATGACTGCCCCCTTTGTGGTCTCCCTGTCATGTTGACAAGCTGTGTTTATTTCCTTTCTTTACATTGGAAACCCTAGGAGACCAAGGACTACCTTGAGTTGTTTTCCAGTAGGTAGCTACCCTCCCTTGACCTGAGTGAGGCCCCCATGGAAGGCTTGTGTAGCAAGGGTGCTCAAGTCTGGCCAAAGCGTCAGTCGAGTTTAACTGGACACAGCCATGCCCGTCTGGTACCTGGGGCTGCTTTAGGGCAGCACCCGCAGAGGTGAGGGGTGATGTCGGGCCTGAGCCCTCCCTGGGGAAGGTTTGCGGCGTCCTGCTCCGTACGAGCCCTGCCTTCAGGAGCCAGCTGGCCCTGGTCCTGCAGGCATCTCTCCTCACCGGCATCACCTGTGAAGCCAGCATTCTCCGTGGAGGGAACACGGAGCCTGCCCACCGCAGGGGATGTTGTTTCTGTCGTTCCTTTGGCCTAGGAAAACCTTATCTTCCTCCACTCTTGCAAAACCAACACTTCCTTCAGACAGTGATTAAAACACCAGGCTCTGAGTTCCTTCCTGAGACCCCCAGACCAGACGAAGCCGCCAGTTATAAGCTTTTAAAGTACTCAGAAGGGTTCCCGCACAGCCCTAATTACTGTGTATGATGACAGTATCGTGTGCTGATTGGATTGTCTGCCTTCTCTGTGTGTCTTAAGCTCCCTGAGGTCAGGTACTGTATTTAATTGGCTAAGCTTTGCCCCCTCCGCACCAAATATCCAACTTAGTGGGTGCTCAATAAATCTTCATAAAAAAATGGAACGTGGCATGGTAACAAGTACATCATTAAATCACAGTATGGGAAACACAGGTTCTCCCTCGGATGAGCAGTACAGACAGCGCCAGGGAGCCCGACTCTCTGGGACCCCGTGCGTGCCAAGGGCAACCCTTACATCATCTCTGCACGGGGGATGGTTCAAGTCACATGCTCTACCGCTACACTGGTTCCCAAACTGTGTGCCTGGGGTGCCCCGGGGAAGTCACAGCGGCACTGTGGAATATGTTAAGACTGTGCAGGAAGCAGTGACGTTTACCATCTATTGGACCCTTGGGAACTACTGGCCAGAAGCTGTTCGGTTTCAACATTAGATTACATTAAGTTCATTTCCATGACGTCATGTTTGTAAAACTGGGTTTTTGGCAATACAAAGCAAAAGTACTGTTTTTTTTTTTGGGGGGGGGGTTGTTTTTGTTTTGAACTCGCCTGCCAGTGCAGGAGATGTAGGAGACCTGGGTTTGGTCCCTGGGTCAGGGAGCTCCCCTAGAGGAGGGCATGGCGACCACTCCAGTATTCTTGCCTGGGAATCCCTGGACAGAGCAGCCTGGCGGGCTCTGGTTTACAGGGTCAGAAAGAGTCGGACACAGCTGGTGCAGCTTAGCACACATGTGCTGCGTGCGTGATCAGTGTGAACCGAGCTGAGGGTGCCTGCAGGTGTCCCATCTCATTCCCAGGTTTGAGGAACTGCAGTGCCCAGCAGGTACTCACATCCCCTCAGCAGGTTAATTGTGGTCAAGAATAAAATTTTAAATGTGTTTGTTTTTGATTTAGAGGTATTTTTAAAAATGGTTACTAATTTGTTAGGACAGCTTAAATGGCTTGGAACAAACACCTTAATACATGGAACTACTAAGCCTTTCTCTTGGCCTCCAGGTGTTAGGGAACGCTTGCTGGGCGCCTGGGAGAACTGCCAGCAGAGAAGCAGCGAGGAGCTCCTCCCTTCCTGCCCTGACTTTCGCAGCCTCACCTTCGGGCTCGGGTCTGAGCCCCTGGCCCCGCGGCTCACCCAGCAGGCCAGTTTCATGGTACAACCTCTGTGGTCACACAGGACTCCCTGCCCTGACTCCCGCAGTCTCACCTGCAGGCTCGGGTCTGAGCCCCTGGCCCCGCGGCTCACCCAGCAGGCCAGTTTCATGGTACAACCTCTGTGGTCACACAGGACTCCCTGCTCACAAGGCCCCGTGTCAGTCCGGTACTCTGCTGGTGCGCGGTTTAATGGTGCGTTGGTTGGGTTCAGTGAAATCCTTCATACGTTCATCTTTGGACTTGTGCTTGTAAGTGAAGTCCGATGGGACAGTGGAGCGTGTGTCCGAGCAGAGGAGGCGCCTGCAGTGTGTTCGCTGGCTGTTCCTCCGTGCGGTGTTTGCATGTAGTATTCATAATTGAGCAGGGCCTGAGGGGGCCTTTCTGGAATAGGCCTTCCCCGTATCCTGTGCTCCAGCTCCTCCTCTTGTTGTTCTTGCTGTTGTTGCTCAGTCGTGTCTGACTCTGCGACCCCATGGAAGCAGCACGCCAGGCCTCCCTGTCCATCACTAACTCCCGGAGCTTGCTCAGATTCATGACCCTCGATTTGGTGATGCCTTCCAACCATTTTGTCTTCTGTCGTCCCCTTCTCCTCCCGCCTTCAGTCTTTCCCAGCAACAGGGTCTTTTCCAATGAGTTGGCTCTTCATATCAGGTGGCCAAAGTATTGGAGCTTCAGCAATGAATATTCAAGGTTGATTTCCTTTAGGAATGACTGATCTCCTTGCAGCCCAAGGGACTCTCACATCCATACATGACTACTGGAAAAACCATGGCTTTGACTATACGGACATTTGTTGGCAAAGTAATGTCTCTGTTATTTAATATGCTCTCTAAGTTGGTCATAACTTTTCTTCCAAGGAGTGTCTTTTACTTTCATGGCTGCAGTCACCATCTGCAGTGATTCTGGAGACCCAAAAATAAAGTCTGCCACTGTTTTCACTGTTTCCCCATCTATTTGCTATGAAGTGATGGGACCAGATGCCATGATCTTACTATAGAGAAGCAGAAGATATTAAGAAGAGGTGGCAAGAGTACACAGAAGAGCTACACCAAAGAGATACGAATGACTCAGGTAACCATGATGGTGTGATCACTCACCTAGAGCCAGACATCCTGGGATGCAAAGTCAAGTGGGCCTTAGGAAGCATCCCTACAAACAAAGGTAGTGGAGGTGATGGGATTCCAACTGAGCTATTTCACATCCTAAAAGGTGATGCTGAGGTACCTAGATAACGGCATTTGATGCAAGTTTCCTGAGATGTTCCCCACCCCACCACCCCTACCAGAAGGAAGATTTAACTGCTCCATGAGCTTGAGCACACAGCCCCAGGCCTCCTGGAGTCGCAGGACTGGTGATGTGAGCCTCCGCGACCCTGCGCCCTCACATCAGCCAGTCAGAGCACTGTGCCCAGGCTGATCACTTGTCCTGTGACCCCCCTCACCCCACCCTGCCTGGCTGTTAAAAGCGCCTGGGCCGTGTAGGGCATGAGCCACCTGTCTCCTTACAGGGCGCGCAGTCAGCCTTTCTCTGCCCCGAACTCCATTTGTCTGGACTCGCTGCATCAGGCACACAATTGGCGTTAACAGTCGTGCCCCGTGAACACAGCTCCCGAGGCCACGGGTGCACAAGGGTTCTGGGACCTAAAGCAGGTAAGACACAGAGTGGCACACCCACCGCAGGGCAAGCAGGGCCCCTTGCCACCCGGGAGGCTTTCCCTCTGCCCTAGAACTTGCTTCCCCTGCAGAATAAGGCAGCGGAGGTCCAGGGAACCCGGCCCGCCAAGGGGGCCCATCAGGTCCTTTCTCACGCACTGTCCTTCCTGTGTGACAGAGAAGGAAAAGGAGACTGCAGGCAGCCCGTGGTCCTTCTCCCTTCAGCCCCTCCTCATTCCTCAGGCCACACTGGACTGCGCTGTAGAATGTCCGTGCATCAGGAGGTGAAATGAAAGCAAGTGTGTTCGCCTCGTGCAGCTCCTGTCCTGTTCTCAAAGCACATGTGAGGTACGGAATACAGGACGTGTGATTCTGGCGATCAGCACAGATTGACATTTAGAACGGACATGGCACCATCTAAAGATGACCCCCTAAATTGGTGCTATTTTAAAATCTTAAATTTTCTGAAGACATTCATAGCAGATAAGGAACACAGTGACAAATGAGAGAAAATAAAGAAGGAAAACTCTTTACATTTAGTTCCTTGAATGGCACTTCTTTCTTGCTTGAACTGTTGACTTAAATATACACAACTTAAAAATTGAGTTGTGTTTTATTTGGCAGGGATTTTTAGGACTTTAAGCTGGGTAGGCTTCCTGAATATTCATTGGAAGGACTGATGCTGAAGCTGCAACTCCAATACTTTGGCCACCTGATGCGAAGAACTGACTCACTAGAAAAGACCCTGATGCTGGGAAGGATTGAAGGCAGGAGGAGAAGGGGATGACAGAGGATGAGATGGTTGGATGGCATCACCGACTCGATGGACATGGGTTTGAGTAAGCTCCGGGAGTTGGTGATGGACAGGGAGGCCTGGTGTGCTGCAGTCCACCGGGTCGCAAAGAACCAGACACGACTAAGCGGCTGAACTGAGCTGAGCTGAAGCTGGGTTGGCAACAGCTCAATTAGCCCTGAGCAAACGGCTCCGTGGAGGCGTGGCTGGAGCCAGGTCACACAGGTTTTACAACAAAGGGCAGGTTGTCCCGATGTCAAAAGATTGTTAATTACAGAAAACCAAAGGAATTTAGGGCTTTGCTAGGTACAGAAAGGGCTTCCCTGGTGGCTCAGTAGTAAAGAATCTGCCTGCCAATGCAGGAGACACAGCTTCAACCCCTGGGTCAGGAAGCTCCCCGGAGAAGGAGACGGCCACCCGCTCCAGTTCTCCTGACTAAGAGCCTGGCGGGCTACAGCCCCTGGGTCCCTAAAGAGTCCTTCACAATTCAGCGGCTGAGAACAGCAGCAGTGTGCGGGAAGATGCGAGGGTCCGGCCTCGCTGAAGGCATCCATAGGCACCTCCGCGACGGAGCCGGAGTCCTGGGTTTGCACAGCCTCCGCTCCCTCAGGGCTCACCGGCTGCTACGGCAGGAGGTACCCCGTTCCTCAGAGCACCGAGGCCCCGTTCTAGCCACACAGGGTCTCCCCAGGTCTGCGGCCGGTCCTGTGCAGGAGATGCCGAGTAAGGGAAGGCAAGCTGGGCGGGACTGCGTGTTCGGCTCCAGGGGACTCTCTGCCTCTTTCCTGCTTCCACGTGTGGTTTCCACCTGGGTCGCTGCCCTTTCAGACCCTCCAGTCCAGTCATCTAGTAATTGACCTCTGCTGAAGGCAAGCCACGCGGTTCCTATTTTAAGCAAATGCCCCAGGCCAGTCACAGCAGCTGCACAGAGCTAAACGCTGTCGGATTATTTTCCTCATCACTGAATTTCTTTTAAAGTTGTACCTTCAGAACAAAGAAAGAGAAACATTTGGTTATCAAAGGAAGCCAGCCCCCAAATTTACTCTCCTTTAGCTGTCATGCAAATTTCAAGCCAGAGGCCTGGCTGGTTGGCTTTGAAGATAAAGATCACAGTGGAGTCCTTGAGAGGCTTCAGTGGGATTTCTGATGATCCTGTGATTTACGTGGAGATGGAAGAAAAGAGCGGAGAACACTAGGAAGAACTCTGAAGGTATAAAGACTGCTCGGAAGGCACAAAAGCCCAGTTTCTAATTCTGGTCCTCTCACTCCCTGAAGGAAATGTCAGTTAACAGGAAAGGGTCAGACAGGGCTAGACCAGGGTCTCCGACTTTGTGATGGCAATCCAAGTTGTTGAGGATGAAAAAAGTTTTATCCATCAGTGAAGCTTTGGAAAATATTACATCAATCCTAAGGGAAATCAACCATGAATATTCACTGGAAGAATTGATGTTGAAGTCGCAATACTTTGGCCACCTTATGTGAAGAGCTGACTCATTGGAAAAGACTCTGATGCTGGAAAAGACTGAGGGCAGGAGGAGAAGGGGGCAGTGGGGGATGAGATGGGTGGATGGCATCACCGACTCAATGGACGTGAACTTGGGCAAACTCCAGGAGACAGTGGAGTTCAGAGGAGCCTGGCGCCCCGTAACCCACGGGGCTGCAGACAGTCGGACACGACTTAGTGGCCGAACAGCAACAAACATCAAGTCAGTTTCTTACTTTGCAGACATTGTGGAACCTTACGTTTAGCAAACATAATAGCCAAGGGTGGGCTGATAGGATGCAGGGTTGTTTGTTTCCTTGGGTGTGTGTGGACTCATCTTCATAAAGTGAGACACACGTGTTTTGTTTTTGTTTTTTAATTGCAAGGTGTCTAGATCAGCTTGGCTGGTTGTTGCTGTTTCTGCATCACTAGTTTCCAAAACAGCTGGGATGCACAGCTGACGCCACATCCTCTTCTACAAAAACACAGCAACAACTCTTCTGTCCATTTGGTGTGGAGTCCTAGCTTTGAAAATTGTAAAAATGATTCATCTGTGAGGCGCTTTCAGAGTCACTGGGGGCAAAACTGCCTCCAGTTGAAACCAGTGGAGGAAAGCACGGGTAAAACTTCTCTGCCCATCAATCTCTTCCTCGCCCGCAGCTGTAAGCTGGACGTGCTCGTGCACAGCTGGAGGGGCAGCTGGGGCAGCGGGCTGCAGCTCGCACGGCCCGAGTCTTCTGAGGGCACACGCGAGGCAGCAGCTCAGGTTTTAGCGGCAGGTGCCTGGGTCTGAGTGCACCCCCGCCGCCTCTTCTCCTTCAAGATGGGTGCTTATTTGGCTGCGCCGGGTCTCCGCGGCAGCGGTGGGGTTGTCGTGCTCCGTGGTGGCACATGGATCTCGGCTCAGCTGCAGCAGTGGGGTCTAGTTTCCGGACCAGAGGCCAGACCCGAGCGCCCTGCATTGGGAGCGCAGGGTCTTAGCCACTTTGTCCCAAGGAAGTTCTCGGCTCTGTTGCTTCTTACTGCGTATCTTATGTATATAATATATTGCAGCACATTTGTTGGAGTGTCTCTGTGTGTGTGCGTGTACCCATAGTCGTGTCTGAGTCTTTGTGACCCCATGGACTGTAGCCCGCCAGGCTCCTCTGTCCATGGGATTCTCCAGGCAAGAATACCGGAGTGTGTTGCCATTTCCTTCTCCAGGGGACCTTCCTGACCCAGGGATGGAACCTGCATCTCTTATGTCTCCTGCATGGCAGGCAGGCTCTTTACCACTAACTTCATTTAGTGATTTTAAAAGTTTGCGCCTCTGTTTCCCCTCGCTGTAAAATGGGAGTAGCAATAGCCCCTCCTCTTAGAGTTCTTGAGAAGACAAACTCTTACATGCAAACTGTTAGGGGGGCCGGTGCAGCACTGCCGCTCAGACAAATGTTAGCTTTTGGTAACGATGCACTTGCCACGGGTTCTAGGCCAGGGCTGCGTGGGCACTGTGCTCAGCACGGCCGACTCCTCCCGGCTGGCCCGATTCTCCTCGTGTGAGCACAGAGTCCGATGTCCAGGGAAGCCCAGAGGCCCGGCCGACCTGGGCAGCTGGCCACCTGATCCTGCCTCAGGAGGGCAGCTGAGGATTTTGTTAGCTCACCTTCACAGTTTGGTTCACAAGTGCTGACTGTGTGCATTAATGACCAAGATTTGTCCTCAGTAGTGAGGTTCCAGTTGTCTCACTGTCCAGTAGGAGAAGCCTCAATAAGCTGAATTTCGGCTCCCCGGACCAGGAGAGCACTGACCGTGAGGCATTTTCAGCCTCCTGTGGTGCAAAGAGCTGAGAGAACGGCAGTTGAGCTAAAAATCAGCAAGCAGATAATAGTTAGCCAGGTAGAAGTAGACCTCAATGACACGCCTATTTTGTCGGCCTAGAAAGATGACTCCAGTGTCTTGTACAGGGAAGTAAGGGATTTGGACAATAAATACAGCCTGGGGAGGTGGTCACTGCAGACATGTTAGCTAATCTACAGTATGATATCATGTCTGTTTTGCTAACAGGGGGCAGAGTGGCATGGTTATCACATTCCGGTGAAAACCAAAGAACTCACCTAGTTTTCTGTTGAGCTGAAACTCTCCTGAACTGGGTACTGTTTTCAAAGGTTTGGTCAATTAGTTTTATAGGAATTATGGCTGTTGAAGCAGATGCTGCAGATTGCTCATTCAACTCCATTTCCCCTCCCCCATAGTAACCCTTTTTTCTTAACAAACAACTCCGATTTTCTCTGGGAAAAGCAGTGATTCTCCTTGAAAACACTTTTCTAGATGCTCTGGAATTCAGGAGACCCAGTTCCAATCTGCAGAAGGCTTTCTTTTCCCCATAAAGCAAAGTTTCTAAGGTGAAGCCTTTTATCCCTCATCCTTGGCGCTTGCCTCTCCATCCTGCCTGGAATGTAGATGGGAGGGCTGGAGCTAGAGAAGCCATGTGGCTTCCGTGAGGAACAAAGGTAAGAAGTCAGAGAGGAAGCTAGAAGGAGCAGGGTCCTTTATGACCCGGCCTGAGTAGCTGGACCAGCCCTTGTACAGGGACTGCCCTTGTCTTGACTTACTGCATATGAAAAATTCCTCCTGGAGGGAAGCCACTGTGGACAGCCCTCTAGCATGTGCAGGCAAACAGAATCCTACCTGAGCGGTTAGCTATTTATTTCAATGGTGTTTGGCAAACGCTATCAGCACCAAAACCTTGCAGGGATGTCGACTCACTGTGAAGCTTCTGTGTCTGCAATGTCTCTAGTCGGTGGACTTCTTACAGGAGACTGTCAGGGCTGCAGCCTCCACAAGACCCAGGAGGCATGGCGCCTGGCTCCATGATTCTTCCAGAGGCCCATAAAAAATCTTTTACTTTCTTATAAAATCAGGAGAAAAACCCACCCTGGATTATATGGATTTATACAAACCCAGTCATGTAATATGTTTTCAGTAGCATTTTATGGAGGAAAGAGTGCATGAAGGCAGAGGTGTTTATTGGCCCATGAAAGTCATCATCTGGAATACCCCTAGTTCAAGAAGGAATGGTCTCATTGCTTCCCACTCATTTTCCATTCCCAGATCTTCCTTCTGTGGATACAGGGACATGCCCCATTCAACAGACAAAACAAGGGAAGGCTTCTGGGTTCAACAGAACTGGGTGTGCACCCTAGAGTACTTTAGGCAGATGTCAAAGTTTCTCCTGGCATCCGTTTTATAAAAATGGATGGACCCGTGTACTTACCCCACAGTGATCCGAAGGCCCTCGGTGTAGAAGGCACTGTCTGCAGGGCAGTCGCCTTTTGAGACTCAGAGGGATGGACGCACAGGGAGCCCCAGACCTGGCACTCAGGTCGGGTTTTAACTTCCTTGCCCTTGGCTTTGAGCGCCAAGCCTCAGCGTGGCCCACTGTTGCCGTCTCTCTTGCTGTGTGAAACTTGGGATTCTTCTCAAGGTGGGGTCCTCCTACCTTTTTAAAACAAGTCCATTTGTTTTTGGCTGTGCTGGGTCTTCATCGCTGGGCACGGCTTCTCGAGTTGTGGCAGGTGGAGGCTGCTCCCCGGTTGCGGGGCACGGGCTTCTCACTGGGGTGGCTTCCTTCCTTAGAGCGCTAGCTCTCGGGAGGGCAGGCTTCAGAGCTGTGGCCCATGGGCTCCGCTGCCCCGAGGTGTGTGGATCCTCCTGGACCAGGGGTTGGCTTGTGTCTCCTGCATTGGCAGGCGGACTCTTAACCACTGGACCACCAGGGAAGCCTGACCCATCTACCTTTTGCAAAAGAACAGTTCCTTTCACTGGAATCTAACTAAGGCCCAGTGCTTCTTTCCACAGTCATCACTGCGATGTCCCAGCGTCTCTTTGCTAATGATTTTGTTCCGTGTAAGTGTCTGTACGACTCATGCTCTAAGCTCAGCCATCACAGAGCATGCAGGGTAGGATAATTCAAAGACTCACTGAACCATCTTTCATTGGGAGAAGCTGTCAGAATTTCAGACCTGGCTTATTTTTTGTTGTTGTTGAAGAAATCTTTTTTTTTTTTCTTTTGCCTTTTTATAACTCTCTTACAGATCCATTTGTGAAAAAAAGCAATGTGTTATTAGAAAAATGTGTATTTCCCTATTATAATACACCGTGCCACCTCAGAGCACACTGAAGCCTCTATAGTCTGTTATAAGAGTGCCAGATATAATTTGTATGCAAATATCTGATGCAAAGGAGGACTTTTTTTTTTTTTGATTGCAGGCAGAAAAACACACCAAGTGAATTTTTGACAAACACAGGATAGATCCTGCTGAGATAAGAAAACATCTTAATGCAAAGCTGCCTAGAGAGACGAGGAGGAAATGTTCCTTGTATGGATTTATTCAGATTCCTGTATAAGAAACAGCAGTGCTTCTTTCCTCTAGGAGACAGAGCCTCAAGATGGCATTCCTCTTTGTGCCCACGCTCTGCCTGTTTGCTCCCTGCAAGCTTGGGGAGTCCCAAAGAGCCACCGGAGAGACCCTGTGTGCCAGTGTCCCTACCCTGGGCAGGAGCAGCCTGGCAGAGGCCCTGCTGGTGTGGAGGTTAGCTCCCTCATGGCCAACTCTCCTCCGTGTGGAGGGGCAGTGGCCTGGGGTGCACCCTCATGGGACTGTCCTGGCGACGGCATTCCTTTGCTTATCTGGGCTGTGATCAGCTGATGCCTGAAATGTGCCCAGCAGTGAATAGGGCATTCGCTTTAAGAGAGATGGTGGTGAAGCTTCAAACACACCCAGTTCGTTATTAAACTATGTTTGCAAATAATTCAGGGATGCCAAGGATGCCCGAATACCCCAGATGCCCTCCCTGTTTGTCTTCCATTTTCTCTCCTCTTTTTTTCTTAAAGCATAACTTCTCCAGGGGAACAGGGAAGAATAATTCCAGTGATCGTATTCTCTGAGTCAGAAAAGCCCAGAGTAACACCCGTACGCACACTCATTCATGCATTTATTCGTTTCTCAAATGCGACCAACAACCTCGGTTCGTGTCCAGCATTACATTAGATGCCCAGAATTGCGCAGAACTAATGCACGGAAGTGATTTTCTCCAGCAGCCTAACCCCGAGTGGGAGACCCGTGAGGACGGAGGTGCTCGGTCAGCGCTCCCGGCGGTCCCCTCCGGGCCTGCAGGCCCTGCGCCCTCATCGCCGGGAGCTGGGGAGGCCTGACCTGGGACTCCTGCCGGAGGGGACGCCCCGACGGGGGCTCGCTCGCTCCGCCGCCGGCACGGGTCGATCACGCCGCGTGTTTCGCGTGCTGGGGACGCCGAGCCCGTGACGGACGGCAGACACGACCCGGCCCTCACCGGCGCACGGTCCGCGGGAGAGGCGGAGAGCAGGGGTGCGCGCGCCAGCCCCGGGCTGCCGCCGGAGGGCGGGGCGGGGCGGGGGCGGGGCGAGGCGCTCCGGTGGGCGGAGCGAGGCGAGGGCGGGGGCGGGGCGCTCCGGCGGGCGGAGCGAGGCGGGGGCGGAGTGAGACGGTGGGCGGAGCGGGGCGGGGGCGGGGCGAGGGGGGGCGGGGCTCTCGGGGGGGGGGGCGGCGGCGGGAAGGGCGGCGGGGTGGGCGGTCACGGGCGGGTGACTTCGAGCGGGACGGAGGGCCGCCCCGGAGCGTGGGGACACGGAGGGGACCAAGGCTGTCCGAGGGCCGGGACGCGGGCGCCGTCTAGCCGCGGGCGGCCAGGGTGCCAAGGGCCACGCGGGTGCGGAGCGACGTGGACGAGGCTCGGGGCGGCCGGGCGGGCCTCTCTGCGGAGTCGCAGCGCAGGTGGCGGTGGCGGGGCACGCGAGGCGCGCTGGGGCGGAAGGGCGTGTGCTCGCTGGAGACACCGCTGTGATCGCCCGGGCTCCGCCGGAGCCAGAGGCGCCGCCTCGCCCTCGCCGCTGTGCGTGCGAGCTCATCGCCTGCCTGCGCGTCCGTGCCCATCACGTGCGTGCGTGCTCGTCGCTGTGCGCGCGCCTCCTCCTCTCGTGGCGCCCCGGGCGGCCCGGTCGCGTGTCCCGGCGTGTCTGGGTCGAGGGCTGCGATGCCCAGAGCTCCCGGCACAGACCCGAGACCCGCAGGGCGGCGTGCGTCCCCCACCCGGTGGGCTGACGGGGACCGGGACAGCGCCCCGAGGACACACTCGTCGCCTCAGTGCCCGGCCGTCCTCACAGCTCTGTCCACGCGGCTGTGACACCGCTCACGTGGCCTTTCCTGCCAAGCTGGGAGGGAAGGCCTTCAAAGGGCTGCTCGGCCTGCCACGCCGACACGCACCGCCCCTGGGTCCTTGCTAAAGTGGTTGCTCAGTCGCTCAGTCATGTGCGACTCTTTGCAACCCCATGACCGCAGCACGGCCAGGCCTCCCTGTCCATCACCAACTCCCGGAGTCCACCCAAACCCATGGCCATCGAGTCAGTGATGCCATCCAGCCATCTCTTCCTCTGTCGTCCCCTTCTCCTCCTGCCCCCAATCCTTCCCAGCATCAGGGTCTTTTCAAATGAGTCAGCTCTTCGCATCAGGTGGCCAAAGTATTGGAGTTTCAGCTTCAACAGCAGTCCTTCCAATGAACACCCAGAACTGATCTCCTTTAGGATGGACTGGTTGGATCTCATTGCAGTCCAAGGGACTCTCAAGAGGCTTCTCCAACACCACAGTTCAAAAGCATCAATTCTTCGGCGCTCAGCTTTCTTTATAGTCCAACTCTCACATCCATACATGACCACTGTAAAAACCATAGCCTTAACTAGACAGACCTTTGTCGGCAAAGTGATGTGTCTGCTTTTCATATGCTGATTTTTCATACTTTAAGCGTCTGTATTTTCCCATGCGGCTGCAGCGGGTCTTAGCTGTGACTCGCAGGATCCTCGCTGCATCATGTAGATCTCTCCCTGTGGCCCTAGTTGTGGCATGTGGGCCTGAGCAGGTGGGATCTTAGTGCCCAGCCAGGGATGGAACCAGCGCCCCTGCATTGCAAGGCAGACTCTCAGCCACTGAATGGGGAGGGCGGTGCCACCCCCGCCCAGGCTTCCTTGCCTCACCCTCTGTTTTTCTGGGGCGTCTGTCTCTCCTGAGCCCGCCCACCGCACTCTGGCGGCCTCTGCGCTGCCCCCTTTCACTGCTCTCCCACAATCAGCTCCCGTCCTTCACTTTCCTGACTTTAGGAAAGATCTTTGTTCAAAAGAATCCTTCTCAGTGTCTTCACCCGACCGCTCTAATTAAAAATGACTACCGCCCATTCCCTGGCCGGCCCGCTGACCCCCAGCACTCTACACTGTCTTTTCCCCTATGGAACCTATCTTGTTTAAAAAACAAAACGTCATAAAATTTGACTCCTTCCGTGCAGGTGTTGTCTACTGCCTTCCCACTCTTTGCTCACTGTGCTCGCTGCTCAGCCTGTATCCATCTGATGCCCGGGAGCGGGTCTGCTGCATGGAGGGCGCTTAGCGAGTATTGGTTCCCCGAAGGATGGGTCCCTACGTGAGAAAGACAGAGCGGTGCACGTAGCCAACACGTGTGGGAGGAGCTGTGGATCCGCGTGTGTATGCACTCACGTTTACGTAGATAAGCACATATGTGTGTGGACAGCGAAGGCGTGCCTGTGTGTGACGTGAGTGTGTGTGTACACAGACGCACACCCGCAGAGAGTGGAGGCGTATTGGACGGCCTAAATAGTCAGCATTAATGTCTGGGTTGAGGGATGTGGAGTAAATTTACATGTATTTTTGGCGAATGTCAGTTTATATTGTCTGATTTATACAGGGAATAAAGAAACACTCTCAAAGACTGGGAAAAATCCATAAAGTCTAGAAAACACAGGTTCTTCGTTTTTTTCTGGGGTGTTTCCTCTGACTTTGATTTTTCCCAAGCAGGATGCTTGGTTGAAACTTCAAGGGCTGGTGGCCTTCATGAGGCAGTTGAGTTTGGCTTCACACGTCCACGACGGAGTCTGATGCGTTGGGTCAGCAGGCTGGGTATAGACCCCGGGGTTCAGGGAACTCCCGCTGTACTCTGGCCTCTCGGGGTGCCTCTGCTTACAGCTGGGTGTTTCCTCTGCCTAGATGTAGACTCCAGTCGGCTGTACTCTGGCCTCTCAGGGAGCTACCACTTACAGCTGGGTGTTTCCTGCGCCTAGGTGTATAACCCGGGTTTGTTTCAAAAATCTCAGGTATACCATAAACAGTTCATTTTTTCACTCAGAATGATAATCGGAGTATTTCTGAATAATGAAAAAAAACTTGAAAGATTCTTCTTGCTGGTTTCATTGTATTCCAATATATTAATTTTCCATTAATTAATAACTGCTCTTCACTTGAACTTTTAAGTTGTTTCTAGAAAGTTTTTATTTTAATTGAAGGATAATTACTTTGCAGTGTTGTGATGGTTACAACAATGTGAGTCAGCTCTAAGTATATGTATACTCCTCCTTGTTGAGCCTCCCCGTCCCCCCACCCCCGGTTGTCACAGAGCTCTGGGCTGGGCTCCCTGGGCTAGACAGCAGCTTCCCACTAGCTGTCTATGTCACGCATGGAGTGTGTGTGTGTCAATGCTCCTCTCTCAGAAAGCTGATTATTAATGATGTTGTGATGAGCATTCATGAATATTCATTTGCAGGTGTGAAACCCGGAAGTGGGATCCCTCCAATGAGTCAAGAGTGTCTGTCGGGAAAACTAAGATGGCGGAGGAATAGGACGGGGAGAACACTCTCTCCCCAATAAATATACCAAAAGAACTTTTAAAGGCCGAGCAAACTCCAAAAAACAGGAACTGAAAGCTGGCAGAGGACATCGGGCATCTGGAGAGGCGACCCAGTGCCGACGTGAGGAGGTAGGACGAAAGAAAGAAAAGAAAAAAAAAGTAGAGGGAGAGACAAAGAGCTGGGGACGGGTTCCGTC
>ML662452.1:1289423-1356244 GCA_007570785.1 Antilocapra americana | reverse complement strand
TATGCTGATTTGACTATCTCCTTGCTGTGAATAAATATCACTATCAAGCAAAATAAGACAAAGCTTTTTGGCTGAAGAGATTGGTCACTGCACCCCGGCTTGGAGGTGCTAGAGTGGGGCTGAAGACACCTTCTCAGTCTCTCACAGGCCATGCTCTCCTGCAGACCTGGGGAGTCCCGTGACTGTGAAGGACTTACTCTGCTGAGGTAAAGAGCATGTGTGGGCAGTTCAGTTCAGTCCCTCAGTCGTGTCCGACTCTTTGCGACCCCATGGACTGCAGCAGGCCAGGCCTCCCTGTCCATCACCAACTCCTGGAGGTTACTCAAACTCATATCCATTGAGTTGGTGATGCCATCCAACCATCTCATCCTCTGTGGACTTGTGGGCAAGAGGCCCCCAAACCCTTCCTTCTTCTGTAAGGGACACATTTGACCTTGGGCTAACATCTCCCTCAATTCCCCTGGAAACTGGATAAGCATGGCCCACCAGCTGCGTTACCAGGACACGCTGGTCAGGGCAGATGTGAGCACTGGTAGAATACTGTTGGGTCCAGGAGAAGCCCCGGGTGAACGCTTGTGATGAGAAGCCCCACCTTGGGTTCCCCAGTGAGTGAGGGAGACTCTTGTCACAAGCACGTCCCTTGCATAAAGCCTCTACTCCACCTGAAGAGGATCGCCTAATGCTGTCCTCCTGGCTTGCTCTCTCTGCTGGCTTTTGTCCCTCTGAGGGGCCAAGTGTGGTCAGTGGGAATCTTATGCATCTAACTATTTAACAATTCAAGACTGATGATCCCTGCTGGTTGCAGCCTCAGAGTCACAAAGACCCAGATCCCAAATCTGTGTTCCCTCCACCAACTCTCTCAACTGCTCTTAATCCCTTGAAACCTGCTGTCCTTGTTTGTAAAACAGGGAGGCAGACATCCCCTCGAGTCTGGCCCCAAGTCGAGATGTTTCCAAACAGTAGTGGAGGGAACTGTGGTCATTTAACAGAAATGAGCATTAATGCTACTCACCCGCTGTTTCGGTCAGGGCTGGCTCTGCAGACCTGGGCCCCGGCAGTCACTCGGGGCCACGCTCGGAAGGACTCTGCTTTGTTGAATGCCCTGCTGTGGCTACCCTGAAGCTCCCAGTAATTGAACGAGACCCACACACAACTTGGCTTTGCACTGGTCGCCACCAATTATGTAGTTGGTTCTGATTACAGGATAAGATGTGCCTGATAATGTAAAACGTGTGGGCTTCCCAGGTGGCTCAGTGGTAAAGAATCCGCCTGCCAGTGCAGGAGACACGGGGGATATACATTCGACCCCTGAGTGGGGCCGATCCCCTGGAGGAGGAAATGGCAACCCACTGCAGTGTTCCTGCCTGGAGAACCCCATGGACAGAGGGGCCTGGTGGCTACAGTGCAGGGGGAACCCCAACCCCGTGGACAGAGGGGCCTGGTGGCTACAGTGCAGGGGAACCCCAACCCCGTGGACAGAGGGGCCTGGTGGCTACAGTCCAGGGGGTGCGAAGTGTCAGACACAATTCAGCAAGCAAGCACACACTCGCCAGGCTGGCGGCACTATTTCAGCCGGCTCTGCAGACTGGACAGTTCACAGAAGACCACGGGTGTCCATGGCTCTTGAGGGTCCATGCGCAGCTGCTCTTCCCAGTGGGGTTCACCCCACTTGTAGCTGGTGGAACAGGCGACCCTCTCATGCAGAGCCTTTCCCGTGGGTGGGGGGGTTCACTAAGCAAATGCTAAGCCCCCCAGGACTGGGGCTCTGTAGGTGCCATGCAAATAAACCCTGCACGCCCGTGGGCCGGTGAAGAACGGTCTCAGCTTTGTTTCTTGAAGCTCCGAACGGTGCCAAGCATCACGACTGCTCTGGCGCTCAGCGCTCGGCTCTGCCTGTGGCATTTCTGTGTCCTCGTTAGCGTCCACAGGACGCACTGACCTTCCGTGCACCAAGCACTAGTGGTGTGTTTCTGCGGGCACCGCCACCTTGTCGCCCTATCTGATGTCATGACCATTGTCAGGCTCTGGCTTATTGGGGAATCACCGCTCACTCTCAGAGCGAGGAGAGTCTGCTCGGAAGAGTTTGGGTGTCATCTGCTGAACTGGGCAGTTCTGGGCATGCCCTACGCCTGGCATGCTCTTCTGCCCTTCTTGGAAGGAATCTTCTAGAATACTGGTTCTTAACCCTTTTGACCTCCACCTTCACTTGACCTAGTCTGAATTGTTCTTTATTTCCTCCTTGATTCAAGCCACTGGTCACGTCCTTGAGCCTGCCCACTGGTCCTAGGACCCTTGCCGTGGGCCCTGTGAGGGTCCTTAGGGACCACGTTCAGCTTCTTGGACTCTTGGCTACCATTGTTTCTGTTAGAAGCAGGGACTCGGGTCCTTTGCATTTCCATTACTATCTGAGGAACAGTCAGCAAACATTGCTAGAATCATCTCTTGGAAACAACCCCACCACATGCATGCAAGTCTCAGCCTGCAAGCTCTCAGCCCCCCGAGGTCACTCATGCAGATGTGTGAGGACCTCAGGACATGAACCTCCCCTCGGTGCTCACATATCGCATAACTCAGTCCCCACAGCAGCTCTGCCAAGGGTAGCTCAGGCACCGTTCACATCTCTGGGTTGATGGTAAACGCACTACCTACTCAAATGTCTCATTGAGGGAGCTTAAAGCATTGGAGTGTAGATGGATGGGGGGGTAACTTCACTCTGAATAATTTTTGTGCTATTGTTTTCATTTTGCTTTTGTTTTGGCTACACTGGGTCTTTGTTGCATAGTAATTGTGGTATGCAGGCTTAGCTATCCTAAGACCTGTGGGGTCTTAATTCCCTGACTAGCGATTGAACCCACTTCCCCTGCCTTGGAAGGTAGATTCTTAACCATTGGACCACCAGGGAGATCCCTTCACTGATTAGCTTTTATTGGGGGCCAGTGTGTCAGACCATTTTCTAGGGAAATAAGGGTAGACAAAATCAATCCCCTGTTCTCTAAAGCTGTGTTCTAACTGAGGAGGCAGACAATATTCAAATAAACGATTAACACCTCTGGTATGATTATTGCTATGGAAGAGGTACAGCAGGTGACAGAATGTGGCAGGGATGGGGAGGAAAGGCTATTCTAAGCAGACTGGGCAAAGAGGCCTTCTGAGACCTGAATAAAGGGCAGGAGCCATGAGCAGCGTTGAGGGGACAGATTTCCAGGCAGGAGGAGCAGCAAAGCTCTGAGACGGGAGGACCAGGGTGGCTGTTGAGGGGAGGTGGTCGGGGGTCAGGGCCATAGGCCATGGAGGTCCCCATAAGGGCATGACTTTCCCTCAGGCTTGATGGGGAGCCAGTGGAGGGCTTAGGAAGGGGCGTGGAATAGTCCTGTTTTCAGAGGATCCCTGTTTGGCGACGAGGAGCTCTTAGGAAGAAGGAAGGGATGTGGAGTCTGAGGAGAGAACGCTGGCCTTCCAGGTGATGGGTGCTTGGACGGGTCTGGGCTCCGATCAGACAAGCATCATCACCCCTGTTGCTCTCAGGTGGAAGGATGTGTCTTCCCAGGGGGCGGTGAGCGTCCCTGGTCTATCTTATGACTCAGGAATGAGGCCAGTGCTAAGTCTGGTACACGGGGTGCTTCCATGTACCTCCTTCCCTGGCCAGACTGTGTATTATACAGGAATCTCTGTTCATAACTCAAGGAGGCTATGTGTTACACATCTAAATTTCTTTTCAATTAAATTTAAATTCCTCTTTGGCCCTGTCCTGGTGGAAATCTGTCTCAGCAAATCTGTCTCAGCTACTCTCAGGGTTCCTTCTTCACCTAGGCTGTATAAAGGCCCTGGTTTCTTTTGCTGAAGTACTAAGGAGTACTGACTGCTTATCTCTGAAATACTCCCTGTTTCACTTAGCATTGTCTTCTGAGGTCCAGCAGTCCTACTGACTCCGTGTGGCATTGAGGGAACAGAAACATTTGGCTGGAAGTCCCTGTTTGAGATAGATCATGTGGAGTGGTACTCATCAAATAAGGGGCATAGTTTAAGTCAAAGCAATTAATGTCTCACTGTGGGGTTTTGTTCATTTTAATTAAATCAACACTCCGCTAGTATCTGGAAGGATAACAGATTATCAAATATGAGGTGTTTTGCTTGTGTGTTGTGGGGAATCTTGAATATTCCAGGCAGAAGCCTGGAGCAGCAGCAGGCTTGGAGTTTTGATAATAACTAATCCTTATGGATTGGGGGCAAGAGGACAAGGGATGACAGGGCATGAGATGGCTGGATGGCATCACCAACTCGATGAACATGGGTTTGGGTAGACTCAGGGAACTGGTGATAGACAGGGAGGCCTGGTGTGCTGAGATTCATGGAGTAGCAAAGAGTCGGACACAACTGAGCGATTGAACTGAACTGAACTAAATCCTTGTGGAGAACCAATTTACTTAATATACAAATGAGCAAATAAAATAAAAGTGGTTGCGGCAGAGTCTCCCATGACTTCTTCTAGTTACTTTCATTAATCTTCACCTACACTGAGAAACATGCTCTAGAGTTTAAGCTCCTTTGTGCAAACACAGTGCTGGGGTTGGCACGCCACCTGGACCCTGGGCTTGGGAGCTTTCTTAAGGGAGGGGGTAAGCTAGAAGGTGCCTGGGTCCTGTGCCAGCTTCGAGGTGCTCCCGCGCAGCTCTGTCCCGGAGAGAAGCGCTTGGCCTGTCTCCTGCAGCCAGAGCTCTCTGCACCTCATCAGGCACACCCCTGAGGTCCTTCTCAGTCCCTCCTTTAGCCCCAGCTTTGTATGTTGCATGCGTCCCTGCTTTTTGAGTTTGGAGCTTCCAGCCTAGTGGGGAAGGAAAGATTTGAAACAGAGATTTCACTGAGAATGTATCACAGGTGAGCCTGACCGAGGGTGGAGGACGTGATGTCACAAGGAGGATGGAACGATGGACAGATGTCCTGTTGTGGGGATGGGCAGCCTGCTGTCTCCCTACATGAATAAAGCCTCATTGGCACACAGCTATGCCCGTTCGTTTCCATGTCATCTGTGGGTGCTTTTGTGCTCTAACAGCAGAGCTGAGCGGTTGTGACAGAGACCGCATGGCTCACAGAGCGGCATCTTGTTTTCATACCCTTGAAAGAAAAGGATTTACCCGTCTCTGATCTGCAGGCAATGGGAGACAAAGCGTGGGCAGGGCTGGGCAGGGAGAGCCTTCCAAAGTGAGGACCAGGGCTTCTCACCGCAGACCAAGGATTAACAAATCCGAATCTCATAAATGGTCAGACAAATAACAGAAAGAAAGTGGATCGTATGTTTGTGCATTGCATGGACAAGACCCCAGAGAAATATGCCTCTCCCTTTGTTTTTTGAATATTGGGCTACTGCTTATTTTTCCTACTTTTAATAGAGACATGGATATAAAAATACTTCACAACTCTAAGAAAAACTCAGAGCAACATAATGATAAATGGCAGCTGAAATTCAGACCTGGTATTAATGGTATGACAAAGTGTGGTGGGGACTGAGGGAAAAACAGAAAATGCCTATTTCATGCTTATACTGCCTAGCAGATAGTGGTTTTTTTTTTTTTAAGAAATTCTAGAAATTCAAATTTTTATGTGGAATCTGCCAATATTGAAACAATGGCTTCTGTTTTGTTTTTACTGTGTGAATGTTAAAACTCAGCCTACCTCCAGGCTGGGTTGTCCCTGTGACTTCCAGATGGAGACTGTGGCATAGATATTTAGGAGGTTCGGAGACACAGACCTCAGACGAGGAGAAGGTTCTAATAGCCCAGGAGCATTGAGCAGATTCTTGTATCAGGTTGTAGATTTTGTGGCACAAAGATATATGTATCAGGAGGCTGGAGGAGGAGGGAGAAATTCAACGTATTTGGAGAAGTCTCTGTGGACCCTTGGAGAAGATGGGTAACATGCTGCGCTGGGGAGTTAGGTGCTCAGTCTGTTATGCCCAAACTCTGAGTCCTAAGCCCCTGAAGAGACCAAGTCCGCATGGCAATGCAAAAGCATAAAGGGGTTTATTGCTAACTTGAGCTAGGGCTCCAGTCTCATCCAACGCAGTGGAGTCAGACAAGAGCCCCCGCGCTCCAGATCACAGTTGCTTATATACAGGAAGTTCTTTGTTACAGCATTCGTATAGCTGGCAGTCAATGTTTGGTCAGTTTAAACTGCGCGTCTGCCCCGATAGGTCTATCTCTTGGCATGCCTGGGACTTTCCTGGCTCATTCTGATTGGTTGGTGGTGACAGGGTAAGGTATGGGGGGAGGTATGAAGTGAGGGTTGGGGAGGTCACCAGAACTAGGGCCTGCTGTATCTCCCAGCAGCCTGTCATGGAAGCTGTTTTGCTTACACACCACAAGTCATCTCTGGCTCTTTGTGACCCTGTGGACTGCAGCCCACCAGGCGCCTCTGTCCATGGGGATTCTCCAGGCAAGGGTCCCGGGGTGGGATGCAGGGTCTCCTCCAGGGGGTAACAGACTAGGCACTAACTAAAGGATACAGTCAGAGTATCTAGTAGCAAGCAGAGTCAGAAGACCTGGAAAACCACAGTCTGGGAAGATGAGCGCTGCAGAGAACAGAGAAGGATTTGTAAGAGATTTGATCTCCTGGGAACCAACTGTATACAAGGGACTCTACAAGGCCAGCAAGTAATTAAAACCTGCGCTCCTCCTGTCATCCGCAGCCCCTCCTCCCTGCCAGCCACTGGCCTCTGCTCCCTGGTTTGAGTTTTAATCCAATCTCCGAGTTGGTTTGGAGCTCGCCGGGTGACTTGGAGATCTGCCACAAGGTGGCGGTGTCCTCACTGGAAAAAGCCTGAGAGTCCAGCCGAGGAAGGAGCCGCTGCCTGTTGAATGAGGGCCGCGGGGTCCTCTGACCCTGCCTGAGCCCGGGCTTAGGGCCAATAAAGTAGAAACAGCGCACACAGTTTCCCATTTTATTCATCTTATGGCACTCTGCATAGATATTTATTTCTGCAGAGATTGCTGTGTGGACTGTATGCAGGGAAACGTCTGACTGATTCCCAGCATCTTCTCAGCAAGTGCAGCCACAGGAGAGAGCAGAAACCTGCGTGCAGAGGTCCGGAGGACTTCCTGGAGGGCGAGGCGCAGAAGCGGTGGGCCGCGTCTCCCACCCCTGGTCTCCAGGGGCGCGGATTTAGACAGAAGATCTGCTGCTGAAAGGCTTGTTTTAAGAAACAGAATACGCAATTCCAAGTGGTCTTTTTTTCAGCCCATCTCTCTGGAGAAGCTCAGCCCAGAGCACCCCGCTGAGGTGAAGGGCTGCTTCTGGTTAGCCAGGGGTGGAGGGCCAGGGTGGAGCTGGAGGGGAGCCAAGGGGAACCCCCGGCTGATGGCCTCCATTCCTGTCTCTCTCTGACCCAGGGATGGTGCCCCGTGTGGATTTCCTCTGCCCTCCCCCGCCTCCCATGAGGGTGTTGAGTCAGGACAACTCCCTGGGAGGCACGCAGCTCAGCCTTCCCTGCAGGGAGTTGGGCTCATAGGAGCCGGTTCACCACCCAGTGAAGCGGGAAGTGCTTGTCTGGGGCCAGAACCCCTGAGGCGCAGGCCAGTGCCATCATCTCTCCCTGGCAACTGGGTGGTGGGCGGTGTGTGCAGAGATCCACCTGTTCACCCTCCTTGGCTTACTGAGATTTCCACTTCCCCAGTTCCCTTTCCTCCCCCTTTCTCAACCCCTGCTTGGACTGGTGTGTTCAGAAACCTCTGCTGCTCTGGGGGACTAACCTCCCTTCCTTGGCACTGCTGCGTCTCTTCCCTTGGCCCCTCCTGGCCTTCGTCTCCTCTTCTCCTCAAGTTTGTGAGGAGATGATGCTGTGCACTTGGTGTCCGCAAGCCTGCTGGATCTCCCCCTATGAAAAGTGGGGTAGAGCTCGCTCCTTGGCTGCATAAAATCGCCTCTTTGAGGTGAACTAGACCCTGGCTGGGGTGGGGTAGGGTAGAAAAGTGGGCGAGGAACAAGAAAGAGATCAGACCAGGAGACCTGCTTCTTGCCTCAGGCCAACTAAAGCTGTGTGTGCGGCCTGCTGCTCTTTCTGAGATGGGGGGGGGGGGCTCCGTCAGGGCCCCGGGGCCGAGACGGAGCATCGACTGTGCCCACCGGGCTGTGTCCCTTTGCAATGGACTTGGTTTGGAAGGTCTCATCTGGGCTGCAGGCGGTTGGCTGAAGTTGGTTTCTAGGCTCTAGGTTTTTTACCAGGGGGTCTAGCTTCTGGGTGCGTAGCTCTAGTGGTAAAGAACCTGCCTGCCAGTGCCAGAGATGTAGGAGACATGGGTTCAGCCCCCGGGTCAGGAAGTGTTCTTCACTGTTCTTTCTGGAGAATCCCATGGACTGAGGAGCCTGGTGGGCCACAATGGGGTCGCAACGACTCAGACATGACTGAGGTGACTTACCACCACGCCAGTAGCTTGTGAAGTTTCAGCCAGTGTGCCCACAGAGACCCCAGATGCAAAACCTGGGGCGACTTCCCCCCAAGGAAGAGCGTGCGGCCACCCAGCCCCCTTGCTTCTCCTCACCGGGCCTGCTGCCTGCGCTGTAGCTCTGAGGCCCTCCCAGCCCCGCCTGCTAAGGGTCTGGCACCTAGGACCTCCCTCGTGGGCTGAGGGCCCTCTGCCAGTGGCCGGCTCTCTTCTGAGCCGCCCGCTCCTGACCGTGGCGTTTCTTGGCAGGGGTTCGCCGGGCTGTGGTGTGCTGGGCATGGTCCTGCCCTTGGCAGGGAAGCTGGTGAGTCTCCCCAGTGCTTCCAGCTCAGAGCCTTGTGACTGCCAGCGACGGGTCCAGTGGGATTAGGGCAGCCTCCTCCGGGTAACAAACGCTTGAGAGCCTCCTGATGCTGTTCTGGGCCCAGAGGCTCTGAGATGAGTCCCACAAGGTCCCCAGTCACAGAGGAGTCGTTAGAATGGGATGGGTTTGGGCAATAAATGCTGTGTAAACAGCATGCTAAGTGATAAAGCTGCTGGAAAGGAAACCAAAGGGGTGAGAGAGGTGGTCAGGGAAGCCTGTGTGTTGGAAATGACGCTGGTAGAGAGCCGAGGGGCTCAGTCAGGCGGTGATCTGTGGAAGAGCCTGCCGCCAGGCAGAGGGAAGGGCGGAAGCAAAGGCCCCGAGGCAGGGTGGGAGGGAGGCGTAGGGGGAGCAGTGCGGAATCCTGCGTGGCTCTGATGAAATCAAAGGAAAATGTAAGGAGAGAAGGCTGGTGAGATTGGGGGCTGGGGCTGAAATCACGCAGATTACATGGTGCTCTGCAGGTCCCAGCTTTTGAACTTAATTTTGGGTGAGATGTGGTTTCAAAGGGTTTTGAGCAGATGCATTATCTATTCAGTTGGCCAAAAAGTTCATTTGTTTAGTGAATACATTGTTCAAAAAAGTTCTTGCTGAATATGAAAAACAGGTCTTTTATTTTTACTGAAAACTGGGCAGACTTTTGAGCCAACCCTGTATTATGGTTTCCCCAGTTTGAAAGGCTGCTTCGTTTGCCTAAAGGGAAGCACGGCGTGTGTGCGCGTGAATGCGCCAGGTTCCAGGGCTGGAACCTGGCATGTGCGTCCAACTCACGCCTGCGTGTGGTCACAGGTGTGCGCACGTGAACGCATAAAGCCAGATGCACATGTTACACGCGCAGCTTGAAGACAGTCAACGGCGGTGTCTGTGAACCCCTTGGCCACTAGATCTCTGCGGCACACGGGTCCCTGTCCCTCATCGTGTTATCCCTAAGAGCAGGACGCTCACTGTGGGAGAGGAGAGGGGCTGAGGCACAGCCTCTGTACCACTGGTTTGTCTCAGCCTTGAGTGGAGACCTGAGCCCTCCCCTTTCTTAAGTAGCAGCTTGAAGCTGGGGTGCTGGAGGTGGTGGGCAGAGGGTGGCAAACAGAGCGCCAGCGAGGGGATTGCTTTATGGGAGGCTTGATACACGCTTGACTCTGGAGAGAAGTGCTGACAGAGCAGGGCGTCAGCCTCACACAGAACGCCGGCTTCCCCACAGACGTGGGCTAGCCCGAGAGGGCCTTCTGCTGAGAATGAAGTCCTGTGTGTATTTTTAGAGGAATGCAGGAGAAGGAAAGAAGCCATTTACAGTGAGAACACAGGCTGTTTCAGATAGAAGGGGTGTGTGTCTGTGGGTGTGTGATATTTTTAAAATGGAGATTTCTTTAAAAATAGCTCTTCTTGAAAACAGATGCTCAGCTTCTCCCCCAAACTAAGGTGGTCTGGGTTTGTCTCTGGGTGAGAGTTCTTGAGCATGTTTTGTCTGAATCAAGACTGCTTGGGCCTCTCTGGCTGAAAGTTCTAGGGCTTGGCTGCAAACCCAGGTGTGCTCCCAATATTAGCTTCTTAATGGACATTTACTAAGAATGGACCATGACTTCCTGGTAATGTTGGATCCGTCTGAGAGTTTTTCAGGTGTCTATGGGGGAGAGTTTTAGGAACTGTTCTTTGGACTCTCTCAGGGGGTGAACCCAAGGGTTCTCCAATCACTTTCACTTCGATTCAGCTGCTTTATAAACCAGGCTTGCACCACAGGGCAGTTTTCTGGTTTCTCCCTGGTGCAATCTAACCAACCCTGCACAGGACACGGGTCACATAAAGGCTCTGTGGAGACCCTACACAGAAAGCCGTCTCTTAGGCTCACTAGGGGATGAGCCCAAGGCCATCTAGAAGCTGGCTTTGAGGACGGCTTCTTCGTCAGCTTCACAGCGACTCTTGCCCAGCGGTGGCTCCAGTGCCGTCACCCATGCTGTAGTCCCTGGTGCTCAGGACCAAGTTCTGGAAAGGCCTGTTGCTCGTCCCTGCCCGTGAGCTGCTCTGCTCTGCAGAGTCGGGGTCCCAGCCACAGACGCCACCTCTCTCATGTCCCCCACATACCCACACGATTATGGTCTTGCTCATCCCTGAGCCCCTCACAGGCTGAATTCTACCTCCCATAGCCCCCGAGACCCCACCCCATCGGGACCCTTCCTCAAAGATCTTTCTGGGACCCCCACACCCAGATTTCAGGGTGGGGTAGGGAATCAGGAACCTTGCCTTTCCCTCCTTAGTACTTGTCAGAGCCAGACCCAAATAACTGACTGAGGAATCAGCTGTTGAAGGTCTATCCCTCCACTGGAATATTTTGCTTTAAAATAGCTTTGTGGAGGTAGTTCTCATATTATAAATCCACTCCTTTTGTCCATTTACAGGATTGTGTAGCTATCACCCTGGTTCATCTTTACAGCATTTCTTTCACCCCCAAAAGCCCCCGTGCCATCTTTAGTTCAACCTCATTCCCACCTCCAAGCCCAGAAACCCCCAAGGAACTGCCGATGCAGTTTCTATCTCTCTGGATTTGCCTGCTCCGGGCACTAAGCACAGACACTTATATTACAACACAGTACAATGAGGTACTGAAGTCCATGGGGTCACGGGACATGGGGGTCACAAAGAGTCGGACACAGCTGAGCAACTGAACTGAGCTGAACAATAAGCTACAATGCAATACAGTACAATAGAATGCGTTTCTCACGTGGAGCTAGTGTGAAAATTCCGCCTACCAGTGCAGAGATGTGGGTTCAGTCCCTGCGTCAGGAAGGTCCCCTGGCAGAGGAAATGGCACCCACTCCAGTATCCTTGCCTGGAGAACCCCATGGGCAGAGGAGCCTGGCGGGCTGCAGTCCAGGGGGTCGCGAGAGTCAGACAGGACTGGGCGCCGAGCAGGCGCACAGAGCTGCACCTGGCCCTTTCACCTGACAGGCTGCTTTTGAGCCGTTTCCGTATTGTGACCTGTGTTAGCAGCTTGTCCTCTACTAGAATTTCATCTCACTGGGGCTGGAACCTGGCATGTGTGCCCAGTTCATAACTATTTATAGTGCAGGACACACACCTACTCCATGCCACGCTCTTGGGATATGCCCACTGGGAGGGGGCTGTGCCTGTTAGGGCCTTGCCAAATATTTATTTGGACGAATCCGATGTTGGATACGGAGAAGGCAATGGCAGCCCACTCCAGTGCTCTTGCCTGGAAAATCCCATGGACGGAGGAGCCTGGTGGGCTGCAATCCATGGGGTCTCGAAGAGTCAGACACGACTGAGTGACTTCACTTTCACGCATTGGAGAAGGAAATGGCAACCCACTCCAGTGTTCTTGCCTGGAGAATCCCAGGGATTGGGGAGCCTGGTGGGCTGCCGTCTATGGGGTCGCACAAAGTTGGACACGACGGATGTGGCTTAGCAGCAGCAGCAGATGTTGGATAAATGTATAATGATATAAGGTCCCCATGATACCGAATGTCTAACCTCATGATGCTGAGGTTCTGGTGAGAGACCCCACGTGGGGCCCAGCAGGTAGGGTGTGAGTCAGAAAGAATGGATAGTTCAAGGCTGAACCGGGGAGACGGACAGGAAATTGTGTAATTGTATTACAGCCTGGGAGGTGTGCAAAATGGCTTAGACACGTTGCGGAAATTCTCAGATCAGCTCTGCCCATAACTTACTCTGTGCCTTTGGCAAAACCACTTAACCTAGCAATCATTGCAATAAAAGAAATGTACTGAATGATTTCTAGATGTTCTTACATAAATTTTACATAAATTAGTTATTTGCTCGTCACACTAACCCCATGTGCTGGTTCTCTAGAAATTATTATTAAATTATAACCGTAACAATAGAACACAGTATTGTTATAGCATTCCTACTGTTATTATAACAGTAAGAGAAGATATAATCATCATGTGATGTTAATTATTACATGCCAGGAGCTGCTCCAAGTGCTCTATTATTAGTCCTCATTTAATTTTCACAGTAACTCTAGGAGGTGAGGACTACTGCGTTCACTGGATTGTAAGCCCCAGGAAGCCTTACACACACCGGCTCATTTGCTTATTCTTCAGTGTGCCTCCTACACTGGCAGAGTATTTAGAGAATAGCTCATGTTTAAAAAAATTATTTTAGTTGGAGGATAATTATTTTGCAATACTGTGATGGCCTCTGCCATACATCAAGGTGAATCGGCCACTGGCAGACACACAGCCCCTCCCTCCTGAGCCCCTCCCCTCCCTGAGCCCCACCCCCTGGACCCCTCCCCCTCCCTCCTGAGCCCCTCCTCCCCTGAGCCCCTCCCCCTGGGCCCCTCCCCCTGCCTCCTGAGCCCCTCCCCCTGGGCCCCTCCCCCTGGACCCCTCCCCCTCCCTCCTGAGCCCCTCCTCCCATGGGCCCCTCCCCCTCCCCCTGAGTCCCTCCCCCTCCCTCCTGAGCCCCTCCTCTCCCTGAGCCCCTCCCCCTGGGCCCCTCCCCCTCCCTCCTGAGCCCCTCCTCCCCTGAGCCCCTCCTCTCCTTCTCCTTCCCCCCCTCCCCCTCCCCTCCCTTCCCCCCACCCCTCCCCGTTGTCATCAGACATCACACTCCTGCTGGCTATCTCTCCTACATATGTTTAATGCTATGCTCTCAAATCATCCCGCCCTCTTCTTCTCCCACTGTGTCCAGAAGTCCGTTCTTGATGTCTGTGTCTCCTTTGCTGCCCTTCACGTAAGTTTTACTTGAATCAATGACCCTCCTCTATGCAGATGAGGAAGCGAAAGCCCAGACTGTACCTGATAGAGTGCTCCCCCCATATCTGTAGAGTGCGCATTTGTGGATCAGCCAAACCAGAATCAGACCACAGTTGGTTGGATCCATGGATGTGGAGCCCATAGGTATGGCAGGGAGGGGGAATGCACTGAACTACAGGGTTTACACGCGACGGACCGGAGCGTCTGCAGATCTTGGTACCTGTGAGCCTTCCCGGAACCAGTTCTCCTGCAGACACCTGGGGAGGACTGTATTTCTCCCCACGTCATGAAGGCTGTGGGCGATCAGCTTGCATGTGAGTCTGGGGTTCTGAATCCCCAGGCCACACCCCTAACCTTTTCATTTGTCACAGCCCTTCATCCTGAAACTGTCTCTCCCTGGCTTGTCCCTGAAATGTAGGGCTATAATTCACGTCCAGGGCTGCGATGCGGTTTGATGTAGAAATCTAGAACCAGAATCGACCTCAGAGACCATCACAAAGGTAGCTTCTCCAGAAGAGGAAACCAAAGCCTCAACACTTTCAGGATGAGGGGCTGTGCTCCACGACAAGAGAAGCCTGAGCACAGCAGCTGAGAGGAGCCCCGCTGCACGCTAGAGAAAGCCTGTGCGGTGACACGGACCCAGCACAGCCCAGAAGAAATGAGCCAATACAGTTTGAGAAAGAACGGGAGGGCTGTGGCAGTCCTGGAAAGTTTTGCGGGGAGGGAAGAGGTCTCATTAAAAACTCCCAAAGTTGGTGTTTCTTGTGATTCGTGTTCTTTTTTTAAAATTTAAAAATACTACTTGTAAAAATTATACGACTAGAACAGGTTTATCACAAACAGTGGCATAAAACAAATAACTTCATATGAGTGCCGCTCAGAATCAAGGAATTCCATGTGTCTGCCACTAAATGCAACATTTGACTAGAAGGGGGTTCTGTCTTCAGTTCTAGGCTGTATGTTTATAACTCCGGCAGCTAGATTGTGTTCTCAAGGTTGACAATAAACCAACTGAACAACGCAAAACTGGATGGCAGCCGTCTGGGAAGCCGAGTGTCGGAAGATGCCATGCAAGCGTCCCAGGGTGGGGTGACGGGGGAATGCGGTGAGAGGGGGTGAGCCCATCCAGTCTGGGCTTCCCCGCACCCTCCTGCCAATGCGGAAGATGTGAGAGACAGGGTTCAGTCCCCAGGTCGGGAAGATCCCCTGGGGAGGGCATGGCAGCCCACCCTGGTGTTCTTGCCTGGAGAACCCCGTGGATGGGGAGCCCGGCGGGTGCAGTCCTTGGGGTTGCACAGTTGGGCTCAACTAAGACGATATGGCACCTACCCAATCCAGATCACATTTTACTATGTTATCATGTTTCATTTTCTCATACCATTGGTTTGTTTAGAGAGATTTAAGAGTTTTATTAATAATTGTTGAGTCTCGTTTATTTTATACTGAATCATGTGTTTGCCCCACTAAAAGCTGTGTGTGAATGGGTTCATGCCGAGAAGGTCGAGAGGTAGACTTGGTTTCGTTTCAACGTAGCAACTGACTGACTTTGTGACCTTGGAAGATGTTCTCAGTCTCTCCAGACCTCAGCTTTCGTCTCTGTAAAAGGGGACCGGCTTAGCAGCCAGCTTACACATGGCTTATGACCGAAATTTCTGTGTACATTGTTCAGCCTGGTGCCTGGCCAACAGCTTCAAGTCTGCTGAGTGGGTTCTGTGGTCGCTGGCCCATCGCTGGCAGCCGTGAGTCTTACAGATGTGCAGGCCCTCCCTGACCAGCGCCGTGCATCCTAGCTCTCACTCTCTCGGGCCTGAAGTGTCCAGTGATGGGGTCTCTGCGCTGGTAGCTGGTTGTCGTCAGTCGCCCAGTTGTGTCCAACTCTTTGCGACCCCGTGGACGGCAGCACCCAGGCCTCCGTGTCCCTTGCCATCTCCTGGAGTTTGCCCAAGTCCATGTCCATCGCATTGATGCTGCCATCAACCGTCTCATCCTCTGTCACCCTCGTCTCCACTACCTTTGTGCTTGTACCCCTTACATGCCAATTGCACCGAGGAAGGGGGCTTCCCTGGTGGCTCAGCGGTAAAGAATCTGCCTGCAGTGCAGAAGATGCAGGAGTGGTGGGATCCCTGGATCATGAAGATCCCCTGTGGAAGGAAATGGCAACCCACACTGTATCCTTGCCTGGGAAAGCCCATGGACAGAGGAGCCGGGCGGGCTACAGTCCATGGGGCTGCAAAGAGTCGGGCACGACTGAGTGACTGGGCGTGCACTCTCACACACACATTAAGGAAGACTAATGTGGTATTTTGAAGGCAAGTTTTAAAATACTTTTTATTCAGTGATATTGAGAAGCCCTTCTTTCCATCAAAGGATCTTGACTTTCTAAACACATATTAAGCATTGTTTCTCTACTTCCATTTTTTTCTAGCCCAATTTCCCCCTCTATCATGATAATCCCTCTGAGTCCCAGAAGGGATTATTCAGTGAGTTTGTGGAACCCTCTTGCTTATTAATCATCTGAAATAAATGCCCTAGAATGAATTTGAGAAGAAGCAAGCTTAATGTAGTGGGGGTAGCCTGCACTAGTCTTCTGGCAATATATAATCCACTGATTTGGGTTCTGTATGGGCAGGTGGTAAAGATGGCAAAAAGGAGAAATACATATATCTCTTTTGAACTGTGGTGTTGGGGAAGACTCTTGAGAGTCCCTTGGACTGTGAGGAGATCCAACCAGTCCATCCTAAAGGAGATCAGTCCTGGGTGTTCATTGGAAGGACTGATGCTGAAGCTGAAAGTCCAATACTTTGGCCATCTCATGCGAAGAGTTGACTCATTAGAAAAGACCCTGATGCTGGGAAGGATTGGGGCAGGAGGAGAAGGGGACGACCAAGGATGAGATGGTTGGATGGCATCACCGACTCAATGGACATGGGTTTGGGTGGACTCCAGGAGTTGGTGATGGACAGGGAGGCCTGGCCTGCTGCAGTCCATGGGGTCACAAAGAGTCGGACACGACTGAGCGACTGAACTGAACTTCTCCCTCTTTGTGTGTGTCTACCTATCTGAAGAGAGAGACACTGAGAAGATCACAAGTTGAAGGTAGAACCTGGATCTCTGGTCTTTTGAAATCTTGTTTCTTGATGGATTTACAACTGTATTTATTAAATGCAGACCTGTGCAGGGAAGTTTCAGGCCATGTTTAAGGAGAGAAGGCCTTTGCCTGGTTTGTAATTTAAAACATTGGTTGAAGATTCAGGCCTTGATTCAGATGAATTCAAATTCAGACCCCTGACCTGCTCTGAGCTCTGCCATCTATGTCACCATAAGCTTTGGGATGTCGCCATACAGCTCTGCCATCTATAGCATCCAGCTTGGAGCCACAGGATCGTAATCCGTTAGAGGCGTTGACAAGCACTCGGGGAATAAAATACTTCCGTGATCTCAAGAGACTTGGGTGTCACTGGCCAAGCAAGAAACGGCGCCCCCTCCTGCAACACGGTGCCAGTGAGGGCTCAGTGGGCGAGGGTGATGGGAGCCCGTCAGAGAGGACGGTCAGAGGGGGCCTCTTTGAAGAGGCAGAAACTAAAGGCTGAGCCTGCTTGGAAACGTTACAAGGTTCACGGAGCACAGAGAATCCTAAAAGTGGAGTCCGACGCATGTGCTTGGAACGACGTCTGCTATGTCTGTGTTCCCTTTCATAGTTATGACCCAAGTCCTTTCACATAGCCCTTCAGTAAACACTTGAATTTGGGGCCCAGGAGAAACAGGCTCAGGGTCACTGAGGTATGAAGCTATGAAGAGAGAGGTCAGCGACGGGCAACTGGGCTTTTGTAACTGGGCAGCATGATTCAAGCAAACGCAGCGCTCCCCAGCCCTTCTGAGAGCAGAAGAGAACGCTGGGTACGTGTGTCCGTGAGTGCGTGTGTGCGTGCGCGCACGCCCTTGCAACACAGGTTCGTGCACTGCCAGACGAGGAAGCTGCAATTAGCCTCACGTCTCTATTTTTATTTCATTTTACTGTTTGTTTTTTGTCGAAGTATAATTGGTTTGTAATATATTAGTTTCAGATATAAAATGTAGTGATTCAATATTTTTATATTTCTATATTAATATTTTATAAACGGGCCTCCCAGGTGGTCTAGTGGTAAAATAACTCACCTGCCAGAGCTGGAGACACACAAAAGTGGAGAATGCTCGTCTGGAGAATCCCATGGACAGAGGAGCCTGGTGTGCTGCAGTCCTGAGGGCTGCAAAGAGTTGGACATGACGAAGTGACTTAGCAGGCACACGTTAATATTTTATACTTATGTTATAAATACGTTAGATATCCACCTAAAGTTATTACAAAATAATGGTTACATTTCCTTTGCTGTGCAATATATCCTTGTTGCTTATTTTATACATAGTAGTTTGTGTCTCTCAATTCCAAGCCCTATTTGCCCCTCCCAAGTCTCCACTTTTAAAATACTCTTTCCTTTACCATCAATTCCTTGAGAGACTGAGGTCCTGCTCTCAGAGCTGGCCCCCTCAAGCCTTCCTTGGCTGGCGGCATTTTCCTCTGCTGTGTTCTATCTTTGTTTTTGGAAGTCATCTTCCACAGCCATATGCAATGCAAATTCCATTTAGACCAGGTTTGGGGCAGAGCAAGCCTGTAACTCCTGCCATTTGCTTCAAAAATGGATTATTTCATTTACTTGTTTACACAGTGAAGCAAAATCAATCCAAAGTTGTTTTCTCCTCAGGACACGTGACTGTCCAATCCCAGTGGAAAAGTGCTTAAGCTGTGTGATCCGTTGTTTAAAGTAGGACCGAGCATTCAATGACAGTTTAATTATCTTTGCAGATGTGCAGTCCAGTGGGGATCCGGCCGGTCGGTGAGCAGCTGCAGCATTTGGGTTTCCTGCTGCCTTTTTTTTGAGAGCAAACTTCTTTGTAACACAGTCAGCTTCGCCGGTTATAGCTTTCCAAGCCCTATCAGCTGAGAATTTCATTGCTTTTAAACTGCAAGGCTTTTGTCATCACTACAACTGTGAACCCAGACAGCCAAAACCAAAGCAAAATTCAGAGATACCAGCGGAGGAGGAGGCTGGGTCGCAGCTTTGGTCTGGCCCGAGTTACAGAGAATGCAACTTTCTGAAGATTATTTGCAACCTCAGTTCTTTATCCGTGACGTCAATGTTCCTTTTTACTTACAACTTTCAGGTAACCATCCTGGATTAAAGTTTAAATGTGGCCTCTTCTGCGTTTTGTTGCTGAGGTGTCTGAAATCGCTCATTTGTATCTTCTTCCTCACACAAAGAAAGACAGTGAAGACTATTTTCATAAGAGAAGAGGCAAGACTGTAAGTGTTGTGTAGATGACTTCAGGAATCTGTCTGCATCTGGCTAATAGGATAACAAAAACAGTTATCAGAGGGAAGAGCCAAAGAATACGATGTCATTTTGCAGAACCTGGGATACATTCTATTTGTAATTTCAGCCTGGTGTGCATTAAGGCACAGCTGAGCCATCAGGAAAGAGTAAAGTTTGTGGGAAGAGAGCTTTGGCTGGTGTTTGTCAGCTGTCACCCGATGGCAAGGGGCAGGAACTACAGCGGAGCTTGTCGCTTAAACTTCAGCTATGAGGGGATCATAAATTGAAGGCAGGGACAAAAAACAATGAAATCTAAACGAATCCTCAAGATTCAGGAAAGACGTTTGGACTAAAGGGTATGGGAAGATGTTTCAGTCAGCTACAACAAGAGAACTGCTGGCGAAATGGTTTCCTTTTCTAGCTTCAGCTTCTGAACTTGGCAGTTGTGTTTCCAAGGAAGCTGCCCTGGCAGCCATCTGCTAAGCTATGTGCTGTGATTTGCCCAGAAAGTTAATTCCCAGGTGGCAGTCTTTCCGTGCAGCTAGGCTACCTTTATGTGTACTAGCAGTCACAGCAAGCTGTCTCCAGCCTATTCATACTGATACCCCTGGGAAGACTGGAGGCAAAAGGAGAAGAGGGCAGCAAGGATGAGATGGATGGCATCACCGACTCAGTGGACGTGAATCTAAGCAAACTCCAGGAGACAGTGAAGGACAGGGAAGCCTGGGGTGCTGCAGTCCATGGAGTCGCAAAGAGCTGGGTGTGAAGTGACTGAAGAATAGCAAGGAATCCATCAAAGAAGTTCCAGTACATAAGACCAAATTCAGGAGTCTTGTTTGCTCCCCTCTCACCCCTTGGACTTGCATTAGAAAACCCAGTTACAGAGAAGAAAGAAGTGTTGCCTGCAGAGGCAGGAGTCCTTTTTTTGCCTGAGTGCTGACTGAGACAGTCAGGTAAGGGAGTTAACTTTTGTCTCATGCCTACCTTGTAATATTTCATCTTCACGATTTCCTGTGAGAGACGAATGACTCTCTCATGTTAACAGAGGGAAAAAAAAATAAGATTGAGGATTGGAGAGGCTCAGCACAGCTAAACCGTATGACCAGATATATCAGTTTCCTACAGCTGTGAAAACAAATCCCCACAAATTTAGTGATTTAAAACACAGCAGATTTATCACCTTCGGTTTTGGAAATGAGATGTCCTAAAATCAATGTATGAGCAGGACCGTTTTTTCTGGAGGCTCTGGAGAATTGGTGGTTGCCTTTTCTAGAGTGCAGAGCCTGCCAGCCCTCCTTGCCTCACGTGGACCCCCTTCTTCCACCTTTAAGGGCATCTCTGGGGCTTAGATGGTAAAGAATCTGCTACTATGCAGGAGACCTGGGTTTTCTCCCTGGATCAGGAAGTAAAGCCAGCAGCCCATGGTCTTCAAACCTTTCTATCCCTAACCTGGGCTCTGCGGCACATCGTCTCTGAGTCTCCGTTGGACCTGCCTGGATGATCAGCGTCTCAAGACCATTCCATCTCAGAAGGATTCTCAGCCACAGGGAGTCATTTTTGCCACATAAGTTAACAAATTCGTAGGTTCTGGAAATTGAGGTGTGAATACTTAGGGGCCATAATTCAGCCTGTCACACCAGGGCTTCAGCAATTAGAGTCAGGAGAAAGGAATAACCCTATTTCTGTGCATATCTCTGGAAATCTCTGAACATAAGAGTCTGGGGTCCAAAATTTTGTGAAAATTTCTAGGACTTGTGCGGGATGATTCTAAAATGAATCGGTCTCAGTCATATCAGCTAATGTGCAAATTTCAGTTTCCAGTTTCAAAACTTTTCAACTAAACTTACTTTTTTATTTAAACAAAAGGCTCATTTATTCTTTGGCTGCGCCCTGTGGCATGCAGCATTTTCCAGACCAGGGACAGATAGAGCCTGTGCCCTTGCGTGGAAGAGCGGAGTCCTCACCACTACATGGCCTGTGCACGTGCGCTCGGTTGCCCAGTTGTGTCCAGCTGTTTTGCACCCCCACGGGCTGCAGCTTGCCAGGCTCCTCCGTCAGTGGCATTCTCCCAGCAAGAACACTGCACTGGGTTGCCATCTCCTCCTCTCGGGGGTCTTCCCGACCAGGGTTGAGCCTGCAGCTCCCACACCGGCAGGCAGATTCTTCCCCACCGAGCCACCCGGGAAGCCCCTAGACTTACTTGTTAACAGTTGATTTAAGTTAGTGATGTATCTGAGGACATTAGCTGCCGCTGCCCTGGATCGCTGGGACTTCCGGTTCGGGTGAGTGCAGACGCTGCTTGAGGCACCCTCGCTGGCCCACGTTTCCCATGTCTTAAAGTGCAGAAGTCACTCCACTGCCTCTTTTGAGATCTGGGCTCCCATTTCCTGCTGTTTCAGGCTCAAGAGGCCATGACTGACCTCATTACTTCTGCAGCCTCTTGTTACCACCATGTGTACATCTTCCGGATGCCTCATGCTGAACCTGGAGGATGTTTTCCTGGAAAGAACAGAGCCGCTGAGGAGCCTGAGTCCTCGAGCCAGGCCGCTGGGGCTTCCATCCGCTTCAAGCTTTGTCAGCTGCGTGGCTGGGCCAGCCTCCTGCCTGGGCCTACGCTTCATTTTCTTACCTTGAAGAACGCTGGCTGTGATGACCGCACAGTGTTCATGCTGTGAGGTTGGCGGGCTGCATGAGACGCTCTGCCCGCCCAGGACCCTCGGAGAGTGTTGACGCTCACCAGCATCGTCAACAAAGCAAGGCCACATTGAGCTGAGGCGCCGCATGGGACAGAGGTCCGTTTGCAGTGAGCACTTCTTTGTCCTTTTCCTTTAAAATCCAGTTTAGAATGTAAAATGTAGGACGTTCCCTGGTGGGCCAGTGGTTAGGACTTGGTCCTTTCAACTGCCAAGGGCCCAGTTCAATCCCTGGTTGAGGAACTAAGATCCTGTAAGCTGCATGGCCCCCCAAATAAAATATTAATAAAATATAATGTAAAATATATAGTGTTCAATATGCGTCTATATGTGTGTGCATATATATCCTTCTTCTGGTTTCTTCATAGCTACCCATTATGGTCATTGCCTTACATAAAATCAGTTTCACCTCACTATTTATGTTCTCTTAACCTTTTTCCTGGTTCAGGTACGTGACTTCAGCATCTGCAGCCCCACGTGCCTTCCTCACAGAGTGAGGGTTACTGCTCCCGGGTCCCTTCAGGCTTTCTCACCCTAGAACGGTCTCCTATGTCTCTTTCCTACCAGGAATCAGATCCCTTATGTGTGGAAAATAATCATTCTAAAGGGGAAGTAGAGGTGATGCATTTCCCTCCAGTTTTATGTGCCTTTCGAAGTTAATCGTCGACTCCGTGAGCAGGGAATGAGCAGGACCCATGAAGACCTGCACTCACGTATGTTTCGGCTAGGTGAGATCCGCAGAATTCTGGTCCCTGTGGTTCACGACCCTAGTGTCACGCCTGTGAATGTGTTTCCTTACATGGTTAAAGGGTCTTTGCAGATGTAATTAAGGTTGCTAATCAAGTGGCCTTAAAGTAGGCACCTTATCTCGGATTATCCTGATGTAATCACCTGGGTCTACAGCAGAGCTGTCTCCTGCCTGCAGGCAGAAGGTGAATTCAGAGAGGTTGAAGTCAGAGAAAGACTGAATATGCTCCTGATTTTGGAGATGGAGGAGGCTGCAAACCTAGGAAAGTGGGGTCCTGGAGAAGCTGAGAATGAGTCCTGCTCAAATGCCAGCAAGGAAGTGGGGGCCTCAGTCATACAGCCACATGGAACCAAGTTTTGCCAGCGATCAGAATGAGTCTGGAGGTGGGTTCTCCCCCAGAGCCTCTGTGTGGGATCCCAGATGATGGAACCTTCTCTTCAGCCTGCTGAGACCCTGAACAGAACCCAGATGAAGCTGCTGAGACCTCTGACCTACGAAACTGCCGGATGACACGTGTGCTTCTACGTCTGGGGTCATCTGTCACAGCAGTGATGCAAAAGCAGTGCAGGGATTCCTGCGAGTGGATATAGAAAGTGAGAATTAGCATGGGTGTACCACTGGCGAGGCTCCAGACTTCACTTAGGGCTCCTGAGTGACTATTGTAGCTATGGATTTTCCTCATGTCTTTCCAATGGGATGTTTCACTCAAGTTTTTGGTCGCTTGCCTCTCGAAAGAAGCCAGAGGTGCCGAGGGAGCGCGGAGTAGAAGTGCCAGTGCAAGGGGCTGTCTTGATTAACCAGGGCTGCCACACTGTTTTCTTTCCTTTTCTCTTTTAAAGGGGACTTTACTTTAAACACTATTTTCCAAATAGCCATAGTCAAGTTTGCTCAGATTCCTGTAAAAATAGAAAAAGAAAACAGAAATGCTTCTGGGGTGGAAAGGCCCCAGGAGGCCAGGGTGTGACCTCTGGAACACTTCTTCGCTTGCTCCAAGCCCTGGTTGGTGACCTGGGTCGCAAGTGAGGTCATAACACACCCAGATAATGGAGTTGGTGCATTCAGCAGAAACACGAGCTTGTGAAACTTCAGTCAAGCTGGTTAATTTTAAGAGATTACCCTGGCAGAGTCCTTTTCAGAGCCCAGCTCATGAAAGATAGTCAACAAGTGGATGATAGAAATTCTAATAGGACTATAGATAGACAAGACAGAAGACACAGTCATGAACACACACAAAGTTCCAAGTCCATTGGAGGTTTAATGTTCAGTCAAGAACCAACCCCACCTTGATTTTTGTCAGGCGCTTTATTCTCCAAGCTACATTTTCTAGAGAGGAGTTCATTGCGAGTCTAGCCCACCACCAGCCCTTCCTACTGATGTGTGAGACTCTACAGTGCAGCAGGTTTGGCGGTGGGAACGGACAGGGCAAGTCTGATGTCCTCGTGGAGCTGAGGTCCAGCAATGGAGGACACATGCCTGTTTCCCAAACACAGTGCTCCTTACACTGATTCCCTTTTGTAATACCTTGATTAATTCAGGTTTTATGGCTGGGTGGAAGGGTTCCCATCTTAATCACAGTGTATTTAGAATTTCTGTGCATTTCAGACCAGGTTCCTTGAATTGAACCGAGGCAAAATGGTTCTTGTAGAAGCATCTGCAAGTGAGGGTTGTTGTCTATGACTAATTCACATAAGTGATGCTTGCTTTCCCCTAATATCATCAAAAGAACTCTGTGTGGTATAGACTTGCACACCCCATTTGCTGGAAAGTAGTAAAAACTCAAATATCTCATTTGAAGTCACTCACCTGGTAAATGGTTTTATTAATCAAGAAGCTTTAGAAGCAAATGGGAGGGAAATATCTTCAATCTGTATTGAGACAATAAAAGGAATTTGTTTGTGAAACTGAAAAACTCAGAAATAGATGCAGAGACTATGTATGTATACTATACAGCTATCTTCCTATATTTCTTAGTTCTTCTGGATTAGCTTGATTTGGCACACACATTTTATCAGAAGTTCCAGTATCTTTCCAACCTCGCTTCATGTCTAGAATAAGGACTACTTTATTACAACAGTCCCATGAAAAGTCTTAGGTTTCTGTCTAGCTGGACTGCAATTCCAGTGCCTGAACCAACTTCAGAGAGATGCAATATGCTGATGTGGAAGACGGGATTTTCCAAGAATAACCATCTGCTACGTTCTTTGAAAACCTTGCCACTCTCAGTTGGAAGGTAGAGTTTATTCCCCTTCTCTCAGGAATCAGGTGGATTTTGGTGACTGCCTTAATAAAGAAAATGTCATGGAAGGGATGCTCCAGGACTTCCAAGGCTAAGTCATAAAGAGTGAGAGTGTTTTTGCCTGGCTCTCTGTCTCAGGGCGCCCACCTTTGAAACCCCCACCGTACTGCTAGGAAGCCCAGGCCATGTGGAGAGGCTACATGTAGGTATTCTGGGCAACAGAGTTAAGATCTCAACTGACAGCAGGCATCAACTCCTGGACGTGTAAGACTTCAGATGATTGCAGCCCCTGCCTTCAATCCTTTAAGCCGCTTCAGCTGATACCGAGGGGGTCAGAGAAGGCCCGTCCATCCTGAGCTCTCCCCACGCTGCACCTTTGTAGACAAACAGGAATGCCTCTGTCTTCTTAAGTCACTATACTTTGGGGGGATTTGTTGTGCAACCAAACCATGGTAACAGAAACATCGATCATATCTGAGTTGCGTGACCATTCGTGGAATTGGAGTTGGGAAACTGCAGGGAAGAATGAACCCAACCCTTCTATGGGGGCAGGTAGTAAAGAGGAGGTTGAGAGTAACATAAAAATTGGGATGATGTCGCCAGCAGAAGGATGACAGTAGCATCAGACGCCCTTTAAGCGGTAAAGAAAGGCTTTAAACACAGCCCTCAAAATCCTTGCTCTTTTTATCACGAGGATCTTCACCTCTTACCATGGGCTGCCCACAGTCTAGTTGGGACAGAACACAGGTACAGATTGCAAGGTGACATGAAAGGTGATTCTCCTTTCCACTAGAGCAGGTAGTTGAAGGTGGGCTGCACTAGGCAGCATGTGTTCCGTTCTCCGTATCACAGCCCAGGATGGTGGAGTCCAGCAGAACTGGGGTGGCCCTTGAGTTATAATTCCTTGCCTGCCCTAGTGTCTATATGAGGACTGACAGAACCAAGTCATATTTTATACTTTCATCCCTTACTTACGTAAGTTTTCATATCAACAAAAGTGACCTGGGTGCAGAAGGTACTGAGAAATGTTAATTGCATTATTTTGAACTTAGTTTCTGCATCGTTTTACGCCTTCATGTTGTATTTCTCCCCCTGCCCCCAGTACTGCTCTCCAACCATCAAAAGCAGGGAAAGCGCATGGTGCTCGCATGAGTTTTATTGCAGCTTGGGGCGGGGTGTCTGCCGCTGGGTGCTGACACACTAATGAGCCCCCAGTGGGAGCAGGCTTTGGAAACACCTTCTGATGGCTGCACAATAGCAGAATAATTTAAAATATAACCAAGCATTCACTAATTCATTTGCTGATGGCAAGGTGCATTAATGCGTTTTAGGGAAATCAAAATTATTCCCTGTAGCTCAGTCGGTAAACAATCTGCCTACACTGCAGGAGACCCGGATTTGATCCGTGGGTTGGGAAGATCCCCTGGAGAAGGAAATGGCAACCCATTCCAGTGTTCTTGCCTGGAAAATCTCATGGACTGAGGAGCCTGATGGGCTGCAGCCCATGGGGTCGCAAAAAGTCAGATATGACTAGGTGACTATCACTTACTTACTCACTTACCTCCCCATTCTAAACCAAGTTATCTTCATACAAAAATAGCTATTATATCACCTGCTTACAAACCCAAAACAAGCAAACCTAAACAAAACATGGGTTCTCTGTGGCATAAAGCTTCTTTGAGAATCTATGCAACCTTTTGTGCCTTGACTCCATCCAACTTACTAACCTTGTCTCCTTCTATGTTGCTCACACGCCTCTCTGCTCCATGAACAGGGGCCGTCTCAGTGATCTGTCAGCTTGCCTGTGCGAACTCTTCCAGAGACACCTTCTCTTCATCATTCACGGCATGTTCAGCTTCCGGATGTAACTTAACACTGTGCATGTTGGAAGCACTGGAACTCTGACAATCAGATCACGTCTGATTCCTCTCCGTGTGTCCAATACTGCATTCAGGCATAAACCGTATGATGGACGGATGGATGGACAGGTGGATGAACCAACAGGTGACACTGTGACCAACTGATTCATTGTCTGCCCCTCACCACAGTGGCACTGTCTTGAATACTCCATCTCTATAGTAAGCCTTGAAGTCAGGTAATCTAAGTTCCTCTGTTATTTTTTCAAGATTTCTTTGGATAGTCTAAGGTTTTTGAATTTCCATGTAAATTGTAGGAGCAACTTCTCAATTTCCACACATAGAAACTTAATGGGATTTTGATTGTTGTAACATGTTAAGTTATTCAACCCCTAGTAGTAGTGTATCTACTCACGTATTTAGATCTTCGATTTCTCTCAGAAATCTTTTGCAGCTTTTAATGTAGATGCCTTACATTGTATGTTACCCCACCTCTTTCACTTCAACTCCTTTTGAGGTTGTGATTCATCTGCCCTTCTCTCCTTTTCTTTCTTTCTCCTCACGTGTGTGTGCATGCACGCTCAGTCACTGGATCGTGTCCATCTTTAGCAACCCCATGGACTGTAGCCCGCCAGCCTCCTCTGTCAGTGGGATATCCCAGGGAAGAATACTGGAGTGGGCTGCCAATTCCTCCTCTGGGGGGTCTTCCCGACTCAGGGGTCAAACCCGCATTTCCTGCATCTCCGGCATTGGCAGGAGGTTTCTTTACCACTAGGGACGCCGGAGAAGCCCGCCAAGAGGTCTGCTTAATATTAATGAATGAAGATGGGATTTTTGAAAAACACTTGGTAGCAAGCAGAGCTTCTAAAATTATTCTTTGGTTAAAAAAACTATTCAATATTGCTGTCATAAGTATTTCTCAACCTGAGCTCCTTCATAAGGATTTTAGGATTCATATTATTCCAAAGTTGAGTCATTCTAAATGTTAAGCTTAAGCATATGAAATTACAGTTTATGACAGTCACAAATTGTCAAGTGTTGGCAATTTCATATGTTCAACTAACAGAAAACATTTTGCTCTATGTACCTTTTAGTGACTGTATTACATATCTTCTTGTAGCAGACATTTTCAGTCAGTTCAGTTCAGTCGCTCAGTTGTGTCCGACTCTTTGTGACTCCATGGACTGCAGCACGCCAGGCCTCCCTGTCCATCACCAACTCTTGGAGTCCACCCAAACTCATGTCCAATGAGTCGGTGATGCCATCCATCCAACCATCTCATCCTTGGTCGTCTCCTTCTCCTCCTGCCCTCAATCTTTCCCAGCATCAGGGTCTTTTCAAATGAGTCACCTCTTCACATCAGGTGGCCAAAGTATTGGAGTTTCAGCTTCAACATCAGTCCTTCAAATGAACACGCAAGACTGATCTCCTTTAGGATGGACTGGTTGGATCTCCTTGCAGTCCAAGGGAGACTCTCAAGAGTCTTCTCCAAAAGCATCAGTCCTTTGGTGCTCAGCATTCTTTATAGTATAACTCTCACATCCATACATGACTTCCTGAAAAACCATACCTTTGACTAGATGGACCTTTTTTGGCAAAGTAATGTCTCTGCTTTTTAATATGCTGTCTAGGTTGGTCACAACGTTTCTTCCAGGGAGCAGGCATCTTAATTTCATGGCTGCAATCACCATCTGCAGTGATTTTGGAGCCCCTAAAAATAAAGTCTGACACTGTTTCCCCATCTATTTGCTATGAAGTGATGGGACCAGATGCCATGATCTTCGTTTGCTGAATGTTGAGTTTTAAGCTAAACTTTTTCACTCTCCTCTTTTACTTTCATCAAGAGGCTCTAAGCTCTTTGCTTTCTGCCATAAGGGTGGTGTCGTCTGCATATCTGAGGTTATTACTATTTCTCCCACAAATCTTGATTCCAGCTTGTGCTTCATCCAGCCCAGTGTTTTGATGTTCTCTGCATGGAAATTAAATAAGAAGGGTGACAATATACAGCCTTGACGTACTCCTTTCCCTATCTGGAACCAGTCTGTTGTTCCAAGTCCAGTTCTAACTGTTGCTTCCTGACCTGCAAACAGATTTCTCAGGAGGCTGGTCAGATGGTCTGGTATTCTCATCTCTTTCAGAATTTTCCACAGTTTGTTGTGATCCACACAGTCAAAGGCTTTGGCATAGTCAGTAAGCAGAAGTAGATGTTTTTCTGGAACTCTCTTGCTTTTTCGAAGATCCAACAGATGTTGGCAATTTGATCTCTGGTTCCTCTGTCTTTTCTAAATCCAGCTTGAACATCTGGATGTTCACATTTCATGTACTGTTGAAGCCTGGCTTGGAGAATTTTGAGCATCACTTTGGTAGCATGTGAGATGAGTGCAATTGTGTGGTAGTTTGAGCATTCTTTGGCATTGTCTTTCTTAGGGGTTGGAATTAAAAGTGACCTTTTCCAGGCCTGTGGCCACTGTTGAGTTTTCCAAATTTGCTGACATAGTGAGTGCAACACTTTCACAGCATCATCTTTTAGGATTCGAAATAGCTCAGCTGGGTTTCCATCCATTTTATGAATTGAAAAAGGAAGCTTTATCATTCAATGTTCCCAGATGTTGCACAAGTCAGATGGGACCCTCCTCAGATGGAGCTGGATGGCTCCCTTCTCAGGAAGGACTCGAGAATCTGGATTAATTTCTCCCCTAATGTCTTCTCCCTTCTTCACTAGAAAGTATACATGCAATCTGGAAGAAGTCTCTTATCAGAACGCACTTTCTCTTGTTCTTACCCTAAAAGATAAAGGTTAAATTTCTAACCAATTACATTCTGAGTTTTAAAGTTTCCACCAATGACACAGCAAATCCTGAGGAGGCATTTTCTTTATCTTTTTATCTCTTAAGGATATAGAACTTGAAGGAAGCAGATGAGTGATCCAGAAACTTTGCAACTCTCAGTCAATAATATCGGTCCCATCATAGAAGGAAAGGATCTCAGTTTCAGTTTGGGATTTCAGTCTTGAATGAGGGGTTTCTGCTCCTTAGACTACGGCTGCAACCCAGGAGTGGCTTCAGGTCTGATGGTCCCTCTGTCTCCGACTCCTCAGTGATCTGAGATCACCGTGGGGCTGAGGTGGGGTGAATGGCACATCATCTGCTAGCGATGTCTGTGACGGGTGACAAAGGACAGGGTGCAGAGCTGGTGTCATCCAAGCCCAGTTTCCACACCTGCCTTTACAAAGTCAGACTTGAAATGAGTACAAATAGTAAAATCACTTGGAGAGAGTCTAAAACATTTTGGCAATCAAAGAAGCTGATCATTTCTTTAAGCATAATAATATATGATTATCTATTCATGTCGGGGAAAAAATCTGAAGAAGCCAGTGTGTCTGGGGAGGTAGATTTCTGATAAATTCATACACGTGAGCGGAGGATGGAAGTAGGAAAGGATAACCAGGCCAAATACAAAGAAAAACTGTCACAGATCCATCGACCTATGTTTAGAAAGGCTAAAGGTAATGATGCGTTAAAGCCTGGGGAAATACTACCTAAAGGGAAAACTGCTTTATAGTGATGTGTCAGAGGAGAAGACAGCCCGGAAAGAAATCGCACTTCTGCTTGCGGCACAGTAAGCAGCTAAATGATGGCACAGCCGTTCAATCCCATTTTCTCTCAATTTTCAGATCAAGAAATCTGACCTTCAATCTGAACGTGTCAAGCAAGCATCCTAAGGGAGGAATTAAAGACAGACTACAACATTAAAATAAGTCTAGGGTTGGCCAATTTTGCTGTAATGGCCTAGAAATAAATAAATAAATGCCTGACCTTGGCAACCTTCCGGTCTCTGCAGCAGGTCCTCAGTTTTGCCGCTGCAGCCCCAAGGCGGCCGCATAGATACGTAAACGCACCCGTGAGGCTCTGCTCCAGCAGAGCTGGACCTGTGGACACTTGAAATTTGAACTTCATGTAATTTCCATGTTGTCGTACAACGTTATTTTACCTTTTGTTTTTAAAAAGTGTTTGTAAATATATATATATATATATATATATATATATATATATTTAATTGGGTTTTGAGTCTTATAAAAATATTTGTCCAGCCAGAGTTGGCCTCTGGGCCATCTTTATTGACCCTGAATTAAGAACTCACTTAGGCTCTCTGTCTAGTTTCAGAAGCATTTCTCTGTCTATTTTTGGCTGCGTGGGGTCTCGGTCACAGCACGTGGGCCCTCTCGTTGCGCTGGCAGGCTCAGGGTCCCCGCACACATGGGGTCTTCTCTTGGACCAGGGATCCCACCTGCCTCCCTGGCCTCGGAAGGTGATTCTTAACCATGTCCCACCAGCGAGGCCCGGAGAGCTCCCTTAAACATTTGAAGAGTGAACTGTTCCTCTGCTATTTAAGAAAGTGCACCAACGTCCTGCCCAACTTGGAGAGGTGATGAGGAGCCACGGTCCTCCATCCATACAGCTGGTACTGGCCGAGGGAGAGATGGCACTCGGAGCAGGCACAGGGACTGGCTTACTGAAAGGTGGTGAACTCTCCCTTCTAGGAACCACACAGCAGAGGGGTTGAGGTCAATCCCTGGCATATATTGGAACACATCATTAAACAAGCAGGCACACTGAGAAGTGATTGCTCCTTAGTGTGAGCTAACAAAAACAAATATCAAGCTTAAATTGGCAGATCAAATTATTAAAGTAGGTAAATGGCATGAACAGGGGCTAGGCTGAGTGTGCAGGAGAATGTCCAACAACACCCAACATACACTCCCGGGCAAAAGGAAGAAATGGGCAAAACAACAGCACAGCCAGAAAGGGTGGTGATTAATTTCACCAGGGCCAATGGGTTTTAATCGATTAGTTCATGCCGAGTTGGGTGTCTAAGATAAACACTATGGTCTTGCATTCCTGAACGTTGAACACCTAAACACCAGCTCAGCATTCCAAATTGCCTTTGCCTGAACGTCAGTCTGATCACTAAAGCCACGCTGCTCACATTTTCAAATGACCCAAGGTGAGCGACGCCTTCCAGTGAGATCACACTGAAAAATACCTCAGTTCCGGAAATGACTGATTCAAGCCAAAGGAGAAACCACACGTGACAAGCATAAAAGTAAAATTTCAATTAGGTTGAAATAAACCCCTTACTGGGCTTCCCTGGCAAGCAATCCACCTGCCAATGCAGGAGATGCAGGTTCGATCCCTAGGTCAGGAAGATCCCCTGGAGAAGGGAATGGCAACCCACTCCAGTATTCTTACCTGGGAAATCCCACGGACAGAAGAGTCTGGGGGCCTACAGTCCAGGGGGTCGCAAAGAGTCGGACACAACCTAGTGACCACACACACACACACACACACACACACACATGCACACACACACGCACACACACACATACACATCCCTCTTATTACAGGTATCAATGGCAAAGTGCTTAGCATAACTGCTTTTGTTCCCTTTTTGTGGTGTGTATGTGTGTCTGTGTGTTTTATTTTAAAAAAATAAAAGAGGCTTTGGTCAATCATAAACTCGCAGTTAGCCAACAGTTCACCATTTCTGCAGGAAGGTGTGTAGGGTGCCTCTGTTTTCTTCCAGTTCCTTGGGTTGCAGCTTGGGAAAACACAACATAGAAAGAGCAGTGGGCTTACCTGTGGTTTGGGAATTTTTCTCACCAAGATGATAACTTGGAAACATTCTTGGTAACTGTTCTGTCCAGTGAGATGGTGTTTTGGACAGTTTGGTTGGGTCAGGCTTTTATAAATTACCGGTTGCTCATACTAGCCATCTGCATTTTTAAGCATTTGCTAACTTCACTTTCAGTCCAGCTGTATGTTAAATGTCCCAGAGCATCAGTGCAGGGGACAATGTGACTCGGCAACAAATGATGTGCAGATGCTGGGAAGAATACCAAGAAACTTAGTCTGGTAACTCGCTTTGGAGCATCATGCAGCTTGTTTAACCTCCAAGATAAGGCTTCTGTTTAACAGAAGCACACGTTTAATCAGGAACGAGGTGGAAGTGTCCCCTTCCCCGTATTCTTTCCTCCTAAGCCTCTGTGCCCCCAGCTCCTGACACTGGACTCCTAACCCTGGTAATTTCCTGAGTGATGGGGGCGATTGGAGGGTCTGACACAAAGCTAAAACTCTTGAAATTTTCTGGGTGACAGGAACATCCTTTGTGTTAATAAGGTGACTCCTGGATAGTCTTAGGATGAGGCTGTTCACCAGAAAGACTGAATATGATTAGAAGCTTGGGACTTTCAGCCCCCCTGCCATCCTCTGGGGGGATGAAGCCCCCATAAAAATTCCTAAAATGCAGGATACACAGAGCTTCCAGCTTGGTAAACACACCTACATGCCAGGGGGTGGTGCAACCCAGCTCCACAGAGGGAGAAAGTGCTGTGCTCAGGGCCTCTCTGGAGCTTGCCCCACACACTTCTTCATGTGACTATTCCTCTGTATCCCTTACAGATCTTCTTTGATATATAATAAAGTGGTAAACGTAAATAAGGGTTTCCATACTCGTTGTAAGCTGTCATAGCAAATTGTGAAACCAGAGGAGGGCTTGTGGGAGCTCCTCATTGACAGCTGCTCTGCTGTTGTTGCTCAGGCGCTCAGGTGTGTCCGACTCTTGCGACCCCGTGAACCACAGCGCGCCAGGCCTCCCTGTCCTGCATTAACCCCCGGAGCCCACTCAAACCCATGTCCACCAAGTCGGTGACGCCATCCGGCCATCTCATCCTGTCGTCCCCTTCTCCTGCCCTCAGTCTTTCCCAGCATCAGGGTCTTTCCCAAGGAGTCAGCTCTTCCCATCTACAGATGGTCTGTAGAATGCAGTTAACATCTTTAGTGGGGGCAGTCTTTTGGGGTTAAACCCCCAAGTTGTGAGGTCTGACCCTAACTCCGGGTAGATAATATCAGAACTTAATTTAACTGTAGGGCACCCAGTTGGTGTTGGAGAATTGGCCAGTGTGGGGAAAAGCAGATGTCATGTGAACAGAAAACAGCTAGTTTTTCTTTGAGCCTCAGAAGTTTTCTCAACACAGGTAACGACCTGGAATCACATAGTACTGACGTGGAATTTGAAGAGTATTTGTCATGCCTGGATAAGATGGTTTGCAGAGTTCCTTCCCACCTGGGTCTGTAAATGATCTCTAAATTTGGGGCTTTGAATATTTTATCATGGTTCTTTGTTTTTCAACATCTCTTCACATTTCAAACTTTAAAATATCAACTATATAGTAAATCCTTATGGTATATCAACATTTTAATATTATTATTATTTAAACAAATACTTCTGAAATTGCTAGGATAAACTTTGGGATTTTTGCAAAAATTCATCCTTCTGAGTCTGCTTTTGTAACAGCCATTCTAAAATTTGAAGGCTATTAACTAGAGAGTTGTAGTCAACGTTTTATGAAAATCTGAATTGCAGAATTCCTCCTCCCAAAGATGTGCAGGTCAATCAGTATAGCTAGGGGATGAGGCTAATTCTCTTATTTTAGGATGATAAATTGGAACATTCATTTTCCACTCTAGACTCGAGCTACCCTCTGTCCAGTAGCCGGAGTCTCTGCAATTCTATATGGCAGCCACTCTCTAATTCCAGCTCATAGATGTGGGTCTCTAATCTGGAGACGTGAACAACGCTTAAGGCCAAGAACTAAAACCCAGTACTATCCCTCGTGTATCTTAGGCACAGACATTGGCGTGCAGCTGGGCAACCCCCTTGCATGCATCAGGCTCTGAGAGGCCCTCCTCTCCTGCCCAGCAGGCCCCTGCCCTTGCAGTTCACTGTGGTACACGGTATATACAGGGGTGGAGGGCAGGCCTCTCGCCGTTCTTGACTTTGACCTGTTTGAGGCTTTGCCAGATAGAATGCCATTGATATCATTTACAGATAATGGGGCCAACACTCTGGGTCCACTAAGTGCATACCTGCACCTCAAGGGGGGCAGTGTTCAGTTGGGAGGCTCACGGGAAGCAAGCTGCTTTGCTAAATTGTCTACCTGCCCCCTGTCCTTGGTGGGGATTCCAACACCTCCCTGGCTGCTCCCCTAAAACCTGGTTAGATTTTAATTTGGGGGAATAAACTGTACCACACACAAAGCTCTCTCTGCTAATCAGACTACCCTTATATTATATTTACTGAGTGTTTAGGATTCCTTCCTTGGGAAGCAGTTAGTTGCTGGAAGAAGTCTGCTTGATGCCCAAAGTCATCTTTTACAATTTAGGCGAGTGGTGGCAAGATTTACAGTGTATTTTCTTTTTGACTCCTTCCAGCTGTCAGGAGCAAACATTCATCTTCTGCTTCCTGTTATAAGATCTGACTTATGACATCATGCTCTGGAAGCCTGCAGTGTAACTAGTGTGTTTTTTCTCTCTAACACACATACATTGTGCAGAGACCCTAGGGTTTCATTTTCATTTCATTTTTTAAGTCTATAGACGCCAACTACCCTGGGGGTCTCCTTCCTCTACAGACTCTAGCATTGCCAGCATAGCATTCTGACTGCACTGAAGTGCATCATAAATAAACATCATCTCGTAAGAGAAACTTAGGGCTTGGCTTGTGCAGGAATGGCTTGGTCCACCGGAGGAGTGCGACACTGAGAAGCCAGTGACATTTGTCTCCTCTAAGGTCCCGAAGCAGCAGGGTAGAAATGAGTGCACACCCTGCTCAGTCATTTCTCAGGGATTCTCAGGTTTCCGGAATGGTGGCATCAATTGAAGCCCCTTGCTCAGAGTGTTATGTTGGGTGACAGGATAGCGTGACACGTTGTAGAACTCTTCAAGGAAAATGCAACACTGACCATTTGCTGTGGGCCCGAGATGGTTCTCAGAAGGTCTTAATGTCGTGAAGCACGGCTCTCCTAATCCAGGGTGAGTGGGATGCTGGCTATGAATAGGAAGATGGGGGTTTTGATCTCACATGTCCTCGGAGAAGTCAAGAGGACTTTAACAATGAGCTGTTAATGGCACTTCTAATGCCTAAGCTTGTTCTGTGACATGTTATCAATTTCCCCCCTTGTTTCTAAGAAACAACGGCTGAGGAAGTCTCAACGTCTCCATAAAGTAGGGCACCTCTTAGATTGATGAGGACATTGCCAACTTCAAGAGAAAGAAACCAACCCAAATATACTTAGGAAGAACATAGCCGAAGAGCCGGAGGGTTGTGCCGGTTTCAGGTTTGCCACTAGATTCGAGGCTTACATGATGTCAGTCAAACTCTTGTTGCTTCCTTCAGTGGGACCTATGCTATCTTAGGGTCCATGTGGCATACCGGGCCTGCCACGGCTCCATTCCAGGGTCTCTGCCAATGACGGTAAGCTGGCTACTACACAACTTCTTGGGTTAAAGTCTAGCCAGAAATGGAAAGCTCCATTCTCCCTACTCCTACAGAATTCCTGAGATCCATTCTGATTGCCTTAGTTTATGAACCTCCTACTAGGCCTGTACAATTAATACAGAAAAGGGCTGAATCTCAAAGTCATGAAAGCAAATGGTTGAAAGTCAGTTTTCCCCACTCTTTGTATTTGATTCTTGTTCATTTGAACTTAGATCATGCAAATACTGCACAAAGTGTAATCTTTGGGAGGGAATTTGAAAGCCTGAGAGTATAAGCAGAATCCTCTATACCTGAGATCTTTGATTCAGTGAGAGATCACTTTGGTTGTGGCGCTTGTTGTTTTATCAGCAGTATGAAGAGAATGTTTTTAGCTGACACAATAAAAAATATACCATTAAAAAATAAATAATGCATAGTATTTTCAATACTTCATTCAAGCAAATAAATATATCCTGTTTCAACTCTGTTAGCAGCTCCGTTAACCGCTGAATGCTTGCTTCTCCAACTTGTCTCTTCTCCCTCCTCTCAGAAATTTGTCTGGTCCATGAAATTCATCCTGGTCCATCTTACACTGCTGTTGTGCTCCATTAAATGCAGGATATCATTACCGCATGTGTCAGTCATAAGGAGAAACCCCAGCTCCAAGGCTCTAATGTGTGTACGCCAGCTCAATCAATTTTAGACACAGATGGAGCTGCCAGTTCCGCCTTCTGCCGCTTCCCCAGTTCAGTTAGAGGTCCAGATGGTTCCGTTTGCCCTGGTGTCTAGAATCTTGGTATGAAGATGCTGACTCTGCTGATCTTCTCTGGAACCTTCCTTTGACCCATAGGGCCACGGCCAGCTAAGTGTCAAAGGAGACCGCCTTGCACGTATCTGGCCATTTGGAATTCTGGAGCCTTTAACAGTTAAAAAGCATCTTAAAGTCCCTCTCAGCATTTTGCATGGAGAAACTGTCAAATTACATTTTCTCCTCTGCTTCTGACTGTTTATACGCTCCGCCTGAAGAAGCCCAGTGCTAGGAGAAAGGTCATCTGGGTGTCAGCTCTGCCTTAGAAAGAGCTAGAATCAATCTACTAGGAAGAGAGGAGAATCCAGCTGGAATTTAGAGTTTCCCAGCTCAGTAGAGAGAAACCAAGGCAAACAACAGTGATGCTAACAAAAGAAATTAAGATATTAAAAAATAAGATTTAAGGTCCTAAATTATGTGTCCTATGGGATAAACACAGTTTTGTTTCCTCCGTCTGGAAAATGCTTGCTCTTTAAGGATTGGTATTAGTGGTTTGACCTACTCATGGTTGTCTCAGAGAGGAGCCCTAGGATATGTGGAGGGTCGGTCACACCCTTGTGGTCCTTATCTACAAATAGCTGACAAAGCTCCCGGTCACAGTCAGCCAGACTCTGGGCCCTGGAGCCATGACCCCCAGCCATCTCAATTTGGATTACATGTTATCTGATCCAGAAGTAAACAGCTACAAGGTAGGCACAGGGAGGCAGCCCAGATAATTCATGGTCCAGAGTAGGGTAGCACAGGGGACTTCCTTGGTGCTCTAGGGCTGAGACCCCGTGCTCCTAATCCAGGGGGTCCAGGTTTGATCCTCAATGGCATAGCTAAGATTCAGTGCAGTGAAATAAATGAAATAAATATTTTAAAGAACTCGAGTAGTAAAAGAGGGAAAGGGCTGTTCGAATAATCAGCTGGGGCAACAGAATGAACTGAGATGAGCTTGGCACTGTGGGCCCCGGTGTAGAATAGCAAGGCCCACCCCCGGTCGGTCTTCTAAACACTTCCCCACCATCATTCCGTCAATAAAACATGCTCTGACTACCCTTCTTCTGAATATCAGGAGACCGAGGCACTCAGAAGCTAATTAACTTCCTAAATTTGCATAAATCTGGAGATGGTCCAGTCTGGGGAGAGGCCAGTAACCTTAGAGAGGGCCTGGGTGCAGACCTCTGCACAACAAGGCTGCTGTGTGTCGGGGAGCTGGTGACCAGATTCTTTCTCTCAAAAGGTTTGGCGTGGCAGGGACATAGAATACATCATAGTGGAAAAAAAGCTGTGGCCATGGCAAGAAGGCACAGGAAATGAGACTGGGAACAGAGTAGAGAATGTGGGCAGTCGGTTGTGTAGGAAGATGATCTAGCTCCAGAAAGGCAGAGTCAGACGAGGAAGAGCTCCGGGCTGCCCGGGCATCTAGGGACCCTGCGGTACCACTGCCCTGGTGCTCCCGGACTCTGTGCTCAGTCGTCTCCAGCTCTGCGCCCCCGTGGACTGCAGCCCACCAGGCTCCTCTGTCCATGGGGTCCTCCAGGCAAGGGTACTGCAGTGGGTTGCCATGCCCTCCTCCAGGGGATCTTCCCGACCCGGGATCGAGCCCAGGCCTCCTGCATTGGCAGACATGTTCTTCACCACTGAGCCACCTCGGAGGGCCCCATTCCTGAACTCCACATCCATGCCAGGAGAGAGCTCCTTCCTTCCTTCCCCTAGTGTGTCTCCTCCTGGTGTGCGAGCTCAGGAATGTCCCGGGTGAAATGTGAAGCTGGGCTCTTTGCACGGAGGGCGAGGAGAGGCCGAGAAAGAGGCAGTCACCCCAGACGGGCAGCTCTAGCAGACAAGGGGCAGGCGTCCGAGGCTCGTCTCGGGCTCTGCAAGAGGCTCGGTGTCCACACCCACCAACAGGCCCTCGGACATCTATTGGGAGGCCTGGAAGGGCTCAGGTGCATATGCCGTCTGGCAGCCCCCACACCACGCTGCTCTGAATGCTGGGTCTTTCCCCCGGCGGGCATGGGGGGCAGAAGGCTGATTTCCAGGACACGAGGCACTGAGGAGCCTCTGATTGCCCAGGCCCAGCTCGAGGGTCCACCCACGTCCTCTCAAGACCTCCTCCAACGTCTGAGTTCACCACCTTCTCCTGAGACTTGAAAGAGGCTAGTGGCTGTGGTGAGCTGTCTCAAAGGCCTTGGCGGACAGCTGCTGGCTGCTTGAAGAAAGCTGGGATTTGAAGTTTGAGGACTGTGGGCCTGGCGTGAGAGGGAGTGAGCAAACCAGCTGCTGGTGAGCATCTGTGTGGAAGTCGGGGTTTGCTCGTCTCTCCATTTATCACCCACATAAAGCAGCTTTTTCTTTCTGGCGAATGGCCAACCAGTGTTCAAACCGAGCGCTCACTCCAATGCTCCACTTGATTTTGACTCGTGGGGCAGTGTTGTATGCTGTTACTCTTAAAAATGGGATTCATGAGGGTCTCTGAATTTACACCTCCCGGATATCAGAGATTTCTGCTGTGAGTGGTGATGTTTCTCCGGGGCCCCCTAGGGTCCTTTCGGAGAAGGCAATGACACCCCACTCTTGAAAATCCCATGGACGGAGGAGCCTGGTAGGCTGCAAGTCTATGGGGTCCCTAAGAGTCAGACACGGCTGAGCAACTTCACTTTCATGCATTGGAGAAGGAAATGGCAACCCACCCCAGTGTTGTTGCCTGGAGAATCCCAGGGACGGGGGAGCCTGGTGGGCTGCCGTCTCTGGGGTCACACAGAGTCGGACACGACTGCATCTAGAGTCCTTTGGAGTTGCTTAAAGAGCACTGTGAAAACTTGCTGTGTTTCACTTTTAAAACTTAAATAATAGTTTGAAAACACCGATGGAAGCAAGCATACTCTAGTGTGTTTTAGACAAAATTATCCCCATTGGAGAGCAGCTTTTGCTGCCAAATTAGTTTTTAGTTTAGAACACAGACTTGGCAGCCAGAGTTGTTCAGTCACTTAGTCTTGTCTGACTCTGCGACCCCATGGACTGCAGCACGCCAGGCTCCCCTGTCCTTCACCAGCTCCCGGGGTTTGCTCAGACTCATGTCCAGTGAGTCGGTGATGCCATCCAGCCATCTCATCCTCTGTTGTCCCCTTCTCCTCCTGCCTTCAATCTTTCCCAGCATCAGGGTCTTCTCCTCTAAACTGGCCCTTCGCATCAGAGGGCCCAAGTATTGAAGCTTCAGCTTCAGTTTCAGCCTCAGCCATTTCAGTGAATATTCAGGGTTGATTTCCTTTAAGATTGACTGGTTTGATCTCCCTGTAGTCCAAGAGACTCTCAAGAGTCTTCTCCAGCACCAGTGTTCGAAAGCATCAGTTTCGGTGCTCAGCTTTCTTTATGGCCCAACTCTCACAGCCATACGTGACTACTGAAAAAAAAGCTAAACTTTGAGTACACGGACCTTTGTTGGCAAAATAATGTCTCTGCCTTTTAATATGCTATCTAGGTTTGAAATAGCTTTCCTTCCACGAAGCCAACATGTTTTAATTTCATGGCTGCAGTCGCCATCTACAGTGATTTGGGCGCTCAAGAAAATAAAATCTGCCACTGTTTCCACTTTTCCCATCTATTTGCCAGGAAGTGATGGGACTGGATGTTATGATCTTAGTGTTTTTATGTTGAGTTTTTAAGTCACCTTTTCACTCTCTTCTTTCCCTTTCACCAAGAGGCTTTTTAGTTCTTCTTCGCTTTCTGCCATTAGAGTGATACCATCTGCATATCTGAGGTTGTTATTTCCCCCAGCAATCTGGATTCCAACTTGTGATTCGTCCAGCCTGGCATCTCACATGATGTGCTCATCATTTAAGTTAATAAGCAGGGTGACAATATATCTGGTTCAAATGCTGCCTTTAGCACTTCTTAGCTGTGAAATGTGGCAAGTTGCTTGCGTTCTTTATGATGCACATCCTTATCTATGAAATGGGTACAATAACTTAGCTATATAAGAAGTGAATGAAAATAAATAAGTAAAGCACTTAGAACAGTATGTACGGCACATAAAAATCACAAAATAAATGTCAGGAGGCTTTATTTGTTTATGTTGCTGCTGCACAGAGTTCAGAATTAGCCTCCTGTCATTTCATCTATCTGTATGAATTTTTCATGAGTGCATCCTCGTATATATATGATCATATACATGTATATACATGCTATGTATACATATATGTGCATATATATTACTAGCTAACTATACAAAGGCAGGCAATAACATGGAAATGTGTATCATCATATAGGGATTCTATCATTTCATTTTGGAGTCTTTCCTATTGTTTCTTATCTGATTATAAAGTATATATACAATATACTCTGTAATTTTCTCTATTTCTGAATTATATATGTATATTTATAGAATACTCAGGCTTCCCTGGTGGATCAGGCAATAGAGAATCTGCCTGCAATACAGGAGACCCAGATTTGATCCCAGAGTTGGGAGATCCCAGAGAAGGGAAGGGCTACCCACTCTAGTTTTCTTGCTTGGAGAATTACATAGACAGAGGAGCCTGGTGGACTATAGTCCATGGGGTCGCAAAGAGTCAGACATGACTAAGGGACTCAACACACAAGCACATAGAAAACTCACATATTTTATATGGAAAGCATCTTTCCTAAATAACTCTATATAGTTTATATATACATATATCTTAGATATATTTATAAATGAACATCCATAGTATATTAATAGTTGAAAAATATATGCATTTATAAATATATTTAAAGATACATATATTTTATATGTGTGTATATTATATAAAACATTATTTTTATATCATTTGAAATAGAAAGTACCTCAAAAATAGAGACAAAAGCACAATCAATAATCAACATCTATGTATCAATTGTGTGTGTTCAGTCACTCCCTCATGTCTGACTCTTTGGAGACCCTAAGGACTGTAGCCCACCAGGCTCCTCTGTCCATGGGATTCTCCAGGCAAGAATACCGGAGTGGGTCGCCATTTCCTCCCCAGGGGATTTTCCCGACCCAGGGATCGAAACTTTGTCTCTTGTGTCTCCTGCATTGGTGGGTGGATTCTTTACCACTGAGCCACCTGGGAAGCCCATGTATCTGTTAACCAAATGGAATGGATATCAACCTTAAAATGTTTACTTAGCATTTTAAAGTAAGACACTGTGATTACAACCACTCCTGCTCCATTTCTTTCCTGACTGCTTCCTCTCTCCACGTCCACCTGAGTGCTATTCTGAAGCTGCTCTGTACTTCATACATCCATATTTTAATAATTTAACACAAATGTGTGTTCCATGGGCTAATGTTTAAAATGTGATATAGTATTTTTTTTTAGGATTATATAATACTTTCTGTTCTTTTTTTTTCTTTTTTTTTTATTGTTTTTGCATACAATGACATATCACCATGGGTTTACATATGCTTCCCCTCCAGAACCCCCCTCCCTCCTCCCTCCCCCCCGGGAAATCTCGCTGCACCAGCCTAAAAATCGATGTAAACAGTGTTTTACTAGATGTCACTTCCTACAATTTCCTTTATTTGTTCAACTTCTTTTTCGAAATTTTTTCAGCCTGATAAATAATCCCCGCTTTACTTATTTGATTGCTATGTGGTAGTACTATTGTAAGACTACATCACAGTGAGTGTGTCTGCCCCTCAACCGATGCATGTCAAGGCTGTCCACAGTCTCCCATTCTTATGAAGAATGGGGGCGTGTTAGCAGTTGTGCCAACCGTGGCCTCATGTCCTCAGTCATGTCTGACTCTTTGCGGCCCTGTAGACTGTAGCCTGTCAGGCTCCTATGTGCAGCCAAGAATTTTCCAGGCAAGAATACTGTAGTGGATCGCCATTTTGTCCTCCAGGGGATCTTCCCAACCCAGGGATCAAACCAAAGACTCTTGCGTTTCCCACACAAGGGGGATTCGTGGACTCTTTATCATGCGCACTACCCACCTTATGCAAATCTGTGAGAGCTTCTCCGGGACATGAAGGCAAGAATGGAATTTCCTGGCCATAATTTCTGGTCTTACTTTTATGTTTATTTTAAAGCATCAAGAATTCTTTCAGTTCAGTTCAGTTCAGTCCCTCAGTCATGTCCGACGCTTTGCAACCCCATGGACTGCAGCACACCAGGCCTCCCTGTCCGTCACTAACTCCCAGAGCTTGCTCAAACTCATGTCCATAGAGTCAGTGATGCCATCCAACCATCTCATCCTCTGTCGTCCACTTCTCCTCCTGCCCTCAATCTTTCCCAGCATCAGGGTCTTTTCAAATGAGTCAGTTCTTCGTATCAGGTGGCCAAAGTGTTGGAATTTCAGCTTCAGTATCAGTCCTTCCAATGAATATTCAGGACTGATTTCCTTTAGGATTCAGCGGTTTGATATCCTTGCAGTCCAAGGGACTCTCAAGATCTTCTCCAACACCACAGTTCAAAAGCATCAATTCTTTGGCACTCAGCTTTCTTTATAGTCCAACTCTCACATCCATACATGACTACCAGAGAAACCATAGCTTTGACTAGATGGACCATTGTTGGCAAATGTCTCTGCTTTTTAATATGCTGTCTAAACTGGTCATAGCTTTTCTTCCAAGCAGCAAGCGTCTTTTAATTTCATGGCTGCAGTCATCATCTGCGGTGATTTTGGAGCTCAAGAAAATAAAGTCTGTCACTGTTTCCACATCTATTTGCCATGAAGTGATGGGGCTGGTTTCCATGATCTTAGTTTTTTGAATGTTGAGTTTTAAGCCAACTTTTTCACTCTCCTCTCTCACTTTCATCAAGAGGCTCTTTAGTTCTTCTTTGCTTTCTGCCATAAGGGTGGTGTCATCAGCATATCTGAGGTTATTGATGTTTTTCCCAGCAATCCTGATTCCAGCTTGTGCTTTATCCAGGCTGGCATTTTGCATGATGTACTCTGTATACAAGTTAAACAAGCAGGGTGACAATATAAAGAAGTCTTTAGATAATCTTACTTTTCAACTTTGAAACAAATATCCAATTGACTTTCGAACAGCAGTGTTTGAAGTGCTCCGGCTCATTTACAGCTGGTTTTCATACAGTGTGTGCAACGGTGCTACATACAGTAGTACGACAGTGCCACACTGCTCTGTGGCCAGCTGAATCCCCAGGCGTGAAACCCCAGAGAAGGAGGGCTGGCTCTGAAGGCATATGCTGACTTCTGGCTGCACAGGGAGGTCAGTTCCCTTAACACCCCTGTTGTTCAAAGGTCAGTTGTAATCACTACCTCCCTCAGTTTTTGGATGTTGTTGTTTAGTCGCTAAGTCGTGTCCAACTCTGTAGCATTCAAAGCACACTCCCGGAGTTTGCTCACATTCATGCCCACTGAGCTGGTGGTTGTATGTAACCATCTCATCCTCTACCTCTCCCTTCTCTTGGCTTCAATCTTTCCCAGCCTCAAGGTCTTTTCTAATGAGTCAGCTCTTCACATTAGGTGGCCAAAGTATTGAAGCTTTTTGAATGAGCTGATTGAAAATCAGTGTTTGCAGGTAAAGTTGAAAACCACTTAGCCTTTGGATCTGCTTATGTGTACCACCAAGGATTTACCTGATACTCTATAGCACACAAAGGAAAAAACAGGAATAAACTGAGTGAGGAGGATCACAGGAGACTAAACTACCATTTCTAATCATCAGTGTGAATATGACATGCTCTTCAAAAATTGCATAGTGCATAAAATACTTAACCTTTTACTTTAAGTGTGTCTCTATTAGAGTTTCATTTTGATACCTCATATATTTGAAAAGTGTATCAAGAAGGGAGAGAAAGACTGTTGGAGCTCCCTCACTCATTTTAATCTTATATAACATATTTGTCTGTTTTATGAAAGAGGAATCAATAGGGTGCATGACACTTTAGGTACCAAAGTAAATTACGAGGTATCTGATCTTTTGTGTTATTTTTGACTGAACTGGTAGTACAGGAATGTTAACATTTTATGTGTGATGAGTAGACTCAACTGAGCTACTAGTTTTTTTGATGTTTGTGTGCTCAGTCACTGAGTCGTGTCTGACTCTTTGCAATCCCATGAACTGTAGCCCACAAGTTTCCTCTGTCCATGGGATTTTCTAGGCAAGAATACTGGAATGTGTTGCCACTTTCTAGTCCAGGGGACCTTCCCGACCCAAGGATCGAACCCATGTCTCCTGCATTGGCAGGTGGATTCTTCACCTGGGAAGCCCAGCTTTGTTGATATATTTGCAATAATAATTTTGATTCTTGTTTTCAGTAATTTTGGGTTCTAAGTGACAGAGACCTAGTGCATCTTGACTAAATTTAACGCAGCACATGGACCTGTCTGGGAGATCAGGGCGGATTCAGGACTCAGGGCCAGGGAGGGTACACAGGTTTGAGGGGCTGGGATCTCCCAAGGTAAAAAGAACTAAAGTTATTCTTTTTCTCTCTTAAGGGTCAAGTGGGATTTCATTTCTGCCAGTCTCTTTAGATGTAGTAGTTTTCTTCTGCCTCTGTAGCTAGGCCCCCCACCCTACCAATGTTGAAAGGGAAAAGTTAAAATTTTACATAACCTCCTTCTCCTTCTGCCTCCGTAGCTCACCTTGCTCCTTGCACAGTCTGGATCATGTAGGTCACGTACTCTCAGAAAGTAGGGACTTGCAATCCTAGAAACTGGAGTTTGTCTCATGCACCCTGTCCTGCTCTTTGCAGTCGCCCGGCCCCTGCAAACCTGCTTCTCGTGCCTGTCCAGGCCAGCCACCCCTGCCCCATCTTGACCGCTGTTCCCTCGCGCACACGGAACCCCTTCGTTTAAACCAACCTACTAACAGCTAGCGCTGCCTGCTACAGTCTGTCTACAAAAAGTCTGTAATCCCTTTGCTCGGTCTCAGAGCTTGGAGTGTTAACTCCCCAGGCCTGCTGGCATAAGAAACCTGAGCTCTCCAACTCTCCCAGTGTGGCGCTTGGTTTCTCCAGCACTGGTTTCTGCAACAGTATAGCCCTTTTCAAATTCAGAGCCCAGGAGTGTCTCAAACCCAGTTGCAAAATCTCTAGGGTAGGGAATCTGATGGGCCTGAGACCCTGGGCGGTCCTGGGGCAGTGAGACTAGACAGACTTCTGCCCACTCCTCGGGTCCTGTTGGCAAAGATCCTGTGAGAAGATGGGAAAGAGCCTCTGCGTGGAGGAAGCAGGAAGAGGGGCTGTGACCCTAGCAGGAGACCCTGGTAGCCTCCAAGCCACCTGTCTAGACACTGTCTTGTGTGAACTTTGGATTTTTAATATTATTTCTATTCGGCTGTGCTAAGTCTGTTGCGGGATGTGATGTGGAGTTTTTAGTGCAGCAGGGGTTCTAGTTCCCTGATCAGGGATCGAACCAGTGCCTCCTGCATTGGGAGCATGCCCTTGGACCAGGCCTCCATGGTGACTCAGACAGCAAAGAGTTTGCCTGCAATGCAGGAGACCCAGGTTCCACCCCTGGGTCGAGAAGATCCCCTGGAGAAGGAAAAGGCAACCCTCTCCAGTATTCTGGCCTGGAGAATCCCATGGACAGAGGAGACTGCTGGGATACAGTCCATGTGGTCACAAAGAGCTGGACATGACTGAGTAACTTTCCTTTTTCACACACAAAAAAAATGGAAGGCAAAAGGGGGAGGGGACAGCAGAAGATGAGATGCTTGGATGGCATCACCAACTCAATGGACATGAATCTGAGCAAACTCCAGGAGACGGTGAAGGACAGGGAAGCCTGGTGTGCTGCAGTCCAAGGGGTTGCAAAGAGGCAGACGTGACTGAGCAGCTGACAACAGCAGTAACACCCCACCAGTGTTCACCTTCTGCATGATTCCCTATTGTCTGATGAATAATGCTGTGTATAATTTCCCTTCGTATGAGAATTGGGGAATTTAACATGTGGAGTGTGAGTATGATAATTGAAGGTGTGGATTTTGCGTTGAAATGGCTTTTGCTTCCATCAACACCAAAGCTTCCTAGCTGGGAGACCCTGACCTTCCTGTCCTGTTCCAGCAACAAGAACAATGTTACTAACTACCCACCTAACTACCCACCTGGATCTGTAAGAAGTAATTGCTCTTAAGACAGTTCATGTCATGTGGGGTTCTCAACTGAGTTATATGGCAGGAGATTTTGTAATTATAAGATTAAATATTCTTCAGGATTTTTTCCATAGTATTTTTTTTGACTTTTTTTTAATTGGTTTTGCCATACAATGACATGATATCACCATGGGTGTACATATGATTGAATTAAGATTCAATTGACTGATTGAATTGATTGAATTAAGATTCAGGTCATTAGGAGAGAAGATATGGGCCAACCACTGAGAGAAAAACTAGAAAGATGAAAAAGAGGAGGCTGCAGAATAGCCAGAGTCCTGTGAGGACTAGAGAGGCCCAAGCAAGTGGGACGGACTGTGCAGCTTGTTCCAGGCTGGCCTCGGTTGAAGACTCTTCTCCCAAACCGAGTAAACTGTAGTTAGGTTGAGCAGTGGTGGCTTGACAGGTGGCTCAGTGGTAAAGAACCCGCCTGCCAATGCAGGAGATGTGAGAGATGTGGGTTCCGTCCCTGTGTGGGGAAGATGCCCTGGAGGAGGAAATGGCACCAACTCCAGTACTGCCTGGGAAATCCCATGGACAGAGAACCGAGGGGGAATGCAGTCCAGGGGGTCACAACTGAGCAGCTAAACAACAGCAGAGCAGTGGGTGTCCTGGCTAACTGCTTTGGAAGAGGGCTGGGAGAAGTTCAAAGGAGCTCGGGGGGAGACCATAGGAGGAAATCCCAAGGGCAGATTGACAACACAAGGGCTGTAAATACAGAAGGATCTGTTCCAAAGTGCTGCTTCCTCGGTTACAGCTGGGCTGGGGAAACCTCGGGGCGCCCCGCGGCTCTGGATCTTAGTGGCTTTTTGAGCTGGTTTCAGCTCCTGGCCCTGTGGCCACTTCTACCTTAATTAATTCTCCACATTGCTCCTGGCTTCCCCTAAGAAGGTCAAGCCTTGCTAAGGAGTGTAGAAAGTGCAACTACAGTAACAGTGAGAACAATCGATTGTTTTAAATAAAATGAAGGCTAAATTTGTTGGGCATATTAACGTGTAAGGGGTAGCACCTCTCTGATCTGTTGAGCAGGGTCCTTGGCTAGGGGAGGTGACCCCTGTGAGTCTGCACGGGACGGGCATCCTTCCTTCAGGGACGCTCAGCCCAGGCTGGTGGCATACAGTCTTGGGAGCAAAGTGGTGTCTGAAGTATGAGGATCTGTGTTCTGAATCTAAGTAGACCATACCGTGTTTCTCCCTGTTTCAGCTTCTCCAATTTGCTAAGAGAATTACTGAAGCAGAACTGATTTCTGAGCCTTGCTAGAATCAAGTGATGTATTTAATCATATGCGTTTTGCCACTGGTTATTTTCATTCCCGTAACATTGTGGGTTGGCCCCATGACAGTGAAACCCTCAGTCAGTTCAAGTGACTCACTGAAAAATAACTGTGTAGGTTTTGCTTTTAATTAAGTATTTAAACTTTTAAACTAATAGCAGAAATAAATTTTACATTATTTCTGTGAAATCAAATAATGGGAAAAATTACCTACAGATGTCCCCCTTTTTAGTAGAATTTAACTCAAATGTCAGGTTTTATTTTTCTTGAGTCTAGTAAGAACAAATGAACACATTAAAAATGTTTTTGTTCATTTGGCTTTAGTGATTTTGAGAAGATAAGCTTTGATAACAGAACATGTTTAGTTTTGTGCTTGTTAAAGCTTTGCTGAAAATATAGCTAGGCAACTGTTCACTTTGTGAATTAATCAATGTTATCATACTGTTATTGTATGACTGAAATTACACTGATGTTTACTTAAAGCCACACTTTCTGAAAGACAGGAAACTGTAGACAGAGCCTATGCCGCCAGCCGTCATGTCAGAAGTGAGTAGAGAATACGGCACTGAGGATCATCTTTAAGAAAAGAGGCCCTGGGTCCTCTTGGTGTTTGTACCGCTAACAGTTAGCATATTGCCGCTCGCAGAGGAAATGCTCCAACTATGTATGATGTGAACTGAACGGAACTGGAGCTTAAATCTTCCAGTCCTCTGAAAGTGAAACATGAGATGTTCAAATTTTAAGACAAACGACAATGACAAATTACGAGACGTATGTTTTAATGGGGAAAGGCTGTACTATTTGAAATGTTTCTTTTGTTATAGATTTTGAGACCTATTCTGCAGGTTACTGATGAGACGTTTAGAACACTTAAAAAAAAAAAATAATGGTGTTTACTTATTTATTGGCCGTGCCGGCCCTGGCTGCATTTCTGCAGCCTGGTGAGCCCGGGTCCCCTCTGGCTCGGCCTCCGGGTGTGCAGCCCCGGCTCCAGGCGCCAGTCCGGCGGTTTCAGCGCCGGGCTCCGGAGCGCAGGCTCAGCTGCTCCGAGACGTGTGGGCTCTTCCTGGACCAGGGATTGAACCTGTGTTTCCGGCACCGGCATGCAGGTTCTTCCCCCTGGACCACCAGGGAAGCCCTGAGATCACTTTCTTGGTGTTTTCACTGGTGTGATTTCCAAGAGAGAAGGCTCTTGCTCTGCACACATAGAAGTGATGTTAGCCGCGTTTAAATGGGTCCAAAAATCTGACCAAGCATTTCTTCCTTTTGCTATTTTAATGAAGCTAATATTTTGTGATATCATTAGATGATACTCAATTGATGCTGTAACGCTTCACATTAATCAGAATTGAAGGAAAAGGTTAATAATGATAATAGCAAATATTATGGTAATAAGAACAGTAGCAAACACACGTTGAATCTTTCTATATAGCAACTGCAAGCTTACCCCCTTTGCCTGGAGCCCCTCATTTTGTCCTCACTGCGAGGCACTGCTAGTGGGCGCTTTACAGGTGAGCCCTCCGAGACTGCCTGAGCTTCAGTCCTTTGCCCAAGACCTCGCCTGGGGTGAGTGTCAGACTGGAATTTCAGTTCAGACAGTTTGCTCTTAGAAAAAGCCTTCTTCACTGCGATTCTTTTTCCATCGTGTGTTGGTCTCTACTGAAGGCCCAGTAGGGTCCCTGGTGGCTCAGGTATAAAGACTCTGCTGCCCATGCAGGAGATGCGTGCTCGATCCCCGGGTCGGGAAGCTCCCCTGAAGAAGGACTTGGCAACCCACCCCAGTGTTCTTGCCTGGGAGAGCCCATGGACAGAGGAGCCTGTGGGGCCTCAAAGAGTCAGGCATGATTTAGCCGCTAAACAACAGCAGCAAAAGTCCGGTTAAAATTTATTGACGAAGATCTGACAGATTCTGAGGAGAATCCGGCTTCTGAAGACCGTAGAAACGCAAGACTAGCTGGAAACAGGAGCCAGATTTCTCCTGGGCTTTCGGGCACGAGGTTTTGGTCTTCTTTCGTTTATAATTCCTTCTTAGTCTCCCCAGAGCTCCCCAACGAAGTGCTTGTTTCCTGACCTACATGTTCATCTTTCTGGTTACGCTGTGAACTAGTTTTTCTATGGGCAGCCTTTCCCTGAGGGCTTGAGGGGAAAGATATGTTTAGTGGTGGAGTGGGGAATGGATATATAGGAGATGCATAGGTATATATGCTTTAGGACAGATCTGGGAATGTGGGCTTTGAATTATTAATCTTGCTTTGAAACTACAATGTCCTTTCAGACGATTAAGATCCATGTGTTTCCTTCAGGGAATTTGATGAGCTGTGAATCCCAAATTCATTCTACCATTTAGGTAACAAGGGACATAAAATACAAAATAAAATACCAACAATGACTTTTTTAAGTATTGTGGTGAGCTAGGGAAAAAGTGTGGCTCAGTGGTAATGAGTTTGCCTGCAGTGCAGCAGACCTGGGTTTGATCGCTGGGTTGGGAAAATCCCCTGGAGGAGGGCATGGCAACCCACTCCAATACTCTTGTCTGGAGAATTCCATGGACAGAGGAGTCTGGTAGGCTACAGTCCATGGGGTCACACAGAGTCAGACATGACTGAAGAGACGAAGCAGAAGCAGCAGGGAAGAAGTTACTAAGGCAGAATTAGAAACTAATAAAGGATTATATACACAGGTATATACATTATATACCTGTGTATAAAATATGCATATTTTATGTCTATAGGTACATAAAGTACTAGCACATGAAATAACATTCACCATACTATATAGAGTACGTTCTGATGCTTCCAGTTATATTTTGCTTACATTTTATTTCACAAAATGATGCTGTTATATCTTATCTTACAGTTGAGCATTAATAAGTTAGCAGAAAGTTGAAAAGAAATTACATGTCATTGTATGGCAAAACCGACACAATAAAAATAAAATAAAATAAAATAAAAAACCATAAAAAAAGAAAAGAAATTACAGTGTACATAAATATCTATGGTTTATCCATATATGCCAATATCTCATTACCATTAAAAACAAATGCTAATGAGTTCTTGGAATCTATGGCTCAAAAATATGGAAAGATTTAAAATTGTTTTTTAGTATTTTTGTTGTTCTTCAGTTGCTTAGTCATGTCCAACTCTTTGTGATCCCATGGACTGCAGCATGCCAGCCTTTCCTGTCCTTCACTATCTCCTGGGGCTTGTTCAAACTCTTGTCCATTGAGTCGGTGATGCCATCCAACCATCTCATCCTCTGTCATCCCCTTCTCCTCCTGCCTTCAATCTTTCCCAGCATCAGGGTCTTTTCTAATGAGTCAACTCTTTAGACTAGAAATAAATGGATGTCAACTATTTAGTTCAAAGTCCATCACTTTCAAGATAGCTTCAGAGACAAAAATAATTAGGGTCAATCTCCTCCTCCATCTATAATACTGAGAATTGATAGTTTGCATAAGACTACAACTTGGCAAGGAAAGCTTATGATGCCTGTATTTATTAAGGCAGGAAAGTAGAATGCTTAATTTTAGAAATATTTTTAAAGAGAAAGAGGTAAAATTATTCTTGGGGAAGAGTTATTCAGAACTCTTCTGCTTGCAACTGAACCAGATCCTTCCTTAACCCAGACCAAGAAGGAGAAAAGAAAAACAAAAGGAAAATTCATTATCTCTTATAATGTAAAAGATTGAAGGGTAGACAGAACTTCAGCTGACTCTATGGACTCGAGTGGCATCACAGAAACCTTCCTGCTTCACTGTGTGTGTATGCGGGTCGGCTTCTTCTTTCTTCTTCCCGGAGTCTTTTTCCACACAAGGGGCAAGATGGCTACCAGTTGCTTCAGAAATACTTTTTACCATCCTGTCAAGCAGCTACTCTTCCAAAATCCCATTGCTGTTGTTGTTGTTTAGTCATTAAGTCATGTCTGACTCTGTGACTCATGGACTGCAGCACTCCAGGCTTTTCTGTCTTTTGCTGTTTCCTGGGGTTTCATCAGATTCGTGTCCATCAAGTTGGTGATGCTGTCTAGCCACTCATCCTCTGCTACCCCCTTCTCCTCCTGCCCTCAGTCTTGCCCAGCATCAGGGTCTTTTCCAGTGAGTGGGCTTTTTGCATCAGATGGCCAAAGGATTAGAGCTACAGAATTGGTCCTTCCAATGAATACTCTGGGTTCATTTTCTTTAGGATGGACTGGTTGGATCTCCTTGCAGTCCAAGGGACTCTCAAGAGTCTTCTCCAATACCACAGTTCCAAAGCATCAATTCCTTTGTACTCAGCCTTCTTTGTGGTCCAACTCTCACATCCATACATGACTACTGTATAAACCAGAACTTTGGCTATAAAGACCATTGTCAGCAAAGTGATGTCTCTGCTTTTTAATATGCTGTCTATGTTTGTCATAGCTTTCCTTTCAGAGAGCAAGAGTCTTTAAATTTTATGGCTGCAGTCACTGTTGGCAGTGATTTTGGAGCCCAAGAAAGTAAAATCTGACGTTGCTTCCACTGTTTTCCCATTTTATTTGCCATGAAGTGATGGGATTGGATGCTATGATCATAGTGTTTTTAATGTTGAGTTTTAATTCCATGGATGATCCTAAAACTTGGGCCTTCGTTTGCCTCACTTGAGTCTCGGAACCCATTAGTATGACTGGTGGAATGGACAGCACTGACTGGCTGCGCTGGGTCATGCTCTTTAACCTTCATTACGTCCTTGGCCGCTCTTGTTGGACGAGATCTACTGAAACCACATGGATTCAGAGAGGCAGAACAGTGTTTCCTCCAAGGATAGTTTTCAGTCACCAGAAGGAGTAAAGAGGACCGAATACACACAATGAGGATGCTCTTCAGAACGTAATTGTCGTGTGAGCAGAACATCTCTGGCTCGTTGTTACGCAGCACCAGGCACATGTGTTAGCACCCTTTTAAAAGAAATTTAACACTTGAGATTCTTTTTACATCAAATACAATTTCCTGCTTTCCCAATGCATTTTATTTCATTGAAACTTGATTAGAGCAGACAGTGGATGGGAAGCGGTGTTGAGTGTTTTAGTCTTCAGCCTAACTTAAGGAATTTTGTCTAATGACCTACAGTATTAAACAAATCAGCATTATTAGTGAAAGAGCAAAGAGCAGTGAGCCAAATGCGTTCTCAGTTCCAGCATGGTCAGAGCCTTTGACTCATTGCCATTGACCTTCTCAGGCTTCTGCCAGTCAATCCAGTTGGAAATTCTGATGAAAATCGGTATGTCGCCGTCAAGACTTTGAGGTTGAAATGACCTTTTTGGACTAAATAAATTAGAAAACTAAATGAGAAAACTCAGCAGCATCCTTAAGACAGATAGCGCCAAAATCTGCAAGGGGGCTCCTGTGACCTCAGCCTCCTGGCCTTCCCCCACTGTCCTCCAGGTACCAGATAGTTTCCAGCTTCTGCTTCTCTGCTTTGTGAAGACGCCAAGCCTTTGATCACGGTTGAGGATGGGAGCTCCTTGTCTAACTGTTGCTTCGCTCTGGCTTGTGGCAGTCTGGCGCTGTGCTGTCCGTGGATCTGGCCATGGGTTAAGAAGGAGGAGAGGAAAGCAACTAAGACATCACTTGGACGTTGGAACCAGGCATTCCAGAGATCAAGCCACACTTCTGACACTTAGCACTGGGAAAGAGGTGATGGAGAACAGAAGTCAAGAATGGTATGATTTCCTTAATTAGATGACAAAGAAAAATAAGAGTGGCGAATCAGGTTTATTAACATCACAGAGACACTTCCCTCTGGATGTATAAATGCTTTCTTAACTATCTTTTCTACCTGAGCACTTAGGGTGGGAAGGGCTGATGTGAGAATCAAGGGCTTTATTCATCTATTTTCATGCAGACTTGAGTATAAAATGAATATAAAATGTAGTTTTCATTTACCCATAGCAATGGACAGCCGCCCAGAGGCTTATGTCGTCTACTCTAATTGATATTTGGTTTTGGAATGCATTATTCAGTTTGACTATGTTTTGTTTCAGCAAACTCACCTAATTATGGTTTGTTGAGGCTCATGCTGAAACAACTGTGAATTTCCTAAGTATATCCCAATCCGCAGTGGGGGAAATTGGCCTAGAAAACTCTGCTTGGCAGAAGGATAATGGCAGACTGGGATAACAAACACAGCAAAAATTATTTGCATATGGATAATTGAGTCTTGGCTGTAAGCAGCAGACATTTATGTTCTGTTGCTGGAATACTCAAGTATTTAGCCCTTTTACCAAATAACAACAAAAAATAAATCAGTAAAATATCTTGGGGAACACCCAAGGACCAACCTAATGCTTGATGAGGTGTCTAGGTGGTGACTAACTATTTGGACTGTTCTCTTTTCACCTGAAAAATCATGGGACATTGCTTCCAATTTTTGATAAAAATTTTATGACCTATTTCAAAATCCTCAGAAGATTTTGAAATAGGTCACACAATTTATATATATTGGCTTCTCAGGTGGTACTAGTGGTAAAGAACCCACCTGCCAGTACAGGAGATATAAGACCCACAGGTTTGATCCCTGGGTTGGGAAGATGCCCTGGAGGAGGGCATGGCAATCCACTCCAGCATTCTTGCCTGGAGAATGCTATGAGCAGAGGAGCCTGGTGGGCTACAGTCTATGGGGTTGCACAGAATTTGACATGATTGAAGCAATTTAGCATGCATGCATTTTAGCAACTTTCATTTGTTGATTATTGTCTGAGTATTTATAATCAGCCATGCACGCATATGTATATAACATAAACACATAGAGAGAGTCATGTATATTGCTTATCACTTAAATTTCAGTCTTTTTAAGACTGGAATTCAGTTGACATCTTGTCTTCCTCTAGCATTAACCAAGATCATTTTTGTTGTTTTCCTTATGTTTCTGACACTACATTCGTGTTCCGGTGTACTTTTATCTTCTCAGAAATATGTGCTTTTAGCCATATCTGGCCTAAAGTTCAATCATTTTTTTCCCAAACTTGTACCCAACTTCTTTTTTATGATTGTAATTTCATATCGATTGCTTAGTATATGCCAATCTCTTTTGGTTTTTTTCTGCTCTCATCTCTCTCTCTTAAGATAAGTAGATGGGTTACATGGTCCCTCGACACATGTGGCTCCTCTGTATTCACAAATTCCACATCCAGGAATATGCCCTGGGGCTGTATGGTACTATAGTCTTTGTTATTGGAAAAAATCCATGTATAAGCATGCCCTGGTGGTTCGAATCTGTGTTCAGGGGTCAGCTGTGTGTATATATATACCAGACAGTTGCTCAGTTGATAAAGAACCTGCCAGGCAGTGCAGGAGACGCAGTAGACGCAGGTTCAGTCTCTGGGTTGGGAAGATTCCCTGGAGAAAGAAATGGCAGCCCACTCCTGTTTGTTGCCTAGAAAATTCCATGCACAGAGGATTCTGGAGGGATATAGTCCATGGAGTCTCCAACGAGTCGGACAGGACTGAGCGTGCGCGCGCGCACACACACACACACACACACACACACACACACACACACACACACACCTTACATCTCTCTGTCTCTCAGAGACATCTTTTCAGACGAGTTTAACACTCCAAATTGTTAGCTATTTTACTGTGGAGCTGTAATTTAAATCTAAGCCTGCTCTTCTCTGTAGGTTGATTTTCTCAGTGTATCTCTCACATCCGTGGTCAACATGAGCTGCATTTTTGTGGAACTCAGACATAACATTAGATGGCCTTCAGTGACTCGTTTTCTTTCGTTTTAGTTCTTTCTCCCACATTGTGTCAGAGGGAAACTTTCGGGTTGGTTCTGGTATCAACCCCCCCTTCCCGTTCACTAATCTCCATTTTTAAACATTAAGAGGAGGCTTCAAGCAATCAAAAAGGCCTGAGGAGAAGTTAACTACATTGCATTATTTCAGTTAAATTTTATGTCTACTTTCTATTTGTGTCAAATGATGCTATTTTTTTGCTTGTTTTTAATTTTTTAAAGTAAAATATAAAGAGTTGTTAAGAAAAAATGAATCAATTTTAGCAAAAATGATTAAGTCACTGGAAGTGAGTCGGTATGCAAACTTCATGACAGCGATCTGGGCATGGCTGGGTGGTAAGAAAGACAATCACATGACTTCCCTTTCTGACTTCTGATAACGCAGCCTTCCAGACATCTGCCTACCCTTCTCTACGGGAGCAATACACTTGCCAGTTACAGTGTCTGAGCTTACTGTTTCTCCCTCTTGCCCCTATGTCATCATATCTAGATTCTGAAGAGCCATAAAAGTTAAATTCATGCATTGTGTTCATAAAGTCTCCTTTGTCTCATAGCTGAATATTCCATACTGTTTTCCCCAGATAATTTTCTATTGGTGAAGTCATTACAATTACTTTACAATTCCTAGTAAACATATGTTTATTTTCCCCATCTAATACATCTTGTACATCCTGAGGGCAGGATCTGTGTCTAGTATCCTTGTCTGCATAGATCAGCACCTGGAATAGTGCTTTTGGGTATTGGAGGCACCAGAACAACATTTGTGGCATTAATAAATTCTTGTGTGATTGAATAAAGGCAACTGAATAGCTGCTTGATTCATCAGAAACCTCACCATTTTGCAAAGACTCCAGTCTCACCTTAGGATCATTTAAATTTTTATATCTAGAACAAAAATAAACCAGATGTTCCAAGTTAAACCCCAAGACTCTGGAAATAATTTAGGACATGAATTAGAAACAATCAGAAATGCCAACAAATCTTTTTTTTTTTTTTTTTGGTTATCATTTGGTAGAGTGATACACAGTTAGTTTGTTAAAAAGAAGATGAGTATACTCACTGTCTTGAACTTTCTGGTATCAACCTTTCTCTGTCACTCACTCAAAGCATTTTCTTAAAATGAATGAGCATCAAACCTTCCTGGGTAGGATGGTTTCACTGCGCTCTCTGCAAGGGGATGAAGCTGGTGGAAGAGAATGAAAGAGCATACAGCTCAGCTTTGGGGAAATGTAACTGCTTCCCTGGTTGATCAGTATTCCAGATGTTAAAGACTCTGTAGCAGGGACTTCTCTGGTTGTCCAGTGGTTAAGACCCTGCCTTCTAAGGCAGGAGGTGGGGGTTCGATCCCCGGTCAGGGGGCTAAGATCCTGCGTACCTCATGGCTAAACAAACCAAAGCATAAAACAGAAGCAATGTTGTAACAAATTCAATAAGGACTTAAAAAAAAAAGGGTCCACATTATAAAAATCTTAAAAAAGACACTACAGCAGAAGTTAAGTGAATCCTGTTCTTTAACAAGCCCTGAATGGATGTGGCTGCTGATCAGGGATGGAATTCTACTCCTTATAGTCAATGACTCTCTCTTTTAGTCTTTCCTTTGTTTCACTGCTGCTAAAATTTCTCCTTTGCTGCTTTATCTCTTCCTGTCAGTAAGACGATTCCTACACCTTAGGGTGTAATTGTGCTTCTGGACGTTGATTATCTCTAGATGCCCTCAGCTGCAGATATTTATTTTCTGCAGACCTGTCTGCAAACAAAACCATGAACTCTGCTGCTTGTTATGTGGCAGAGCAGTTGAAATGGTTTTTCTCCTTCTGAGGTGGTTCAGAGCCCTCAGCATCTGTATTTTTCCCCTCTATGTTTTCTGTTTCTCAAAAGTGAAATTATATGCCAGTGACTGTTCTTCCTGCCTCCTCTCCCCCAGATAATCTAGACATCAGATTTTTAAAATCTTTTTTCCTTGATCATTCCTGCAAAACCACTTACACATGAAGACTATTTCTGGAAGTGGCTGGTTTTGAGCCAAAGATGCTTGGAAAGCAATGAGTGTGTTTTCAGCAAACTGAGAACATACTTGAATTTAAGGACCATTTCAAGTTCTCTGAATTTGGATCATATTTTATCTGAAATTTAAGCTGCACCATCTGCATCTATTCCATAGCTATTTCATAATAGTAATTTCTACCACCTCCATTTTTGTTTCTAGGGTCACCTTTGTTTCAAATAAGAGACCAATAGTATAAGCAAGAAAATTCAAAATGCAACTTTTATTTCTCTAATGACATCTGATAAAATATAATGAGTAGGAAAATAACAAGAGGAAGGAAAAGTAATAGAAATAGCTGGAAAACAATTTCTGAGTAATCTTTTCTTGGACATTATTGCTTAAAATATGTAACTCCTACTTTATTTAATAAAGTTTTGTCAGTGATAATATTTACTATAAATATTTAATAGTTATAGTCAGATGTTCACTGACTATGAGAAAATAACATCAATAACTTCCCTTTGAAAGTCTGTTTATCAGTGATTCCATTGCGGATCTCCGTTACATCTCCAGCTCTGCTTTTCTTTCCACAGTCATGTGACTTCCACTCATGGTCTCAGCATAGCTGCAGAAGCTCTTGCTTCGTGTACATTCTAAGCAGGAGGCAGTTCAGTTCAGTTCAGTCGCTCAGTCGTGTCTGACTCTTTGCGACCCCATGAACCACAGCACGCCAGGCCTCCCTGTCCATCACCAACTCCTGGAGTCCACCCAAACCCACGTTCATTGAGTTGCTGATGCCATCCAACCATCTCATCCTCTGTTGTCCCCTTCTCCTCCTGCCTTCAATCTTTCCCAGCATCAGGGTCTTTTCCAATGAGTCAGCTCTTCACATCAGGTGGCCAAAGTATTGGAGTTCCAGCTTCAGCATCAGTCCTTCCAATGAATATTCAGGACTGATTTCCTTTAGGATTGACCGTTTGGATCTCCAGGAGGAAGGAGAAGGGCAAAGGGAAGAAGTCAAGTACCAGCCGACTTTATCACCTTCCCAGGTACATAATAACTTTCCTTGCAATAGTTTCCCATCTAGATTTAATAGATGAGCTCTGAGCCAGGGGCCCACCCATTGCTGTAGGGAAGGAGGGTAACCTTTTATCTGAGTATATTGCTCATGCTTGTGTGCTTAGGCGTGTCTGACTCTTTGTGACCCCTTGGACTGTAGCCCTACCAGGCTCCTCTGTCTTTGAGGTTTTCCAGGCAAGAATACTGAAGTGGGTTGTCATTTCAGTATCAAATGATACAGAAATGACCCATTCAGATCCATTTCGGGATCAAACCTGCATTCCTTAGGTCTCCTGCATTGCAGGCAGATTATCACTTGAGCCATCAGGGAAGCCCAAGTGTATTGCTATTGAACAAATTTAGTGAAAAGATACTTGTACACAACTAACAGTGCTTGCTTAACAGATAAAACTAACATATTGTTGGTCAGGGCAGCAAAAACAACAACTTGTTTCAGATTAGGTCAATGATTTCTTTTATTTAATAAAAGAACATGTCAGCAAGCGGCAGAAGCATAGGAAAAACATGTTAGTGAGAAATACTGGTAGTTCCATGCCAACTACTGCCCAGAGAGGAAATCTGAGTTAAAGGGCTTTGTAAGAGTAAAAGTCACTCAGTCGTGTCTGACTCTTTGTGACCCCATGGGCTATACGGTCCATGGAATTCTCCAGGCCAGAATCCTGGAGTGGGTAGCCCTTCCCTTCTCCAAGAGGTCTTCCCAACCCAGGGATCAAGCACAGGTCTCCGGCATGGCAGGCAGATTCTTTACCAGCTGAGCTGTCGTTTTTGTAAAAATGATAGTGTCTCTGTGTGTGTTGGGCGAATGAGAACCAAGACAGTGTCAGGTTTTAGTCTTTTTGAAGGTTTTATTTATCTTGGCTGTGCTGGCCTCTGTGGCTGCGGGGGCTTCTTGTCGTGGAGGCTCCTCCTGATGCAGAGCACCACGTGTTGTAGCTGCGCCACGTGGGCTCACATTCTCAGGAGCAGGACGCGTGGTTCCTGGGCTCTAGGGCCTGGGCTTCCTTGCTCCAAGGCATGTAGGATCTTTCTGGATCTTCCAGGATCAGGGATTGAACCTGCATCACCTGCGCTGCAGACAGATGTTTTTCCACCAAGCCACCGGTTCTGTTCTTAAGGCAGCGTAGAGAGTGATTGGTCTGACTGTCTACTGGCTGTATGATGTTTGTCACTGACAGTCACTTAACCACACTTTGCCTGGGTTTCCTCACCTGTAAAATTGGGATTACAGTAATCCTACAGAAACAGATTATCTTCTGGACCAAACTTCAGCTGAGCTCCTCTGAGCCCTATGCTCAATGTGGTCCAAACTAGAGCTTCAGTTTTCATCCTTGTGGAGTCCAGTTTTGGCAAGATTCCTGCTAAGTCAGTTTAGCCAGAATCTCCTACAGGGTATACGATGTCAGTATCTGACAAAGTTCCTCATCCCTCAAGTAATACCTTAATATCTAATCACCCTGGCCTGCATTTACCTGTTAGGGTGTGTGTGTGTGTGTGTGTGTGTGTGTGTGTGTGCTCAGTCGTGCCCAACTCTTTGTGACCCATGGACCGTAGCCTGCCAGGTTCCTCTGTCCATGGGATTTTACAGCAGGAATACTGGAGTGGGTTTCCATTTCCTGCTTCTCAACCCAGAGATCGAGCCCATGTCCCTTGCATCTTCAGTAGTACCACCTGGGAAGCTCGCATTTTAAGTGACTCGGCATCACTCTCACCTCTCAGTAATTCTGCACCCACCAGCTGAGTGTTGGACACAGCTGAGTGACCAAGCGCAGCACGCCCCTCAACCATTTCTGGTCCTATAAACCCCCATTTTCTTTTGTCATATTCAAAACCAAGCCTGATTTTTTTACTTCAAAATCCCATTGTAGTAAGCTCTCTGGAAAAAGTCTGTCTCACTGCTTTAACAAGTATTGTGAATAAATTTTTTCTTTAACACCACCTGTTGGGATAGTTGTGATAAACCGTTTAATATTTGCAAAGCATTTAGCACACTGTCTTTTATATAAGTGGTTATTAAATAAGTAAAAACTCTGTACTATAGAAGGAATTCATTGTTATGTTTTTGTCAGACACCAGGTTATACCTCTATCAGATCAGTGTGTCCAATTCACCACTGTGGCCCCAGATTCTGACATATTGTTAGAGTTCAAACAAGGATTGTTGAATTAATAAATAAACCTTAGCTGAAGCTAAATGCATTTGAGGATCAGCTTGCTTTACTTATTTGTTGCATGAACAATACTATGAGTTCTGTGTAATCTGCTGAAAGACTCCACAAGTGGATCTTCCAGTGTACATGACCCACTAAATCCAGTAAAACCTCCCGGAGCAGCTCTCCATGGCCTGTTCGTCAAATGCCTTCTGATCATGACTGCACTTTGCCTGAAGCTTAATCCTCACATGACAACAAAGGGATGTTTCCTTGTCTTCCCACCCCAAGTATTCACCATGAATTTGACAATTGGATTTTTCTTTGACTTGGTAAATTGGCATTCTGCTATCTATCTTGGTCTTCTGGAAATTTTTAACAGTGTTAAGTCTATCTGAAGTTCTGATCATCTTGGGAAACAAGAAAGGAAGATCTAGGGACAGTTCTGGTGGTGAGAGACAGACAGTCCTCTAAAGTGATTTCTCTAGACTCATTTTAATTTTCTGTCTTTTATTCTTCTCAACTAATTTTCAAATTAGGTAAATAATTAACTTAGATCATTATTTTTAGAATATAATCCCAGATCCAATTTATTAGCTATATAATTTGGGAAATTTAGTTAAGCTTTCTGTATCTCAGTTTCAGTTCAGTTCAGTTGCTCAGTCGTGTCTGAGCAATTGTGTCTTTGCGACCCCATGAACTGCAGCATGCCAGGCCTCCCTGTCCATCACCAACTCCCAGAGTCCACCCAAACCCATGTCCATTGAGTCGGTGAGGCCATCCAGCCATCTCATCCTCTGTCATCCCCTTCTCCTCTTGCCCTCAATCTTTCCCAGCATCAGGGTCTTTTCAAATGAGTCAGCTCTTCACACCAGGTGGCCAAAGGATTGGAGTTTCAGCCTCAACATCAGTCCTTCCAATGAACACCCAGGACTGATCTCCTTTAGGATGGACTGGTTGGATCTCCTTGCAGTCCAAGGGACTCTCAAGAGTCTTCTCCAACACCATAGTTCAAAAGCATCAATTCTTCAGCACTCAGCTTTCTTCACCGTCCAAATCTCACATCCATACATGACTACTGGAAAAACCATAGCATTGACTATATGGAACTTCATTGGCAAACAAATGTCTTTGCTTTTAAATATGCTATCTAGGTTGGTCATAACCAACCTAGATACTCCTTTCCTTCCAAGGAAAGGTTACTCCTTTCCTTCCAAGGAGTAAGCGTCTTTTAATTTCATGGCTGCAATCACCATCTGCAGTGATTTTGGAGCCCAAAAAAATAAAGTCTGACACTGTTTTCCCATCTATTTCCCATGAAGTGATGGGACCAGATGCCATGATCTTAGTTTTCTGAATGTTGATCTTTAAGCCAATTTTTCACTCTCCTCTTTCACTTTCATCAAGAGGCTCTTTAGTTCCCCTTCACTTTCTGCCATAAAGGTGGTGTTATCTGCATATCTGAGGTTACTGATGTTTCTCCTGGCAATCTTGATTCCAGCTGGTGTTTCTCTAGCCCAGCGTTTCTCATAATGTACTCTACATATAAGTTAAATAAGCAGGGTGACAGTATACAGCCTTGACATACTCCTTTTCCTATTTGGAACCAGTCTGTTGTTCCATGTCCAGTTCTAACCGTTGCTTCCTGACCTGCATACAGGTTTCTCAAGAGACAGGTCAGGTGGTCTGGTATTCTAATCTCTTTCAGAATTTTCCACAGTTTGTTGTGATCCACACAGTCAAAGGCTTTGGCATAGTCAATAAAGCAGAAATAGATGTTTTTCTGGTACTCTCTTGATTTTTGATGATCCAGCAGATGTTGACAATTTGATCTCTGGTTCCTTTGCCTTTTAAACTGTATCTCAGTTTGCATGACTATAAAAAAGAGTTTATAATAATGTGTGCTCCTTAATAAGGTTAAATACATTAATAAAATTAAATTATATACCACTGAGTTAACTTTAGGCTCAATAATCATCTGTAATATTAGAATCATTTCTGGCATATAATAATTGCTCAGGGAAAAAAGAAATGGAATCCACATTTCCCAGCCAATTTTTCATTTGAGACAGTGGTTTCTGCAGTTTACCACAAGGGTAAACAAGTGGTCAGTTTGGTGAGAAAAATGATCAAGTGGTTTTTTTGTTTGTTTGAAAACAAAGATGGATTTTTGACTTATTTTTTCAATGCAGTATTGTGAAACTATAAGCAGAAGGCCATATTTTAGGTTTGGCCAAAGGGACCGTTACTAAGGAGACTGGTGGAGAGTTCACTTTAACCACACTGCAGTATGCTATAGCTGTACGTGACACGCACTGCGTGCCGCACTCTCACAGTCCACACTGCAGACCGCGGTGGTCTCACCAGAGTCACACTCTGGCTATTCAGTGGGCGTCCAGCACCTGGGCTTCCCAGGTGGCTTAGTGGTAACGAACCCTTTGCTAATACAGGAGCCACAGGAGACATGGGTTCAATGGCTGGATCAGGAAGATCCCCTGGAGGAGGAAATGGAAACCTGCTCCAGTATTCTTGTCTGGAAAATTCCATGGACAGAGGATCCCAGTGGGCTTCAGTCCATGGGGTCACAAAGAGTCAGACATGACCGAACGACTGAGCATGGGCATGCAGGCAGATCACAGACCCCGGATTCCACATTAACTTGGAATTTGTTCTTTTGAAAATTGCACTGCCTCAGGCATTCTGTGGTAAATCTATATCTGCACAATTAAAAAAAAAGAGGTTTGGAAAGGAAATTAGTAATGAAATGAGATAAATAAATAACCAAAAGTACATTTTAATCAACTTTGCAACCCAGTGTTTTTTTATTCCTAGAATATACTAAAATTTTTACAAGTTTCACTTAAAATGTTTAGCTTTGTTTTTTAACCTCATTTCCTTAGAATTATTAGGAGAGATAGTTGAACATTATAAAATTACAAAAATTTCTAAGTTCTAAGCAACATATAAATTTAAATTAATCCATATTTGTCTGTACTTTCCTCCTAATGTAACTAGTTCAGTGAGATTATAGTATATCCATTTTAAAATGCTATTTGCTTTTTTCTCTATATATTTTCTAAAGGAAGTTTATTCTTGGCTTTCTATTAGGCTGTGAACTTTAGGAAATCAGAAACTTTGAATTGCATCCTAAGCACACAGTGCTCATTCAATCAAAAGTTCACTGAGCAACAGCTAACATAGAATTGGTGTTTACACAATGTTTATGGAGTAAATGGTAATAAAGTGTATAGAAAACTGAAAAAAATATTACAGGGGAAAGTGAGAAATCACCTTACTAACAATTAGTGTACTTTATTACCTTTTTTTTTAAATTGTGAATATAGTTGTAGATTTAGATGAGACTAATTCTTTATATATAAAAAAGTAAGTAACTTTCTTCTAAGCAGTTTTTAAAAAATAAGCTCGAAGATTTTACTTTAAAAAGATCAATTGATAATGAGATTTTTTGCATTGAATTCATGTTACTGCAGACTTCAGATCTCAGACTGGAGGTTGTATACCAGTAACCTCTCCAGAGAGAGCTCCTTGTTTGTAGGAGGAGTTGACCCCAATAGTCAGCTGCTGCTGCTGCTGCTGCTGCTGAGTCACGTCAGTCGTGTCCGACTCTGGGTGACCCCACAGACAGCAGCCCACCAGGCTCTCAGTCCCTGGGATTCTCCAGGCAAGAACACTGGAGTGGGGTGCCATGTCCTTCTCCAATGCAGGAAAGTGAAAAGTGAAAGTGAAGTCACCCAGCGGTGCCTGACTCTTTGCCACCCCGTGGCCTGCAGCCCACCAGGCTCTCCGTCCATGGTCAGCAGGCGTCGGATAATGTGTCTGGGGCTTCACGATGAACCCCACGCAGCCAAGTTAGCGCTAGCTCTGACTTGAAAAGCAGATCCACAGCCCGTATTTGTAATTGCCAAGTACAAAAATGTTCTAAATTTAAGTCTTTGAGTTTGGTAGAATTGTCGTCCCAGTTAATCTGATAGTAAACCACAGCCTAAACAGAGCTGAGGTAAGCAGTAACCCTCATTCACACACTTGGCTGCAGAAATAGTAAGATGATTGTTTACTGGGTCAACTATATTACCTTTATAGAATAGAAAAATTCTCAACGTGGAATCAACTTCTGCCTCTTGGGTTTCATATAAAGGATTATAGACTTGTATTCACTTGGAAGACACTTCATGTTTTAAATAAAAAGATTTAAGGCATGGCTGTTAAGAGCTGGGTTCCAAAGGCAAAAAGCAGACCAACATCATAACCATTTACTAGCTGCATCTCCTTTAGAAAGCTACTGATTCTTTCTGTGCTTCAAAATCCTCTATGAAATAAAGTGAAGAACAATACCTAATTCTTATTCACACAGGGTTATTGTGTGAATATTAAAAAACAGAGACACTACTTTGCCAACAAAGGTCCATCTAGTCAAGGCTATGATTTTTCCAGTGGTCATGTATGGATGTGAGAGTTGGACTATAAAGAAAGCTGAGCACTGAAGTATTGATGCTTTTGAACTGTGGTGTTGGAGAAGACTCTTGAGAGTCCCTTGGACTGCAAGGAGATCCAACCAGTCCATCCTAAAGGAGATCAGTCCTGAATATTCATTGGAAGGACTGATGTTGAGGTTGAAACTCCAATCCTTTGGCCACCTGATATGAAGAGCTGACTCACTGAAAAGACCCTGATGCTGGGAAGGATTGAGGACAGGAGGAGAAGGGGACCACCGAGAATGAGATGGTTGGACGGCATCACCGGCTCAATGGACTTGAGTTTGAGCGAGCTCCAGGAGTTGGTGATGGACAGGGAGGCCTGGCGTGCTGCGGTTCATGGGGTCGCAGAGTCAGAAACGCCTGAGCGGCTGACCTGAGCTGAGCTGATTGTGTGAACACGCACACAGTGCTTAGCGTGACACTTTAGTAAGTCCTCACTGAGAACTGGCGAGAGGGACACCACCAAGCACACAGTGTTTTCTGGGTTTGCTGACTTCAGTAATCAGGAAGGGATTCCAGACTACTGCTTAACCTGGACTTTGCTCATCAAATACTCAGTAATGTTGGGCAGATAAAAGGTTTCCTCTCACAATACAGATGTTTAAAAGGCATACCCCAGAACATGCCACTTTGCCTGTCTGCTGTTGCTGTTGTTCAGTTGCTAAGTCGTGTCCAACTCTTTGCAACCCCATGGACTGCAGCACTCCAGGCTCCCCTGTCCTTCACTATCTCCCAGAGATTGTTCAGATTCATGTCCATTGAGTCGATGATGCTATCCAACCATCCCATCCTCTGCTGCCCCCTTCTCTTTTTGCCTTCAATCTTTCCCAGCATCAGGGTCTTTTCCAGTAAGTTACTTACCTCTTCGCATCAGATGGCCAAAGTATTAGTGCTTCAGCTTCAGCTTCAGCATCAGTCCTTCCAATGAATATTCAGGGTTGATTTACTCTAGGATGGACTGGGTCGATCTCCTTGCAGTCCAAGCAACTCTCAAGAGTCTTCTGAACAAATATTTAATCTCCAGATCAGCAAATATCCAAAGATTATCCCAGAATAATTGCTCTAATAATTGTGATTCTATAAACTGGTGATCAATTTAACTGAGTATAATGATTTATGAATAACTATTTGAAGAGGTAAAAACAAGGCAACATAGGATTTCATTTTGCAACATATCCAAATATGCTTTTTCCCTTATTAACCATGCAATACCAAATGTTTGTTGTTAAAATATTTCATGCAACATCTTAGTGTATAAATTATTGATGGAATTATTTTAATAGTTCATTAGTTAAACTTCTAGTACCATTTTCCTTTTAGGGCATAAGGTGCTTGTTCTAGATAAAACTACCCTCAGTTGGCAATTGCTCCTCTAACTACTGGCTTTCTGTGTAGTTTCAGGTGGTTTTAACTTACGTTGGCTCAGTTCTCGAGCATGCACATGTGGCTTAGTTCTGTGTGTGTGTGTGTGTGTGTGTGTGTG
>ML662452.1:1239885-1289413 GCA_007570785.1 Antilocapra americana | reverse complement strand
TATGTGTGCACTCTGTGTACACTCAGTGTGTGCTCAGTGTGCATGCTCAGTGTGTGCACTCAGTGTGTGTGCTCAGTGTGCGCTCAGTGGCTCAGGCATGCCCGACTCTGTGACCCGTGGACTGTAGCCCACCAGACTCCTCTGTCCATGGAATTTTCCAGGCAAGAAGACTGGAGTGGGGTGCTATTTCCTCCCCCAGCTGTATTCCTCAAGTGCCATGAAAAGATGTGCTGCAATATTGTTCCTTCGTTGACAATTCAAAATGATTCTTCTGAGGAAAAACCATTTTAAAGGATAACTTTCAAAATGTGTTTTCTTTGAACACCACTTCCCTTGATTTTCAATCTTCAAATTCTTAAATATATATTCTCTTTTGAAAATAAGTGACGTATTTGAAACTTTGGTTTGTTACTCCTTAAGAAATTGAATAACATTGTCTCTCTAGAAACTTTTATAAATTGGGCTTGAAATGAAACATTTTGTAGTGGTTAGGTATTCACTTGTAATAAGTGGTTTTCTATTTTAGATAAATTTTCAAATAACTTAGGGAAACAACAACTAAAAACCTTGTATGAATTAATTTAAAAATCTAGATGAGATAAATGTTTTTTTTTTCACTTTGTACAAAGCTTTCTCACAAGTTGTCCTGATGAATACTTAAAAGATTCCTGATGTGATAAAGTCAAGGTTTTAAGAAGAAAAGAGGAAGAAAGTGTCAGTGGACTTCATCTGTCCTCATGGCATCAGCTTAGTTGTTTCCCAAATCGTCAGTAGTAATGCTATTCCTTGTGATCAACTTAAGAAGATTAGCATTTTAACTGGGTCAAACCTCCTGTTAACTGGTAGGACAATGACGTTAATTCAGACTTACGAATTTGTGGTATAAATAGTAAAGCCACATGTTTTGTAACGAGGCATAGAATGGACACTTTCACATGGCTGCTTCTCTTGTAACTGCATGTTGTATTTACTCCTTTTACCTCTGTGACCCTAAGCCCAGTATATGACAAATATATATTTTTACTCAAGTTCATCTTTTCCAAATAGCTATTTTATCAATTATATATATATTTCTATTAAAATATCTGTAAATTTTATTAAAACTCAAAATATTTGCCCATCAAAAGGTAAAAACCAAGAGAGTAAAATAGAACAACCCACAGACTGGAAGAAAATATATGCAAATCAAATATGGAAGGGGCTTGTACCTTATTATAAAATATTCCCTATGTTTTTTTAAAATTGTGAATAAGAAGCTACAATATTCTATTTTCCTTTCATTTATTCCTTTTCTGATGTTCTCCATTTCTTCATGTAGATCTGAGTTTCTGATCTATATAATTTTATTTTTTTTCCTGAAGAACTCCTTTTAACATTTGTTTCAGGGTAGCTCTGCTGCTGATAAAATCCCTCCAGTTTTTGCTTATCTAAGAACATCATTGTCACTTCTTCACTTTTGGAGAATAATTTCATTGGATCTAGAACTCTAGATTGGTGGTGTTTTTCTTTCAACACCTTAAACCTCACTGTATTGTCTTCTTACTTGTATGGCTTCTGATAAATCTACCTTAATTCATCTCTTTAATTCTTCCATAATGTAGGTGTTTTTTTCCCCCTCTGACTTGTTTCAAGGATTTATGTCTGGTTTTCTACAATTTGAATGTGATATGCCTAGATGTAGTTTTTTTTTAAAGTAATTATCTTGTTGGTGTTCCTTGAACTTCTTCAGTTTGTGGTTTGGTGTCATTAACTCTGTAATGTTCTCTACCATTATTTCTCTAAATATTTATTCTCCATTCTCACTTTCTTTTTCTTGTGGTAATCCAGTTATACACAGAACACACATTTTGAAATTGTCCCAGAGTTCTTGGACATTCTGTTCTTTTTTTTTTTTCTTATTTACTTTTTAGTTTGGGAGGTTTTTTCATCAGCCTATTTTTAAGTTTACTGATTCTCTCGTCATCTGTACCCAGTATACTTATGATTATTAAAAGCATTCATCATTTCTGTTACAGAGTTTTTTGTATTTCTAGCATTTCTTTCCCATTCTTTCTTAGACTTTTCCATATATCTTGTTTATATCACCCATCTGTTCTTGCACATTGAATGCGTTTTTCATTAGAGCACTTAGCATATTATCGTAGTTACTTTAAATTCTCTGTCTGATAATTCCAACATCTGTACCACATTTAAGTCTGAAGCAAATGCTTGTTTTGTATACTCAGACAGTGCTTTTCCTTGCCTTTTGGCCTGATTTCTAATTTTCTTATGGGCAGTCAAATATTTGGTATTTGCCAATAGCTGGTGGTATATAGGTCTTTAGTGTGAAGTCTTATGTTATCCTTCCTGTGAGTTGGGCTGTTTAATATTTGTGGTAGCTGTTAAGAAGATGAAAAGACAAGTGGGAGAAATACATGTCCCATATATCCAACAAAGGACTAGTATTAAAAATACATAAAAGTACTCAAAACACAACAGTAAAAAAACCAAACTAGGTAATTAAAACATGGGCAAAAGACATGAAGAGACATTTCAATGAAGAAGATATAAGATGGCAAAGACACATATGAAAATATGTTCAACCTTAGCTTCTTATAGGGGGAGGCAAGTTAAAACTACCATGAGATACCACAGGACACCCATCAGCGTGGCTGAAGTAAAGGAGGAGTGGCAATGCCCAGCATTGCGAATGGCACAGACACCATGCTGTGCCCTTGTGAAGGCTTACTCTCAGGAAAACTGGTCTTCCCAGGCGGCTCCGCAGTGAAGAGTCCACCCGACAATGCAGGAGACGCGGGTGCGATCCCTGGGTTGGAAAGGTCCCCTGGAGAAGGAAGTGGCAGCCCACTCCAGTGTTCCTGCCCAGGAAATACGGTGGACAGAGGAGCCTGGCGGGCTACAGTCCCTGGGGTCACAAAAGAGGTGGACACGACTGAGTGACTGAATCACGACAGCTGAGGACGACTCACTGGCTTGGCTAAGGGCTGTTGGCCAGCTTCTGTCAGCAGACCTACCCTGTTCCCTTTTTAAATAGATGTGGGGACTTCTCTGGCGGTTCAGGGTTAGGACTTGGTGCTTTGACTCCTGGGGGCCAGGTTCAGTCCCAGGGTCAGAATGAGATTCCACAAACCACATGGTGAGGCCAAAAATTTTTTTTTTAATTAAAACAAGTATGTATTTTGTGGCGAGATTCTTCAGGATGGTGTAAGTAAGTATTGATGGAGAACAACGTGAAAGATGGGAAGTGAGTGGTTAGCTAGGAGATTCTGTCAGGAGGCATTTCTAGAGGAAGGAAGCCATGCGTGGTGTCTCCAAGAGTTTTGGAGATGGAGAGAAAAGTTCCAGTTCCAAACGCAGCTGGGAGAGAGAGGACAGATGAAGTGGAGTGGTGGGCAGGTTCTGTGCCACGCAGGATCTCCAGGCTGTGCTAGCGCTTTTAACATTTCAAACGTTGGTATCAGCGCACTAAAGACCGTCTTCAGAGCTTTTCAGTGGAGGAGGGGTATGACCAAAAGTGTGCTGTAGAAGGATCTCCCTGGTTGTATCAGAAGTAGAGCAGAGGTCGGACAACAGACTAATATTTCATACCCAATCCTCGTGCCCAGTTGCAGTTTAGTTTTGGTGTATGATGCCAAAACGTGGATGGGCTTCCCAGGTGGCATGAGCGGCACTTGCTTGGCAATGCAAGACATGTAAGAGACTGGGGTTCGACTCCTGAGTCGAGAGGATCCCCTAGAGGAGGGCATGGCAGCCCACTCCAGTGTTCTAGCCTGGAGCATCCCATGGACAGAGGAGCCTGGTGGGCTGCAGTCCACAAGGGTGAAAAGAGTCGGACATGACTGAAATGACTTATACACATGCAAGCGTGATGGAGATATATTCAATTTTTTTTTTTTACTTTACAGATGATTCTCTTGGCATCATTTAATTTAAAAAAAATGTCTATCTTGTTTTGAATTATTTTGACAAAAGAATGACCTTCTATTCATTCAAAAATATATATTAAGAGCCTACTACATTTCAGGGAACCCTTGAGAGAATGTGATACAAACAGTAATTAAAATGGCCAAAAATCCCTGCTCTGTGGAATTATAGCCTATATTTATTTTAGAATAATTAGGTGATATATAAAAGTATTCTGAATTTTCTTCCAGTGTTTACTCTATGTGTGCAATTGTATGTATTTATATATATATTTTTATAGGTTTAAAAAAAAACTGTAATACCACAATGCAGAAAATAATGCTATTAAAATGGTGTGTATATCATTACAAACATAAATGCAATTTAAATGTTCCCTTTGAAATGGTGTAATATATTTTATCCTTTTTGTAACCTGAATATATTTATTCATTCAATATATTTAAAATGTCTTGCCAGGTTCATAACTTTGTGTGCAATATAATTTTGATTTGCTCTGTAGTACTACATTGTATTACCATACCGCAAATTACTTAACCAATCACAGAATCTAATCTAAAATGTGATTGAGTTAAAGGAAGTCAACTGTTCTACGAAAGGAAGGAAGAATATGTCTTTTCTTGGTGGCCCCAGAGTAGAAAGTAGGGGCTAATTCACTGGAAGTCAATTCACCTAGTGGCCCGTTTACTGACAGAGGGGAGGGGGTCTGCAGGGACGGACACGAGAAGAAGTGAGTATGGCAGACGCTCATTCTAGAACGGGGTGTCCTGGGGATCCAAGGACCGAGGGGGCCACCTGTGGTCTGGAGTGTGGGACATCGACGATGTCAACAGATACGTGGCCTGGCCTCTAATGTCGAGCTGTCTGTTCGAAGCATGCATCACCATAGGCAAAGTAGATAGCCAGGGGATTTGCTGTGTGGCTCAGGGAGGTCTACCCTGCGCTCCGGGGCAACCTGGGGGGGTGAGGTGGGACGGGGAGAGGGGTCAAGACGGAGGGGACACTTGTTTATGCAAGGCTGATTCACGCTGCTGTGTGGCAGAGACGAACGCAATATTGTAAAGCAATTAGTCTCCAATTAAAAAGAAATCTAAAGTATTCTCCAAACTGTTGAGTGGGGAAATGCCAGTTTTGCAGAGAAATGTGAACCACAGGCTCAAGTTATACAGTTTTAGCAAAACAGGAAGGGAAAAGGCAAAAATGTTAAATAAAACTTCACATGTTGACTAAATTTTGAAGCACACAATTATTTCTTCCAGTATAATGAAGAGAAACAGTCCTACACGATAAAAAAAAAATCCACATGCGTCCGCATGCACACACAGATGACATTGTCTGTTAAGACACCATTTATCATACCTGGGTCTGGAATCAGAAGTGGCTGTTAGAACTTGGGTTCTGCCCCTCGCTTGTTGAGTCATTTGGCACACGCCTCCACGAATGCTTCCCTGGGCGTGCACCTGGAGTCAGCGTGATGATCTAGCGCGGAAGGCCGCGGTGAGGGTTAAACCGAAGCGTGCCTGTCCCATGCTGGGCGCAGGGCTGGCATGCCAGCCAGAAGGTGGAGTTTAAGATGATGGAGATGGGATGATGAGGCCCTCACCCAGAGCTCTCGGGGCGTATTGCCAGCCTGTCCTCTGTGAAGCTCGCATCAAACTGTATTTTCGTCATGACAAAAGAAAGGTCATTTCCCCCCATTCACTCTGGAATCTATAGTCTGCAACTCATCAATGACTTAGACTAGAAATCAGGGGTCTATTCTGTGACTATCTGATAAACGCCTACCTTGGCCAGCCATCTGGTTCAGCACAGAGGAAGAGAGTCGAGGACCCAGACTCTGCATCTGTCCTCACAGAGCCTGCCTTCTGGGAGCTATCTTTTCTTATTAATCGGTCTGTCTGTTTCTGATGCACTGGGTCCTCCCTGCTGTGCGGGGCTTTTCCTGGTTGTAGGCAGTGGGGACCACTCTCTGTTGTGATGCTCGGCCTTCTCACTGGGGTGGCTTCTCCCGTTGCAAAGCCCCGGCTCGAGGCCCGCAGGCCTCAGCAGTCACAGCACCTGGGATCTGTAGCTGCGCCTGTGGCCTTTAGCTGCCCTGTGGCATGTGCGATTTTCCCAATTCAGAGATCAAACCTGTGTCCCCTGCCTTGGACACTTACCCACTGACCACCAGTGACGTACAGGGAGGTCCCTTTTGCTCCCTGATTTGTAAGGAGGGCAAGCGCTGCCTGCAAACCCTATCCTGTGGTAAACCTTTCATTTTGTTTATGGAGTTTACACTCTGGAGAACTCTTAGGTTGCATGTAGCTTTCAGCCTGTCCATACTTGGCCCCCGGAAGAAGTCTTGTGGTTTTGCCTCTCCACTCACTGGGGCTACCTTCTTTGGAGAAAAGCTGACATCCCCTGAGTGTGCCTTCTCACCAAGTGAGAATCCCGTTAAAACGATGGTGTCTTGGGCGAGAACATTTGCATTCACAGGGAGAGAAGGAATACAGCTATGTTTGTCCTGTGAAGCTCAGAATTATTTATTAAGTCCCATGCTCAACACTGGGGAGCCCACCTCGATTCTATTTGCTATGAGTCCACACGTGCACGCTGTCACTTCAGTCATGTCTGACTCTTTCTCACCCCATGGACTGTAGCCACCAGCTACATGGGATTCTCTGTCCCAGCCGCCAGGTTCCTCTGTCCATGGGATTCTCCAGGCAGGAATACTGGAGTGGGTTGCATGCCCTCCTCCAGAGGATCTTCCCAACCCAGGGATTGAACCTGGGTCCCGTGTCTCCTGCATTGGCAGGTAGGTTCTTTACCACCACCTGGGAAGAAGCCCTTCTATTAGTCCAAGAACACCTAAAATCGCCCTCAACCCCCTGGCCCCACAGAGCACTTACTGCGGCCTGTTACAGAATCTGGTATTCTTTAAACCAAGGTGCTCTTCAGAGGCGTCACTAATTGGTTCCTTCTCTCCTGTGCTGCAATAATATACTACATCTGGTTTTGCAGTATTACCTGTGTCACAAGTGTATAGGTTCTTCAAGGACAAGATTTACGTGAAAATTCGTCTTTGTACCACCAGCATTTAACATAGCTCTTGGGTGAGAGTGAGAGCATATCTACTGAGATAAATCACTGCATTGCTTTTGCGTTATTTTGGTGTCGTCCCTCCTACCAAACTGGTAACAGCTTCATGACAGTGACTTACATTTTATCAGATTTTGCATCTCCACCCTCTATCAGAGTGTCTGCCATGCAAAGAGATGTTAGCAGGCATTTGTGGTATGAAATCATTAATGAAAGGCTATGCCCATCGGGGGCTTCCCAGGTGGCACAGAGGTAAAGAATCCATCTGCCAGCGCAGGAGATGCGAGAGGCAGGGCTTCCATCCCTGGGCCAAAAGATCCTCTGGAGGAGGAAATGGCCACCCACTCCAATATTCTTGCCTGGGAAATCTCACGGCCAGAGGAGTCTTGCCGTCTACAGGCCATGGGTCACAAGAGTCGGACACAGCTGAGCAACTTCTCATGCGCTCATACCTATTGAGACCTCAGCTGGTAAAGAATCCGGCTGCAATGCTAGAGACCCAGGTTTGATCCCTCAGTAGAGAAGATCACCTGAAGGATGGCGTGGCAACCCACTCCAGTATTCTTGCCTGGGAAATCCCATGGACAGAGGAACCTGGCGGCTACGGTCCAACGGGTGGCAAAGAGTTGGACACGACTGAGACCCTTAACTAGAAACATTTCTTTTGAGATCACAATCCCAGTAGGCCGTTCACAGGGGTGACCAGGTAAGGAGTTACTCGTTGGTTCTGGTAACTCCCCTCTGTCACATAACACCTGCTCCATGAACCTATGTCAAGCCCCTCAGACTCTGCTCTCCTCCACTGCTCTTCTGCGTCAGGGCCTTTTCTTCATTTTTAAACAGATGGAGACACGCATATATAAAATAGCCAACTATTTTCACATTCCTGCAAGTCAGTTTACAAGCGCCTTTTAATGTCTAATTTGCTTGGGACAGGATGGGGCGAAGCAGGGAAGTCATTCCAACTTGCTCCTTTTGGATGCACATTCAGGATAGGAGACCGTGGGTAGCAAAACGGCAGTGGGTCCCAAGCAGAGAAGATGCTGCTGCTGCTGAGTCACTTCAATTGTGTCCGACTCTGTGTGACCCCATAGATGGCAGCCCACCAGGCTCACCCATCCCTGGGATTCTCCAGGCAAGAGTACTAGTGGGTTACCATTGCCTTCTCCGCAAGCAGAGAAGATGTGATACTAAAGAGGGAAGTACATTTTTAAACATTTAGAAATTGATACCTATGGTTGATATGTATTCATGTTAACTTATCTAGAACATTTATTATAACCTATGACAACTCTCAGGTGAAAGAGATTTTAAGACTGACATTTTATTCATTTATATTAAGAGCATGCTAGACACGGTTCTACGGCTTATCATAAATTACTCTATTATAGCCTTATAATGCCCCTAGGAGGACTATATTATTATTATAGATGGGGAGACTGGAACACTGGCAAATGAGGGGGCTTCCCAGTTTCATGCAGCTGGTGGGTAAGTGAAGCAGGTTTTGAATCTATCCAGTCCGGCCACATAGACAGACCAAGCACTTAGCTCATGGCCTATGTGGTCATATGTATCAGGCAGATGAAACAGGATGTACAGGGAGACTACTGCATGGAACATATGGATGTGAGAGCTGGACCACAGAGAAAGCTGAGCACCGAAGAACTGATGCTTCTGAACTGTGGTGTTGGAGAAGACTTTTAGGAGCTCCTTGGAATGCAAGGAGATCCAACCAGTCCATCCTAAAGGAGATCAGTCCTGGGTGTTCATTGGAAGGACTGATGTTGAAGCTGAAACTCCAATACTTTGGCCACCTGATGCGAAGAGCTGACTCACTGGAAAAGACCCTGATGCTGGAAAAGATTGAGGGTAGGAGGAGAAGGGGACGACAGAGGATGAGATGGTTGGATGGCATCACTGACTCAATGAACATGAGTTTGGGTGGACTCTGGGAGTTGGCAATGGACAGGGAAGCCTGGCGTGCTGCGGTCCATGGGGTCATGAAGAGTCGGACACCACTGAGCGAATGAACTGAACTGAACCACATCAAATGCTTCCAATCATGCCTACCAGATGTGTAATGGGGCCTTGCTTTGCTTGTTTTAATCAAAATGAACAAGGTAATTATCCATATTTATTTAACAACTATTAGGAACATATCTTTTAGCTTTCCTTCACTGCCATGTCTAAACAGCTATTCCTCTTTGTCTTGAGCAGAAGAAGACAGTCCTGGCTCACAGAATTGAATAGAACATGCAGATCAGGCTTGAAGCAGAGACTGAAACTGTCAAAAGTTACTTCCTTCTGTTTCTCCATCACTCAATTCTATATCTTCTCTGTTGATTCCATCCCTAGACAGCTTTGCCTTTTATATTTGCAACACGGCTCCCAGGACAATATGAGGCTAAATGCTTCCAAGGTCAAATCCAGTGAGAAAGAGTGAATCTCTTCTTTCACCCAGTATTTCTGCTGAAATACTATTCATTTTGATCAGTCCAGCTTAGATAATGTACCCATCCCTGCACATGCTCAGGGAGGGTCTTTTGGTTGATTGTTTCAGTGCTAGGGCTGTTGTTCTGTTCAGTCGCTCAGTCATGTTCATTCTCTGTGACCCCATGGACTGCAGCACGCCAGGCCTCCCTGTCCATCACCAACTCCTGGAGTTCCAGCAAACTCATGTCCATTGAGTTGATGATGGACTCCATTCTCTGTTACCTCTTCTCCTGCTGCCCTCAATCTTTCCCAGCATCAGGGTCTTTTCCAGTGAGTTGGCTCTTCACATCAGGTGGCCAAAGGATTGGAGTTTCAGCTTCAGCATCAGTCCTTCCAATGAACACTCAGGACTGATCTCCTTTAGGATGGACTGGTTGGATCTCCTTGCAGTCCAAGGGACTCTCAAGAGTCTTCTCCAACACCAAAGTTCAAAAGCATCAGTTCTTCAGTGCTCAGCTTTCTTTATAGTCCAACTCTCACATCTATACGTGACTACTGGAAAAACCGTTGGTTTGACTGGATGGACATTTGTTGGCAAAGTAATGTTTCTGCTTTTTAATACACCGTCTAGGTTAGTCATAGCTTATCTTCCAAGGATCAGGCGTCTTTTAATTTCATGGCTGCATTCACCATCCACAGTGATTTTTAGAGCCCAAGAAAATAAAATCAGTCAGTTTCCATTTTTCCCATGTATTTGCCATGAAGTGATGGAAATAGATGCGATGATCTTAATTTTTTGAATGTTGAGTTTTAAGCCAGCTTTTTCACTCTCCTCTGAGAACAGGACTGTTCTCTGATCATGTATGCTGAGGAGAGAAGGTGGAAAGATGCCTTTCAGCATCCATGGGTAGCTGGAAAAAGGGGAAATGGATGATGAGGAAGGAAGCTGCAAATGTTCCTTGCCAATTATGAATTTACTTTTTGTGGGAAAAGAATCCGGTACCCTTATAAACCGTCCCATCCTGTAGGATCCTTGGAATTTAATACCTGAACATCTTCCCTTTTAAGAGCAACATCTTGGTTTAAAAAATTAATAAGCCACTGACTTGGTTTGAGGGCGAGTTGGATAGAAATTTAATGAAGCTCTTCAATGCAACTCCTGTAGGTTGCTTTTCTCATCCTCCCGCAGCAGAAATGCTTCATAGAACTGAGGTTGTGATTATATGTCCAACCAGAGCCAGGCAGTGCTGTGATCAATTAAGATCGCCGGTGGATCGAGGAGGACAGACGAGGCCGCTTCGCCAGAGCAGGTGGTCAATTCTCCACCTTGGTGGGCCAGAGCGGTAGAAGGAGTATTTCTGATAAATATGCATGAAACTCCTGACTAATATACGTGTATCTGGACCAGACTCTGTTCTTGTTCATATCATTGTATTGTCTTTCTGACTTCAGTGGCTTGCAGTCTTTCCTCAGAGTTGGGTTCACTTAGGAACAATCTGTTTATTCAAACGCTAACATAGGATGGGGTGAGAGCCAGGTCGTCATTGCTCCTTCTACTCCGTCAGGGCCTTAGAGCCGGTGGCTGTGGGTGGAGAGAAGAGGGCATCTGACTAAGGGAGTCGGTCACTTTTCACAAGGAGAGGCGACGGCCTCTCCACTGCAATGCCCCACACGTCCAGGAGCTTCCATTTTGATATTTTGTAACTTCCGTTTTGAAAAGCATATCAGATGAGATGAACAGTCACTAGAACTGAAAAGCCCAAATTTCTCCCTTTAAAAAGAAGAGGAATTCTAGAAAAGCAAAGGCAATTTAAGGGCTTCCCAAGTGGCTCAGTGGTAAAGAATCCGCCTGCCAGTGAGGGAGATGCAGAAGACACAGGTTCGATCCCTGGGTCAGGAAGATCCCCTGGAGAAGAAAATGGCAGCCCACTCCAGCGTTCTTGTCTGGAAAAATCAATAGACAGAGGGGCTGCACAGGGTCAGACACGATGGAGGGACTGAGCACAAGCAGGCACTTAAGCATCACTTCGAGTGAAGAGTTGCCTCAAACGAGAGTCTGGGACATGTCTCGTGTGTGTGTGCGCATCAGGTCACTCAGTCACGTCTGACCCTTTGTGACCCCATGGACTGTAGCCCGACAGGCTCCTCTGTCCATGAGATCCTCCAGGCAAGAACACTGGAGTGAGTTGCCATGGCCTCCTCCAGGGATTATATGTGTACCATAACCTAATAATACAGGTCACCAAATGTTGGCAGACAGGCCCATTATAAAGGAAAGCGAGAGGGAGGGAAGGAAGGAAGAAAATCAAATTTTTGGTTAAAGAGCAGCAGTTAACAGTGAGCAGTGGGGACAAGCAGGGAGCATGGTGAGGTCGACTCTGATATTGGACTGCTCCCTTTTGAATAATTTATCATCTGTGGAACCTTGGGCAAGATGCTTGCTCCCTCTAGGGATCAGTGTTCCCATCTGTAAGATGGGTGCAATACAACTACACGTTTGTATAGAAGTTCAATGGACTGAAGTTAATAAGGTTTTGATTCTGTATCCAACACATAGTCAGTGTTTATTAAACATTTTCTATCAGTATTTATTTATTGACTGCTTATTCTATTCCAACTTCTGTGTTAAGAAGTTTACTGGTATTAGTTTTAAAGGATCACTATGTGGATAACCTTATTAATCTCCCCATTTTTCAGGTAAGGGATTTTTGGTGGTGGTGGTTTAGTTGCTGAGTTGTGTCCGACTCTGGGGACCCCTGCATTGTCTCCTCTGTTCTCGGAATTCTCCAGGCAACAATACTGGAGTGGGCTAGTGGGTTGCCATTTCCTTCTCTGGGGGATCTTTCCCACCCCGGGGTTGAACCCATGTCTCCTGCATCTCCTGCATTGCAGGCGGATTCCTTACTCACTGAGCCACCTTAGAAAGCCTGACCACTGCTGCCAAGTCCTTTCCTTGAGCCCTGGGTTTTGCCGTGAGCTGGTGGAGAGGGAAGATGTGCAGTAGAGGCGCTTTCCTAGGCTGAGGATACAGTGGGTTGGGAAAACGAATATAGAAAAACTAAGGAATTACAGGTATTTTCAAGAACTATGCCTTGTATAAAGAGTAGTTAGTTAACACTACAAAGCACCAAATATTCTTAATTGCTTTGTGTTTAACACTTTATGCGTGAGAGGTACGTCACTTCAGTCGTGTCTGACTCTTTGTGACCCATGTGTAGCCCACCAGGCTCCTCTGCCCATGGGATTCTCCAGGCAAGATTTGCCATGCCCTCTTCCAGGGGATCTTCCCGGCCCAGGGATCGAACCTGCATCTCCAGCAAGCTTATACATTGTAGGTGAATTGTTAACCGCTGAGCCATTGGAGAAGCCATAATCCTTTATAGAGGGGGAAAAAAACAATGTCAGCTTAACTGAACAGAATAGGCAAGCTGTGCTTCAGTTCTATGAAACCCTTCTCGCAAAATCCATAGCTGAAAACATTATGTCACCTCAAAGTCTGAACGAGGATGAGGCAAGCGAGGTGCCTAGAATGCAAAATTTAAGTCCATGCTTACTTTTAAGATTTTTCAAGTGCTCGAATCTCTCATTTCCATTGTTTCAGAAAAACAAGAGTAATGGTATGTAACAACACATATGCATTTTCCCACAGTTTCTGTGGGTGAGGAGTCCCAGGTGGGCCCTCTGTAAAGCTGTATTTAAGGTGTCAGATGGGGCCGAGGACGCGTTTGAAAGCTCAACTATGCAAGAAGCTGCTTCCCAACTCACACGGTTGGCAGGACTCCTTTACCTGCCTCTGTGGCACCAAGGGTTTCAGTTTCTCGGGCAGACTGCCAGAGGTCATCCAGAGCTCAGAAAGGTCACTCAGAAGTCCTTGCTGTTTGAGGTTCCTCAGCATTGGTGCTTCCCTCCTCAAAGCCATTGCAGGAATAAGGAGTCCAGCAAGATGGGGGCTGCACCCATGTATATTATTACATGTAATATAACACCATCATCACACACACACACACACACACACACACACACACATATATATATATATATATATATATATATGTAATCTCACAAATCGTGTGTTAGCTTGGGTTGTGCCCCTTTATTTTTGTAATGGAAAAATTGATTCTAGTGACTAACAGGCCACTGTGGCCTGAGGACATGTGTGTGGGAAGCCCGGTCTGAAGACAGGAAGAGTCAAAAGTGAGAAAAGGGCAGAGAATATAAATCAATGGGTATTTCATTTACTAGAATCCTTACAAATATACTCTAAAGTATTAGGGTATCTTTAAAAGTCACAGTGATTCAATAAATAGATTTATTTTTCAAATACTAAATCTCAAGTTGAGGCAGTTTCTGCTTGGCCAGCTAAGAAGTTCACTGATGTTGCTAAGAATTCGATTCCTTTCTGACTTTCTGCCTTGTCATCCTTGGCATGCCATCTCACTCCCTCATGATCACAAAATAACTGCAGGGGCTCCTAAACACCTCATTGTTCAAGAGCAGAAAAAAGAAAAGAAAAGGACAAATTCTATCTATTCTTGAATCTCCTTTTTCTAAGAGCTAAGAAACATTTCATGAAGCCCTGGCAATGGATTTTCACTGTATCTCATTTGACAGAATTGGTTCATAGACCACTTTTCAAGCCAATCAAAGAAAGAGGATGAAATTGCCTTGACTGACTTGGGTCACAACTCAGCCTTGGACTATGTCTGGGTCGCCTTATAACTCTGAGTTATAGGAATGTGAATAAAGAGACTGGAGCTCTTACAGCAGGGAAGTGTATTCACATGTGGGCATGTGTGAGACATGTATGTGGTATACGCAAAAGGTGATGGTTAGAGTTAGGAAACAGCCTTACACTACACATTCAGTGTATGAATGGCTTGTCTGCCCTCAAAAGGGATTTTGAAATCAGAGGCTTAAGTTGAATCATGACTTTACACAGACTGACTTAAACGTCAATCCTGGAACCTGCCTTAAAGTACGTAAAATGGAGACACTAGAATTACTGCCCATGCAAATTTTTGTGAGACTAAAAGGTAAAGTGTTTAACCCAGCTTCTGCAACATCTTAAGTGGGTAAGAGCCCCCTGTGGTGATGGGGTAATGCCAGTTATCATTGTTATGCTGTATCTTGGGGTTTCCCACACTGAGGCACTTCCAGAGGGCGATTTGGACTTTGCTTCCGTGGAGTGAATAAAATAATGAGCTAAGATTCTTGGCAGCTTTCTGAGGGTCACCCATCTGCAGGAACTCTCCTTTCATGCAAAAAAAGCGCATCTCCAGAGAAAATGTCTCGGACAGGGTAGCGTTTCTTTTTCATTTAAAGCTTTTGTTGAGCTTTCCCAAATCTCCACTCTAAGTTCAACACAAACACCCTTGTGCCGGCATGCAGGTCATTTTTTACTTTTATATGTACTATTTCTCCCTTGACAGTCTCATCTCCCAAGTCGAGTGCCATGGGCGACTGTTTGTTTACGGCGCCTCTACATCTTCCTTTCCCCTGCACCTCTGGAAAAGATCATAAAATATTTGACCATGGTGGCTGCTTAAAGTTCTCTCCGAAGAAGTAGTTCGAAAGTTTAATTAAAGGTTTTGGAAAACTTTAGCCTGGTTGAGATTTGTCTAGAGTAATGGAGGGATTATATATAAAGAACTCTTGAACATTAAAAAAAAAAAAGCCAAAAGCCCCATTGGTCAGGAAGCAAACATTTAAAGACTGAAAACAGGGTCCTATTAGTGAACAGACCCTTTTGTCAAGTCAAAATGGGATAGGGTGGTATGGGGAGGGTGGGTATGACTCTAGGGAAGTGAGGATGGGCTGAAGAGTCCAGCAGAAATCCTACAGGAATGAGCCCAGCTATTTTGTCAGAACTTTTTCAGTGTAAATGACAAAAACCCAACTCAAAGAGGACTGAGTGAAGACCTTGCACTGGCCCTCGATTAGATGATTGGATCAAACATCCCTGTCACTGCCTCTCTCATTGTCTCCTTCTGTTTTCTCAAGCTGACTTCCTCTCAGGCAGGGGCTCCTGGAGCCAGTAATGATGAGCTATCAGGCTCTTTAGGCCTTTGCTGGATCCTCTTAACAGCCCTGGAGGGTGTGGGGGTGCAGGTCATTGTCCTATTCAGTCTGGGCTATTATAGCAGAAATGGCACCCCACTCCAGTATTCCTGCCTGGAGAATCCAATGGACAGAGGCGCCTGGGGAGCTGCAGCCCATGAGGTCCAAAGAGCTGGACACGACTGAGCTTGCACCCACATTCCAACAGAACACCTCTGCCTGGGTGGCTTAAAAAAGTCATTCATTTCTCACACTTCCGGAGGCTGGGAAGTCCAAGATCAAGGTTCCAGCTCATTGGCTGTCTGGGGAGCAGCTGCTTCCTTGTTTGCAGGCAGTGGCCCCCTTCCTGTGAGCTCACAGGGTGGAGGGAGGGGGGTCTCTGGTCTATTCTTTTTGGGTGAAAACACAAAGGGCTAGTCTCTCAGTCATGTCTGACTCTATGCAACCCCATGGACTGCAGCTTGCCAGGCTCCTCTGTCATGGGATTCTCCCTCCAAGCGTCCTGGAATGGGTTGCCATTCCCTTCTCCAGGGGAATCTTCCCAACCCAGGAATCAAATCTGGGTCTCCTGAATCGGCAGGAGGACTCTTTACTGTCTGAGCACCAGGGAAGCCCTTCGAGCAGGGATCAAACCTAGGCCTTCTGCATGGGGAACTTGGAGTCTTGGCCACTGGATCACCTAGCAGTCTCTCCCATGAAGCTTTTGCTTGAAAGCACATGACGCAAAGCGGGGAGAGAAAGAGCGGAGCCAAGCGCTGGGGATCCAGGAGACGTCAGGGATGAGCTCCTCGGGGTCCTCACCCACTGGGGACCACTGCTCTTTCTATCCCCAAAAAATCTGTGATTCTTACACAAATCCTGGCTTCAGGAAAGCTCAAGGCAGAAGTTCCCAGTTTTTAGCCAAACTGACCTAATTTTTGAGGTCAGTCATAGCATCAGTGGATGAACTGGCTCAAGGAGTGGCTGCTGGACTTTATGACTTATATAGCACATCACTAAGCCCACAACCTTTATTTCAGCCAGTAGTCACAGCTGGACATCCAGAAGCCCCAGACAAAAAGGACAGAGCTTTCTTAGTCTGGCTGCAAAATAGTCTATCCTTCACAACTCAGCTTTCTCATCAGTAAAATGGGGATAATAACAGTATCAATCCCACAGGATCAAACCTTTATAAAGTGGCTAAATGGGTGTTAGCACATAGAAAGTACTATACAACTTTTTTACTTGTGATCTTAATTATTTCTAAATGTCAGTGCAGCCTGGAAAGAACCCTACTATATGGACAACTAGATTCTAGTCTTTTTTTTTTTAATTGTTTTTGCCATACATTGTCATGATATCACCATGGGTTTACATATGCTTCCCCTCCGGGTCCCCCCTCCCTCCTCCCTCCCCCCCAGGGAATCTCGCTGTACCAGCCCCGAGCATCAATCCTAGGCTGGTGATTGATTAGACACATGACAATTAACATGCTTCAATGCCCTTCTCCCATATCATCCCACCCTTACCCTCATCCACAAAGTCCACGAGTCTATTCTATACATCTGCGTTCCTTTTGTTGTCTCCCATGTTGGGTTCTCGTTACCGTCTTTCTAAATTCCATATATATGCGTTAATATACTGTATTGTTGTTTTTGCTTCTGGCTTACTTCACTCTGGATAATGGGCTCCAGTTTCGTCCATCTGAGTAGAATTGCTTCAAATGAATTTTTTTTAATGCTGAGTAATATTCCATTGTGTATATGTACCACAGCTTTCTTATCCATTCATCAGTTGATGGGCATCTAGGTTGCTTCCATGTCCTGGCTATTGTAAACAATGCAGCGATGAACATTGGGGTGCACGTGGCTCTTTCAATTCTGGTTTCCTCGGTGTATATGCCCAGCAGTGGGATTGCTGGGTCATATGGCAGGTCTATTTGCAGCTTTTTAAGGAACCTCCACACTGTTTTCCATAGTGACTGTACTAGTTTGCATTCCCACCAACAGTGTAAGAGGGTTCCCTTTTCTCCACATCCTCTCCAGCATTTATGGCTTGTAGACTTTTGGATGGCAGCCATTCTGACTGGTGTAAAGTGGTACCTCATTGTGGTTTTGATTTGCATTTCTCTGATAATGAGTGATGTTGAGCATCTTTTCATGTGTTTGTTAGCCATTTTTATATCTTCTTTGGAGAAATGTCTGTTAAGTTCTTTGGCCCACTTTTTAATTGGGTTGTTTATTTTTCTAGAATGGAGCTGCAGGAGTTGTTTGTATATTTTTGAAATAAATTGTTTGTCCGTTGCTTCATTGGCTATTATTTTCTCCCATTCTGAAGGCTGTCTTTTCACTAGATTCTAGTCTTGCAAGCCATTTTCTGGGAGGAGGAAACTTAAATTCCTGCCAGTAGGCTCCATAATTTGGATCAAATTTTCCTGTTAGAGAGTGGACTCGATGAGATGCCAGGTAAGCATTATCTATTGCAAAGAGTTTCTAGGAAGCACAAAATGTGCTCCATCAAAAGCAATGGCTTTGACGAGTCCTGAGCTGATCTTTTTCTTTGACAGGAAGCATGCTTTTCAATAGTCTTGCCCTTCATGTGTCATCAAGCCCGTGATAAGTGTTTGTATCTGAGGAACCTAGTCCCTCCTCAGTTGTCTCCCGAGCTTGAGCTGTGTGGGCAAGGTGTCCTGGCCTCTCCCAGTCCCTCCCCATCTCCATTAGCTGCTAACTGGTCACTTCATCCTTCAATACTCACGAATTTAATTCTGGGTGGAATATTTTGCCAATACTCATATAAAAGAGAGTGCTTGAAACTTAGGTATACTGTCACCAAAAAATGTCTGTGTTTTAACTGATTGGTTTCAGCTTAGCTTTTTATCACTTTATGGCACTGAAATGATGAACCGATTAAAGAAATATTGAAGGGAGGGGGTGGAGAGAATAGTCTATACATATATTTTTTTTAAAAAAGAAGTGGATGGTTGTCAGCATTTGTCAAGGTGTGCAGTGTTTTTCTCTCATATATACACACTACACAAATATACAAATTGGAAGGGCTTCAACCCACTCCTTTATATGAAATGTGGTGGGAGACTTACTAGATTATCATGGCCAGTTTTTGAAAGGCCCCTTGGGGGCTGTCTGTAGAACACACCCAGGGCTGGCTGTTCCCGACAGGGCAGACCCGACCGCGTGCTGAGTCTGCTGGACTGGGCTCTGGTCACAGCAATGACGTCTCTGCTACTCACTTTTTTTCTAAATTGATTTTTCTACAGTCAGTTTTCCAATAAACTTTTTCTCTCGATGCATTATTCCTTCTGTTTGTAAGACATGTTGTATCTAGGCATCTGAGCTGAGGTTAGGTGTGCGCTCTGTTGTTCAATCGTGTCTGACACTTTTTCGGCCCCATGGACTGTAGCCCGCCAGGCTCCTCCATCTATGGGATTTCCCAGACAAGAATACTGGGGCGGGTTGCCATTTCCTCCTCCAGGGGGTCTTCCCAACCCAGGGATCGAACACGTGTCTCCTTCATTAGCAGGAGATTCTTTCCCGCTGAGCCACCAGGGAAACCTGAGCTGAGGCTTTGAAGCTGTTAATGAAGAAAAGGAGTCTGAGCTTTCTGTCATGTCACAATGCATGGGCCAGTTGTCGGCTCCAGAGCTGATGAGACCAGGAGGGAGAACTCTGGACAGAAGCAGCACTGGCATTTTGGATGTTGCAAGACGCTCAGTGGAGACACATGATTTGGAAAATGGGGAATGTCAGGGAAGACTCACTTATAATTAAACCATATTTCATCAACTCTAAGACACCATTGACTAAAATATACCAATTCATTTTATGTGCCACTAAGAAAGAAAAAGGGCTTCCCTGGTGGCTCAGTGGGAAAGAATCTGTTTTCAGTGCAAGGCAGGATTTGATCCCTGGGTCAGGAAAATCCCCTGGAGAAAGGAATGGGAACCCACTCCAGCATCCTTGCCTGGAGAATCCCATGGATAGAGGAGCCTGGGGGGCTACAGTTCACGGGGCTGCATAGGGTTGGACATGACTGAGTGACTAACACTTTCACATTAACTTTCAAAAAAGAAAAAAAGATGATGTCAAGTGAATTTAATCTTTTTGAGTGCTGCAAAATTCTGTATTCCTCAGAGCCTTGAGCTCTGTTCCTGAATTAAGTTAATTACTTATAAATACTTTGATCTTGTCAAGTCTTTGTTTTTAACATTTCTAAGGTTGGTCCAGAGTAGATTTTGCCTGGGGCTGATTATTTACAACTCCTGGATCAAGTGCCTTCTGAGTACTCTACCAAAGGCCCCATGAATATGAAGGATTTTCTAATGAGGATGGGCATCATTTCTGACCCGGCCTAAGTCCTGTTTTCTGTTCCCTCTAATTCTTTCCAAGTGAAATTTTCCCATAATTATTGGAATTCCTCTGAGGATGCCGTTTGCAAACATGTGGAGCTCCTATACAGGCCTTCATGTGGAGAGTGTCTGTGTAAGACAGACACGGTACCAGGAAGCAAGACAAATAAAAATGGTAGGAGGAGAGAGCAAAACATCCTGTTACTCATTAAAGCTCTTCAATCCACTTTCTTACACATTTAAAAATTATGTAAGCCAATGAATTATTCTTTCTTAGTCTTAAGCCAGTTTGAGTTGGGTTTTCACCATTATAAAGTGGCTCAACTGGTGAAGAATCCACCTGCAATGTGGGAGACCCGGGTTCGATCCCTGGGTTGGGAAGATCCCCTGGAGAAGGGAAGGGCTACCCCACTCCACTGTTCTGGCCTGGAGAGTCCCGTGGATGGTATAGTCCATGGGGTCACAAGGAGTCGGACACGACGGAACAGCTTTTGCTTTATCGCTTTTACACTGCCATGGCAGGGTGAGGATGGTGCAATGATGGCATTTCTTGCTTTTGTTCTGCTACCATGACAAGTGTTATTATGTGATCACTGGACAAGGTGGCAGCACGTTCAGGGAGCTAGGTTGCTTTCCTGCACCCCGTTTCTGCACCCCCCAGCAGGGTCAGCAGCCAGCTTCTCCTGTCAGCGTGCTTCCAGGAATCGGGTCTCAGTCGGCAGAAGACATCGTGTGTGCTAAGGGGTAGACTAAGTCTACCCCTTGCCAATGCACCCTCACGATTGTTAGGCTTAACTAATCACTACACCAGTCAAAGCTCTTTGGATAAGATGCTAGAATCCCAGCTGCCTTAAAGAAGAATGGTTAATGAAGCCTTGGGATGAATAAAATATTACCTCTTCCATCACCTCTTTATAGGATGTCAGGGATTTCGTGTACTTTGAAAGTGGTCATCATTCTTTAATGACAACATGTTACATTTAAATGATCATTTTGTGCTCTAACAAGTAACCATGCTGGATAGCCTCAAAGGGAACCCTGGTATGAAAGACACAGAGCCATCCTCCTGCCTGGAATGGATGACCCTTTATCATTTGGTTCATATCAGACACCCACCAAAACAGAACATCCCCACTGGCACCTCCAAAGTCCAAGGTGCTCCTTTCCCCCTCAAACTTGAGGTTCAGTCTGAACCTGAAACAGCCTTTAATAAGATGGCCAGGTAATTTGCAGGCACTTACCAAGGGTCAATAAAGAGCATTCACTCCCAAACTTAACCACCTCAGGGGTTTGTTTTAAAAATACACATTCCCAAAGCTTGTTAAAAGTTGTAGTTACATGGGCCCTAACCCTGAAGATAGTTTTTCCATAGGTTAGGGAGGGTTTCAGATACTTGAATTATTAATAAGCCCCTCCAGTAAGTTTGATGCTTGTGGTTGAGAACCATGCTAGAGCAGGGAGCTGGTTACCCTGGAATGTGCAGAGAAGTTCAGCAAAAGAAACGGAGAGAGGAATTGATTTCAGTTCTGGGTTAAGACCACCAATGTGTGTGTGTGTCTGCACATATGCATGTGTGTATACACGTAGATGGAATTAGAATTGCCTTACATGCTCATGCACGTACGCATTCAATGCAAGCACACATGTCTGGCAAATAGAAGTGACAAATTTAAAGAACCTGTCAGACTTGTAGCAGCGCGAGGGGAACCGGGGAGGCATCACTTGTGAGTGGCCTCTCTTCCTCCCCTGATCCATCAGCAGCATCAGCTGCATCCTCACTGCGGGTGGTCGACGCTCTCCCTTTACTCACGGGGGATCCCCGCTGAGGGTCTGCGGCTGCGCACAGCTGAGTCCAGGCACTCTCACTTCTTAGCTGGGTGGTCTGGAGCAATGTGCTTACCACTTCAGCCTCGGCTGGCTAATTTGTAAAATAAAAATACTTCCTAATTTTCACATCATTCTTAATTGTCATTACCTTACGTAAGTTAATTCAGGGCTCAAAAGCACGTTTGGCACCCAGTAGAATTTCAGTAAGTATTAGCTCCCCATCATTACTGTGTGTTGTTATTCATAAGGACTAATAGCTAAGCAGAAATAGAACATAGTCAAGTGTTCATATATGCGTGCATATATATATATATATATATAATGTATTTGCATATTTGTGTATATCTATCTAATATAGTATATAGATATTACTATCTTAGACTCAAGTAAAATTTTTAAAGTTTTGTTCCTCTATGTTAACATTAGTGACCCAAGTCTAATTTTTCTTTCTGATACTAAAGATGTAAGTTTTATTTACCTCTGGAAATCTGCTAAGACTATGGATCTTTGACTTGAGATGCACAGGAAAACACCGCACTTGTTCACACAGTGGACATACAACGTATGTGTTGGCGGGGCACGTTGCTGCTTGTCGGGGAGTGGACAGTCCATGGGTCCCAGGTTACGGACCCCTGCACTGACCTCTGGGACCCTTAGAGGCAGGACCTGTTCTTGTAGATAGTGGGATCTCTGACCCCTGACACAGTGCCTCGTGCTGTGTCGGTGACCCATAAGTGGCTGTTATTTCAGTCACATAACTTTTTGATTATTAGCAATTGATTATTGATTTTCACTTCTGCTGGAAGAGAGAAAATGTTACTGAATCATGAGAATTATTATTGTGGACCTTGGTACATGCTTTAAAACGTCCTAGGACAGCACTTTTCAAACGTCAGTGTGCTCAAGAATCACCTGGGGCTTCCCCGGAGCCTCAGTGGTGAAGAACCGGCCTGCAATGCAGGAGACGTAAGAGACGTGGTTTCCATCCCTGGGTTGGGAAGACCCCCGGAGAAATGAATGGCAACCCACTTCAGTATTCAGAGGAGCCTGGCAGGCTACAGTCCACGGGTGTGCCAAGAGTCAGACACGACCGAGTGGCTAACACTTTTGCTTTTCACATTCTAGTTACCTGTACCTTAATTATAACACTAGAATCCTTTCCCAAAGTCTTGTTGAGGAAGAAACAAGCTAATGTAAATAAACCATCCCGCATGATGCCTAGCATACAGTAGGCGCTAAAAAAATACATTGTTCTTTTGGATGACATGACTCAGACCCCTTCCTGTTTCCCCTAGGAGGCTCTTCAGTGACAGCCTTGATGTTGACAGTGTTATCACCGGCTGGGAACTGGTGATGGAGTGTAAGTTTCTCTTGAATAATACATTAGATTAATGCTATAAGATATAGTGGGACACTGACTATACGTAATTTAAAGAGACTGAGTGACTGTGACTTTTTTGAAGTAATTTCTTGGTCATGAATCATAAGTTGTGCTCTCCACAGTTTCTCACTGAAGGTTTTTGAAGTTCTAGACAAGTCCCTATAACTTACTTTCTGCCTCCTGTAAAATAAGGTAATATGGAATCAACTCATGTAAAAATTGACTGTTGAAACACTTAATAATTCAGTAGATATTTATTGAGCATCTGTAAGGTACTACTCCCTGTTGGAGACATAAGAAAGTTTATGTCATAAGTCTGCATTTAAAGAACTCTGTAATATCAGGAAAGAAAGAGTTGAGTTTTGTTCTTTTGTTTTATTCACTCATTCATCTGACACATGCATCAAGGGCATTTTAGAAGGAATGAAGGAGATAAATATGATATAGTCCTTGACCTCCTTGAGGAGATATAGATTCAAATGATACAGAACTGATAAAGGGTGGAATGGAGAAGTCTAGAGGAAATGGCCCAAAAAGCACCAAAGATTAGAAGAATTCCAGAAGACTAAGCTTATACAGGAAATAAAAATATGCCTGCATTAGAATGGCTATGAAAATATATTACTATCAAGAGTGTAAACTGAAGGGTAATTAGGATTTGGTCAAGTTGGAAGATGATGAAAAAAGTTCTCAAAGAGGAAAATAATGTAACCTTCGCCATGTTATTATTTATTTGCTAGGCACCAAGAACAGTGTGGGGCGAGCACAGTTTTTGTTAACAAAGAGTTTCCTATCCGGTGGTAAAAGGAGGCAAGCACGTTAAAATTGAGTATGCTTAAAAACAAAGTAGAACCATGTGCAGGCAAAAACAAAGCACAGAGATGGAAGGGTTAAGTCTTTGTAATAGAGATTTTTTTCTTTTGGTGGATTCAGAGCAGGGTGCCCGATCTCCGGGATCTGATGCCTGGCGATCTGAGGTGGAACTGATGCGATAATAATATAAATGAAGTGCAAGGCAATGCCATGCCCTCAAATCATTCTGAAACAATCCCCTCCTGCCCCCACCTGCAGAAAAATTGAATTTCATGAAACCAGTCCTTGCTGACAAAAAAGCTGAGAACCCCTGATATAGAAGACTCAAGGCAAGTTTCTTTTTTTTAATTTAAATTGGAGGATAGTTGCTTTATTATATTCTGTTGGTTTCTGCCATACAACAACAGGAGTCAGCCATAGGTACAACATTTTCCCTCCTTCTTGAACCTCCTTTCCACATCCTACCACATCCCTCCTGCATCATACAGCAAACCCCTCTGCTTATCTGTTTATTTTCTTGGGTTCCAAAATCAATGCGGATGGAGACTGAAGCCATGAAATTAAAAGACACTTGCTCCTTGGAAGGAAAGCTATGACAAACCTAGACAGCATATTAAAAGGCAGAGACATTAATTTGCCAACAATGGTCCATACAGTCAAAGCTATGGTGTTTCCAGTAGTCAGGTATGGATGTGAGAGTTGGACCGTTAAGAAGGCTGAGCGCTGAAGAATTAATGCTTTTAAACTATGGTGTTGGAGAAGACTTGAGACTCCCTTGGACTGCAAGAAGATCCAACCAGTCCATCCTAAAGGAAATTAGTCCCGAATATTCATTTGAAGGACTGATGCTGAAGCTGAAGTTCCAATGTTTTGGCCATCAAAATACTGATGCAAAGAGCTGACTCTTATGCTGGGAAAGACTCAAGGCAGGAGAAGGGGATGACAAAGAACGAGATGGTTGGATCACATCACCAACTCAATGGATTTGAGTTTGAGCAAACTTCGGTAGTTGTTGATGGACAGGGAGGCCTGGCGTGCTGCAGTCCATGGGGTCGCAAAGAGTCGGACGTGATCAAGCGACTGAATAACAGTCGTGGCTTAGTGACTGAACAGCAACAACTTTTGTTCTGCGTATGGTAATGTATATATTTCAGTGCTTGTCTCTCAATGAGTCCCCCCCTTCCCCCACTGTGTCCTCAAGTCTGCTCTCTGTCTGTATCTCCACGGCTGCCCTGCGAGCAGGCTCATCAGCACCGTCTTTCTAGATCCCATGTCTATGTGTTGACATATGGTTTTTGTTTTTCTTTCTGACTCACTGCACTCTGTGTGATAGGCTCTAAGTTCATCCTCCTCACTAGAACTGATTCAAATGCTTTCCTTTTTATGGATGAGTCATATTCCATTCTGCATAGGTACCTCAGCTTCTTTCTCCACTCATCTGATGACAGGTTTCTTGAGAAGGTTGTGTTTTATGGTTGAAATAAGAGTTGTCGAGATGGACAAGAGTGGGAGGGTCCCATCAGCAGAGGAATGAACACAGGGATGCATGGACAGGCAAAATAGTCCGTGTCTTCCAGGGTTAGAGTCTGGAGCTGCTGGGACCTGAGGGTAACGCAGGGACTGATGAGGGAAGAAAGCAGAGTGGTGGACACAGATCTGTTAGCTAAGGCTTCACATCCCAAGCTAAAGAGGTTGGCGCGTGGAGGGAGACATGGCCTGGGGAAACAGGCTTACTGAAGGAAGAGAGATTCTGCCTGGGACAGCAGTGTGCCATTTTCTCGGGGCAGGTTCCCGAGAGCCAGATTTAGAGATGAGGATCCATGAGGCAGTCAGAGGAGGAACTGGTAAGGAAGTGTGGGAAGCAGAACGATGAAGAGGTGTGTGTGGGGGGTGTGCTCAGTCGCTTCAGTTATGTCTCATTTTTTGTGACCCCATGGACTGTAGCCCGCCAGGCTCCTCTGTCCATGGGGATTCTCCAGGCAAGAGTACTGGAGTGGGTTGCATGCCTTCCTCGAGGGAATCTTCTCAACCCAGGGGTGGAGCCTGCGTCTCTTATGCCTGCATCAGCAGGCAGGTTCTTTACCCCTAGTGCCACCTGGATTTGGTAGTGGGGGCTCTCAGTCCCACAGACAGTATCCTCAGCCTGACCCTGGAGGGGGCTCTAGAAGGTAGGTTATGTCTCAGAGTCATCCCAGCCTCAGCCAAGAGTTGAGCTTTTATATCCTTGAGCCCGTCAGTCATTGGCTCAAGAGTGCGCTTGTGAAGACATCTAGCCTTCTCGCTCTCTACTTCAGCTGGCGAAGTGGCTTCAGAGGGAGACCCAGAGGGAGAAGAGGTTTGCAGGCAAAGGCGCGCTGCAGCGAGACAGGTGTGGGCAGTGTGGTAGAGCGAGCGTGAGTGAGATGCCCCGAGCTTGCTAGTGTTACGGCTGCAGTGGGTGCCGGGGCTGGCCCATAAATGCAGAGCTGATCTCTTCCCTAGCACCGTAAAATCTTTCAATCTTAGGAAATTTGGAGATTCTTAATCTTCTCTCCTGAATTGTGTCTAAACCTTAGATCATAAAATGCCAAGGCCTCAGAGGGAGGAGTGGACACCTTGTTCCGAGTGTCTGTGGAGACAGTCCTTGCCTGGCTTGTCTGGTTATCAGTTACCTGTCTACTCAGGTAACCATGGAGACACTCCAGCTCCTTCTAAGGTTAGTGAGCCTCTGCTAGCTCAGTACCTCTTGGACTGATGGAGTCTCTTCATTGCTTCTACTTCATGCTGTTTGTATGAAATCCTTACAGGGTGTTGTTTAAATCCTGTCTAGATATACATGCTACTGCTGCTGCTGTTCTCGTTTTCCTGCGGAGCCATTCTGCCTCCCTGGGACTTCACCTAAGAAATAAGGCCCAGGACACCTCTGCTCGTGGATTCTCATTTTTTTTTTTAAAGAAAAGATTTGTTTTCTGGCTGTACACGCAGGCCTCTCTCTGTGGCCAGTGGGGGGTACTCATTGTTGTGGTTCTCGGCTTCTCATCACGGTGTCCCCCGTAATGGAGCAGAGCTCCAGCCTGTGCAGGCAGCTTCCGTGCTTGTGGCTCACGTGCTTAGGAGTCCCACAGTGGTGGGGTCCTCCTGGAGCAGGGACTGAACCCGTGTCCCCTGCCTGAGAAGGTGGGTCCTTAACTCCTGCACCACCAGGGAAGCCCTGGACTCACGTCTTTGGGGAGCTGGCCAGTCTTCAATCTATAAGAATGCTGCCCACAGAGCTTTTCTCCAGGACCCACAGAGAAGCCGTACTCCAATGATTTAACCTCCGATTTTCACCCTTCTGTCTGCACTGAGAGACATTTTTACTAGGGAGAGATGGACAAGTTATGCTCCCAGTGTTTTTCAAAAAAGAAATCAGTGGGGGCTCCTTTTGTTCTTGCTTTCTACCATTATATTCCTCTCCAGAGGCGATGAGCAGAGAAAAACACAGTGGTGCACAGAGATTAAAGACAGAGGAGAGAAGGAAAATACTAGGGAAAATGAATGAAACACATTTCCAAAATATTATCTTAACACCTAGAGAGATAGCAGCATTATATTTTCTCCTATTTTGCCTGTGATCTAAATTTCATCCCTCTTCCTTTTGTTTCATTTAATATTTTCATGTGTCAACCTAGAATGTGCATTAGAATCACCTGGGGGTGGGCTATAAAGACATGTTAGTGTCTGGATCCCAGACCAGTCACACCTAATGTCTGGTCGGGGGCCAAATATCAGTATTATTTCACATCTCTGTGTTATTCCAGTCGAGGCTGAATGGAGTGGGAACAATGGTGCTATGGAGCTTTATTGCTTATACATATTGTAGTGACAATGCTAGGTAGAGCAGTTAGCCAGAAAACATGCTTCCTGACCTGCATACAGATTTCTCAAGAGGCAGATCAGGTGGTCTGGTATTCCCATCTCTTTCAGAATTTTCCACAGTTTATTGTGGTCTACACAGTAAAAGGCTTTGGCATAGTCAATAAAGCAGAAATAGATGTTTTTCTGGAACTCTCTCGCTTTTTTGATGATCCACGGATATTGGAAATATGCTCTCTGGTTCCTCTGCCTTTTCTAAAACCAGTTTGAACATCTGGAAGTTCATAGTTCACATACTGTTGAAAACTGGCTTGGAGAATTTTGAGCACTACTTTACTAGTGTGTGAGATGAGTGCAATTGTGCAGTAGTTTGAGCATTTTTTGGCATTGCCTTTCTTAGAGATTGGAATGAAAACTGATCTTTTCCAGTCCTGTGGCCACTGCTGGGTTTTCTGTATTTGCTGGCATATTGAATGCAGCACTTTCATAGCATCATCTTTTAGGATTTGAAATAGCTCAGCTGGAATACCATCACCTCCACTAACTTTGTTCATATTGATGCTTTCTAAGGCCCACTTGACTTCACATTCCAGGATGTCTGGCTCTAGGTGAGTGATCACACCATCGTGATTTTCTGGGTTGTGAAGATCTTTTTTGTACAGTTCTTCTGTGTATTCTTGCCACCTCTTCTTAATATCTTCTGCTTCTGTTAGGTCCATACCATTTCTGTACTTCATTGAGCCCATCTTGGCATGAAATGTTCCCTTGGTATGTCTAATTTTCTTGAAGAGATCTCTAGTCTTTCCCATTCTGTTGCTTTCCTCTATTTCTTTACTTTGATCACCGAGGAAGGCTTTCTCATCTCTCCTTGCTATTCTTGGGAACTCTGCATTCAAATGGGTATATCTTTCCTTTTCTCCTTTGCTTTTCTCTTCTCTTATTTTCACAGCTATTTGTATGGCCTTCTCAGACAGGCATTTTGCTTTTTTGCATTTCTTTTTCTTGGGGATGATCTTCATACTGTCTTCCACAGTAGCTGTATCAATTTACATTCCCACCAATAGGACAGGAGAGTTCCCTTTTCTCCACACCCTTTCCAGCATCTATTTTTATAGACTTTTGATGATGGTCATTCTGACTGGTGCGAGGTGATATCTCATTGTAGTTCTGAATTGCATTTTTCTAATAATGAGCAGTGTTGAGCATCTGTTCATTTTTTTGTTAGCCATCCATACATCTTTGGAGAAATATCTATTTATGTCTTTTCCCCACCTTTTGATTAGGTTGTTTTTTTTTTCTTGTATTGACTTATATGAGCTGCTTGTATGTTTTGGAAATTAATCCTTTGTCAGTTGTTTCATTTGCTGTTATTTTTCTGCCATTCTGAGGATTATCTTCACCTTGCTTATAGTCTCCCTTGCTGTGTAAAATTTTTAAGTTTAATTAGGTCCCACTTGTTTATTTTTGGTTTTATTTTCATTACTCTAGGAGCTGGGTTATAGAGGCTCTTGCTGTGATTTATGTCATAGAATTAAAACAGTAAGTTTTGAAACAGACAAAGTCAGGTCCATGTCTGGCATCTGTGGCCACAGTCCCTCATGTTTCCACGTGTTGGTTGTTTGCACACCTACAAAACAGAAGACGTTGTTTCAATCCCTGGGTTAGGAAGGTCCCCTGGAGAAGGAAATGACTACCCACTCTAGTATTCTTGCCTGGAAAATCCCAGGGACAGAGGAGCCTGGTGGGCTACAGTCCACCGGGATACAAAGAGTCAGACATGGCTTAGTGACTAAACAACAAAGCAAGGAGTTTTGGAAGGATTAAATGTGAAGGCTGATCGTTCATTTGGCTCACAGTGAAGGCGCAAGGATGGCTACCCTGTTTTTCACTCAGTTTTCCCACTGTGATACAGATAAGGGCTTCCCCAGTGGCTCAGGGGAAGACCCCGCCTACCAACGCAGGAGATGCGGGTTCGATCTCTGGGTCGGGAAGATCTCCTGGAGAAGGGAATGGCTACCCACTCTTGTATCTTGCCTGGAAAATCCCAGGGACAGAGGAGCCTGGCCAGCATGGAGTTGCACAACAGTCAGACACGACCTATTGACTGAACAACAGCAACTGGGCAAGCATACAGGGCCCCTGAAAGCAGCAGTGAGGGCTCTGCCAGGCGCACACCGTCCTCCTGCCCGACCTTCCCAGTCGCAGCTCCACATGCGTCTGTTAAGAAGAGGGCATATATGCGCAGGCTGTGTGTGCAGACATCTGAGCCCCACGAATTTCTGATGCCGACTCTAGACCTCCAACGATGGTCTGTTTCTAGGACTCCTGATTGTGTTCAACAGATGGATAATTATCGCCTTTCGGAGCTGGGTGCTCAGTGTTGAGCTGCTAAAATCCCACAGACATGTTTCATCCAAGGCTCGTTTGTCATGTCTAAGTAAAAGGGGTTGAGTTGCCGCAGTGTAGTCAGCACAGCACACCGCCAGGCGGGGTCCTCTCACCCAGCGCTGGCTGCAAGATTGATTCCATCCTCAGTGCTCTCTGAGGCAGCCACAGGCCTGTGTCTCTTCTCATTAATATTCACTGGCAAGTATGATGACAGCCGCGGAGTGAGTAAGTGGCAATGATTATTCCAGGTCAGGTATGGACTTTATCAGTTGCGGCATCAGAATAGGAAAGGCTGTGATCTGGGATGAAATAGGCTCATTGGATGGAAATGAAATGGTATGGTAGTAAGTTCTGTGTTAATTTTTAGAATCATAAGCATATCTGGTATGGTGTGAGATCAAGTGAAAAGTCTATCCCAAGTGTGGCACATGGTCTTAAAAATTGTTAAATAAAGGGCCCGCATGTTTCGTTTTTACCTGATACTGGTTCCAGAAAATGCAAAAGGATCATAATGGAGGGGAAAGGCATTCTTTGGCTAGAATTGTATTTTATTTGTCATGTATTAATGGAGTCCTTACTTTAATGCTGGGCTTGGTGTGCTGATATCACAATGAGGAGATGAATAATAATTCCACTAGAAATATTACTACCACTAGTGTTAGAAAAAGAATCACAGAAAATGACAGTGAGTGTTTCAGGCGTGCTTGTGTGTGCGTGTGTGCTCACTCATGTCCAGCTCTGTGACCCCATGGGCTGCAGCCCACCCGGCTCCTCGGTCCATGGAATTTTCCAGGCAAACATACTGCAGCGGGTCGCCATTTCCCCCTCCAGGGGATCTCCCCATCCAGGGACTGAGCCACGTCTCCTGGGTCGGCAGGTGGCCTTTCCACCCTGGGCCACCACGCACTCTCCTCTGTCTAAGTGTGTTCCACCTCAGCTGGCAGGGTCCCCGCGCACAAGACGGAGATTCTCATGTGAGTAGATCAGTTCTCCCCGGTGTGTCCTCTCTGATGGTGTGCCTGCTCTCAGGTGCCTGTTGTGATCAGACTCATTAATAGTATGAAGTGTAGAAGTCTTGTGAGAGAAAGATGGAGCATTGTGGGCTCCCAGTAAGGTAAGCTTCCAAGCTGAAAAGTCACCTTAAATATCAGCCTGTGCACTGACTGAATTCGTAAACCTGAGCTAGGCGCGGTCTATGTACACTTTGGGAATTCCGTTCCTCTTTGCTCTGCTTATGGTGTTTGTTTCTTAAAAGCACCATCTAAATTTATATGAATTTAAGACAAATATGGCAACACATTTGCAACAGAGGGCTCCCCAGGTGGTGTTAGTGGTAAAGAATCTGCCTGCCAACGCAGGAAATGCAAGACATGTGGGTTCAATCCTGGGTCAGCAAGATCTCCTTGAGGAGAAAATACCAACCCACTCCTTCTTGCCTGGGGAATCCCATTGACAGAGGAGCCTGGGTCTCAAAGGGCCAAAGGCAGCTGAGCACAGCACAGTGTTGACTATTCAGGGCCTGAGGACTGGGGATCAGTGTTTTATCCTGCCTTGTTTTGTCTTCATTATCATCCACTCCAGGAAACTTTTCAGACATTTTCTCCTCATTGCCTTCCTGTGCCCTGTAAAATTTTAATAACGCAAAATACGTGGAATATACTTTTTTGTTCTGTATGTAGATGTCTGATTTACACAGAAAAGGAGGGAGATTGTTTTCATTTCCCTGAGGAACTCCCTTTTGTCCTTTGGGGGAGATGTAGCTTCCACTGAGAATGCACGTCCTGGACCCTGGGCTGCCTTGAGCTTGGTACAGACTTGCCTGTAGCCTCAAAGGACTAGAACCCAGAGGGGATGGAAAGCTCTAAACTTATAAAGTTCAGTTCAGTTCAGTCGCTCAATTGTGTCCAACTCTTTGCGGCCCCAAGAACCGCAGCATGCCAGGCCTCCCTGTCCATCACCAACTCCCAGAGTCCACCCAAACTCAAGTCCATTGAGTCAGTGATGCCATCCAACCATCTCATCCTCTGTCGTCCCCTTCTCCTCCTGCCCTCAATCTTTCCCAGCATCAGGGTCTTTTCCAGTGAGTCAGCTCTTCGCATCAGGTGGCCAAAGTATTGGAGTTTCAGCTTCAGCATCAGTCCTTCCAATGAACACCCAGGACTGATCTCCTTTAGGATGGACTGGTTGGATCTCCTTGCAGTCCAAGGGATTCTCAAGAGTCTTCTCCAACACCACAGTTCAAAAGCATCAATTCTTCAGCCCTCAGCTTTCTTTATGGTCTCTAATTACACTGGCAACAGGCCTGGGGAAGGGAAGTGGGATCCAGAGAATGCCCTCCAGGGAGACCTGACCTGGGGCTGCAGGGAAGACCTCCGGGAGAAAGAAGGGTTTGAACCAAGACAGAAGGAGCACCGAGTTGAGTTGGGTGGAAGCACAGGGCGGAGCGCAGGACCGGGTATGCAAGCGGACACACCCTGAGCACTGTCCGCAGTGGGGGGAGCCGCTGTGCTGCGGAGCAGAGGAGACTGGTTTCCTCACCGGAGTCTCTGCGGATCCACGGGCCTGGGGATCCCCAGGGACTGCCAAGCCAGGCCGTCACCTGGACAGTCTTAGATCTTAAGACCTGTGAGGAGCCTCTGAGATGTTTTTTTTTTTAAGTTAGCTTAATTTATTTTTGTTAGTGTAATTAAATTAACTAATTAAGTTAAATTTGTTCATTTAATTCATTGGAAGGACTGATGCTGAAGCTGAAACCCCAATACTTTGACCACCTGATGTGAAGAGCTGACTCATTGGAAAAGACTCTGATGCTGGGAAGGATTGAAAGTGGGAGGAGAAGGGGACGACAGAGGATGAGATGGCTGGATGGCATCACTGACTCAATGGACATGAGTTTGGGTGGACTCCAGGAGTTGGTGATAGACAAGGAGGCCTGGTGTGCTGCGGTTCTTGGGGGTCACAAAGAGTTGGACATGACTGAGTGACTGAACTGAAGTGAATTTATTTTTGTTATCTTTTTATAGTTTTATTTATTTATTTATTTTCTGTTGCGCTGGGTTTTTGTTGCATAGGTGGGCTTTCTCCACTTGCAGTGAGGCTTCTCACTGAGGCGGCTTCCCTTGTTGGGGAGCATGGCTCTGGGGTGAGTGGGCTTCAGTGGTTGAGGCCCACAGGCTTAGTTGCTCTGAGGAATCTTCCCAGACTGGGGATCAAGCTCGTGTCTCCTGTGTTGGCAGCCGGATGCTCATCCACTGACCTCCAGGGAAGATGCCCTGGGTTTCCCAGGTGACTCAGTGGTGAAGAACCCACCTGCCAGTGTGGGAGATGCAGGAGACGCAAGTTCGATCCCTGGGTCGGGAAGATCCCCTGGAGGAGGAAATGGCAATCCACTCCAGTATTCTTGCCTGGAGAATCCAGTGGACAGAAGAGCCTGATGGGCTACAGTCTATAGGGTTGCAAAGAGTCAGCCATGACTAAGGGACTGAGCACATACACACACAAGATGCATAAACACAAAGATGGATTAAATATTCCTCTTGTCTCAAGGGGATGGAAATAGTTCATGAAGAAAGAGGTATGGAAGAGATATCTGAAAATCTACCTGTGATACAGCATGAAAAGTGCCTTCCCTCTGAGGGTGTCCTGTACAGCATGGTGACAGAGTCAACGACACTCTGTTCTATATTTAAAAGTTGCTAAGAGGATGAGATGGTCGAATGGCATCACCGATTCCATGGACATGAACTTGGGCAAACTGGGAGATGGTGAGGGACAGGGAGGCTTGGTGTGCTATGGTCCATGGGGTGGGAAACAGTCACACATGACTTGGTGACTGAGCAACAAGAGATTAGATCTTAAAAGTTCTTAGCACAAGAGAAACTTTTGTAGTGATGAACATGAAGTGATGGATGTTAACTGAACTTTTGATGGTGATCATTTTGCAATACATACGCATACAAATCAAGCTGGACACCTTGGACCCAAACAACGTTACACACTGATTATACCTCAACAAACCTGGAAAAATTATGTATAGGATGCATTGGTGGTAAGTAACCGTTTTGAATTCTTAACCTGTGTAATGTCATCTTTCCATTGCTCTCACTCCATACTGATATTTTATTTATAAAATTCTATTTTCAATGTGAGTGATTACAAAATTCTGAGTTCAATATCTTTTCCATTTGAAGGTTTTCAGAACGTCAAAGCTCTAAACTCTATGGTCATTGCGCTCTCTTGTCTTCCAATGTCTGTCTCTGATTGAATTTTGATAACTGGATATTCATTTGTTTCTTGTAGGTAGGATATCTTTTTGTGTGTGTATGTTTTCTTTTGCTTTCCTTTTCCTGAAATAGTTTGAAAGGATTTTCATCACCCTCATGCTGAATGTATCATATTTCTTTCTACTCAGTATGTTAAAAATGCCCTTTCAGTCTAAGGACTTATGATTTTCTCCAGCCAGTGACATTCCAGTCTATCATTTTTTCATTATTTTCTTTTCCTCATTATTTCTGTTCTCTACTTTTTCTAACTCCTATTAGCTGAATTCTGGGTCTCTTGGATCTTTTTATTCATGTCTTAAACTTTTCTGTTTCATTTCAATCTTCCTTTCCCCCCCTTCATTCTCTCATGTAGAAAACTTGTTCAACTTGAGCTTTTTCAAGTACATTAATGTGACTCTGAACTTTGCCCTTTTTATTTCTTAGTCTCTCCAGAGGATTTTTTTATTTCTGCATCATATTTTCCATTTCCAAACTCTCCTTTTAAAAAATGTTCTCCTTTCTCCCTTTTAATATAGCCTGTTCTCTTTTAAAAGGAGGCAGTATTTCTCCTGAAATAAGTGAACGGCTTTCATGTGTGGGCAGAGCTTCCTTTATGCATTTTCCGCTCCACACCCAGGACCAGAACCTACACACTGCCCCTCTCCCAGGCTCTAGCACTCTCAAAGACCCTCCCCCAAGGAAGGTCACCACTTTTCTTGAAAAACAGTTCTGTTAAGCCTGTCTACAGTCACATTCTCCTCCTCTGTGCAGCAAACACTGTTGGTCACCCACTTCATGTCCATGGCCACTGCTTTGTCAGAAGAATCCTGACTTTGTTCAGGAAGACAAATGTGCCAGCCAGCAGTCTGCTTTGCTTTCTATCCAGCTACCGTTAGAGTTGGAGAGAGAAGATCTTAAGACACACACTTGGCTATTGAGAAGTCAGTATAAATCCCTGGGTGAGGCAGTCTTTTGAACAAAAAATTTAAAAAGCCTCTCTAGGAGGGTTTGCCTTGTTGACACCCTGAACAGGGACGCGAGGCCTGGAGGTACAGCATCCACGGTGAAGCCACAAGGACTAACGCTGCATGGCACATAGATCAGAAATGACAACAGAGTCCTGATTTTTAGTGACATTCTTGAGCAACTGCGTGGTCCATGGAGATATTCCTTTAGAATTTGTAGGGCAGAAAAGTAAACTCCCTCTCTTTGGCCACAGTTAGACCTCCTGTCACGTCTAGCTCCATATGACCCTCACGCAGCACAGTAGTTCGGGTATCTTCAGCGGTGGTTGTTTAGTCTCTAAGTCATGTCCGACTCCTTTGCAACCCTATGACTGTACTGCCAGGCTCCTCTGTCTATGGGATTTCCCAGGCACGAATACAGGAGTCGGTTATTACTTCCTCATCCAGGGGGTTTCCTGACCCAGGGATCAAACTTGTGTTTCCTGCATTTACCCCTTTTAGGCTGTCTGGGAAGCCCTAGCTCTCACTAAACGACTCTACCAGTGGTCCCCCAGGCGTGGTCCTTAGTCTGGCAGCATCCAACTTACAGAGATGCAAGACCTGCAGAATCTCATGCTCTGGGAAGAATGGGTCCCAGTAACGTGTATTTTGACAGCCTTGCAGGCGATGCTAACGCACACTAAAGTTTGAGAAGCACTAGAACAGAATAATGATCCATCATCTGCCTTGAATTTAGGCTTTCTTTCCTTGGCCTTTTATTAGCATAATATCAGATATCCCTCAAGTGAAGTTATATATACACTGTTTCTTTTCCGTTAAAACAATCATCATGACTACTCATTGCCTAATCAATAGAATAAAAGCATGTGAGTCAGTTATTCAAGGCTGCTGAAGATATTCTTAGTCACATTCTTCATGTACATTTTTCTCTTATTTTATGTTTCATCAAATCACATGATCCCAGTGGAAGTGCTACCTCAGCTGCAGACAGAATATATGCCCCATGCCCCCACTCAACGACCTGTATCTCACACTGTTGGATGTCCCCACCCTAACTATATTCTGGGACACCATCATCATTATTCATCAAGCACTGCAACTGTGACCATCTTTACAAAACCTCCGAAAGGCTCTCTTTCTTTGGATCGTGTGTGCTTTCATCTGAACCCCTTTAATAGTACTTTGAATTATTGTTGTTTCATTCATGTAGTAATTTATGGAACTGAAGACTATACCTTGATAATTATGTTTAAAAGAATGTAACATGTAATTACAATTAAACAAAATAAAATTTTATGCATAGGTGCACCTTTGGAAAATATGTGCAAAAGCTTCATCTAATCATTATAATTTTTATACATATGCATACTAAGTTATTATTGATTATTCATCTGGGACTCTGACACTGGAAAAATGTAATGATGCCTTTACTTGTCATCATGTTATTTGAAATTTAAAGATGATAAGAGATAGATTCCTTTAAAAAAATCAATTGCACAATGACAGCACAGTAATTAACTTTTAAATTAGGCAAAAGAGAGAGTTATTTTTTCTTAAAGGAATACAGTAGAATATAGAAACAAGTCTCTTAAAGGCAATCATGGGGAAATCATTTTATTTCAGTAATTCCTTGTTAAAAGACTCACCTTTTACTTATAAAATTTATTCCACAATTTTTAAATTTCTTGAAAAGTTAACATGTAGTGAGATTTTTTTTGAGGTGGGAAGAAACATAGCTTTAATTATATGACAAAGCTGTCTTTTTCTTATGAGAATAATTTGAAGACTTTATAGAGAGACGGTATATAGAATATTAGAAAAAGTATGACATATACTCAAAGGATTACAAAAATTGGTATGTTTAACACATTTACCAACTTTGTAATGCAGATACATAAGGGGCCTGCTCATAGAGGACTGATGAAAAAACTCACCTGTGTGCTCTTAAGACCCACACATCCCCACATCCCTTTCACATCCCATTTGCCTGCATGTGCGCTAAGTTGCTCAGGCATGTCTGACTCTCTGCGACCCCATGGACTGTAGCCCACCAGGTTCCTCTGTCCATGGGATTTCCCAGGCAAGAATACTGGAGTGGGTGGCCATCCCCTTCTCCAGGGGATCTTCTCGACCCAGGGATGGAACCTACATCTCTTGCATTATAGGCAGATCTTAAATGACTGAGCCACCAGGGAAGCTCCACATATGTCGTATTACACATGCTTAAATTAAGTGTGTTGTTTCGTTATCTATTTCTAATTGAAAGTATCTGTTACATTATGGTCAGGAAATTTCTGCCTTTAGTTTCTGCCATTGGGATTTAACTGTGTGTGTTATATGTGTGTTTTCTTAAATTAAAATATATTACATTTAGGAAATAATTTTTTATCAACTCAGATTGTTGAAAACAAGCAGGTGTTCATTCTTTCATGTGTTATTTCATTTAGTTATGGGAAAATGATGCATGGTTCTCCCTTCTAGGAAGATTTCTTATGTAAAAACTCATGACATTTACATGTATGACCTTTTATCAATTTAGAGTTCTGGGTTGCTAATAACTTATAATTGAAAAGAATCTGAAAAAGCACATATACATGTATATGAGTATGATAAATACATATAGGGAGAGATAAACCTGAGTCTCGTGGCTGCACCCAAAGCCAGCACAATGCTGTGGGTCGACTGTACACTGAGTTAAAAAGTAAAGGAGAACAAGTCTGTAGATCCTATTAAGTATCTGATGGGATACTTTTTATTCTACCTATTTTAATAAGGATTGCTAATTCTCTTGTTTTTTTTTTCTTTTTATAACTGTCTTCTTAAATTTTCTGTCCTTTTTCAAGAAAGTTTTTGCTATATATGAGTGTGTGTAGTTTCGTGTTCTAACGTTTCAGTGCCAAGCAAATGGAGAAACAGTACTGTTTACATTAATATTGCATGTCTTTCTTTTGTTTGAACCTGCCAACTATGTTTTCCCTTTTTTTTTTTTTTTGCCTCTAAGGCAGAAATTTCATGGATCTACCACTGAGTAAACTACATGGCTTTGAGAAAGTTATTTAACTTCTTTGTGATTCTACTTTCTCACTTGCAACACAGCCATAAAATAATATTATCTTGTGTAGCAGTTACTAATATAAAATAAGATAAAATCTGTACAGTACTTACAACAGTGACTGCTGGGTAGTAAATGTTTCATAAATGCCTTTTTTTTTTTCCTTCTTCTACCATTTATTTTAGTTGTGTTTCCTGTAATCAGCATTTGGTTAAACTTTTTTTTTTGTTACAATCTTAGATCTTTTGTGTTTTAATAAGACTGTTTGTTCTCATTTCTATTATTTATGAGTTATTTGGACTTGGGCCTTTTTGTCTGTGCTCTTATTGTGTATGTTTATGGGTTTCTCTGTTCAGATATTTCCTATTCTTTCCTAGGAAGGTTCTTTACCATCTGAGCCACAGGTAAGCCTATACCACTCACATAAAACATGATCTGGACACTTGACTTTTGCACCAGGAAAGTTAAAATATACCCCGCCTCCACCCCAAACAACATGGCTTTGTTTCCCTGGTTCCCACCACCTGACTTTCCTTAGTTATGTCTCTATATGGATTCTTCTCGTTATCCTTCCACTTGGAGGACTTTTCTTTCAGGTGCCGTGTGTACTCACTGTATCTTTCTTCTACAATCACATATTCACTCTAATTTACAATGGCAGTTCAGTTCAGTTCAGTTGCTCAGTCATGTCCGACTCTTTGTGACCCCATGAATTGCAGTATGCCAGGCCTCCCTGTCCATCACCAACTCCCGGAGTCCACCCAAACCCATGGCCATCAAGTCGGTGATGCCATCCAGCCGTCTCATCCTCTGTCGTCCCCTTATCCTCCTGCCTTCAATCTTTCCCAGCATCCAGGTCTTTTCAAATGAGTCAGCTCTTCACATCAGGTGGCCAAAGGATTGGAGTTTCAGCTTCAGCATCAGTCCCTCCAATGAACACCCAGGACTGATCTCCTTTAGGATGGACTGGTTGGATCTCCTTGCATTCCAAGGGACTCTCAAGAGTCTTCTCCAACACCACAGTTCAAAAGCATCAATTCTTCAGTGCTCAGCTTTCTTTATAGTCCAACTCTCACATCCATACATGATCACTGGGAAAACCATAGCCTTGACTAGACAGAACTTTGTTGACAAAGTAATGTCTCTGCTTTTTAATATGCTGTCTAGGTTGGTCATAACTTTCCTTCCAAGGAGCAAACATCTTTTAACTTCATGGCTGCAATCACCATCTGCAGTGATTTTGGAGCCCAGAAAAAATAGTCAGTCACTGATTTCCCATCTACTTCCCATGAAGTGATGGGACCAGATGCCATGATGTTAGTTTTCTGAATATTGAGCTTTAAGCCAACTTTTTCACTCTCCTCTTTCACTTTCATCAAGAGTATCAATGGCAGAGTATCTTGCAAAGAGTTGGCTTATACTCTATGGCTAGTGTTCTGAAACAGATTACTTTCTATTTTTATATGATTCTGGTCATTTGAATGAGAATTTGGGTAAAGAATATAGGCAAATAGATAAGTTGACATTGCCATTTTGTGCTGTAACACATATGGTGTTTCTATTTCAATAAAACTGTTATTCCTCTTTCTCATTATTTCCTAATGACATCAAAGCCTGCAAGAGTATTATGCTTTATATTTTTTGAGCTACTAAAATAAGCAATCCTTGTGGTTCATATTGTTATAAGAGAAATTTAGACCCTTGTATAAAGAAGAAATTGGCAACCCACTCTAGTATTCTTGCCTGGAGAATCCCAGGGACGGAGAAGCCTGGTGGGCTGCCATCTATGGGGTCACACACAGTTGGACACAACTGAAGCAACTTAGCAGCAGCAGCAGCAGACCCTTGTATTAATTATCACAGTTCAGTGTCTACTTTGCATTTGGCACATATCTCATAAAGCTGTCTAGAAGTCAACATAGGTGTGCCTTTAAAAAGGAAAAAGAAAACAACTTTGATTTCTTTCGGTTACATTTATTCCTTGGAAGCAGACTGTGGTTTCTCTTGGTGGTGGGCTCTATGTTCAAAGAAAATCTAATTTAAAATAACTTCCTTTTGCTCTTCCCTAGTGGATGCTGCACTTCTGTATGTGTTTCTTCAGCAGGCCCTGTTTTTAATCTCTATACCAAGGACTCTAACAGTCTTCTTCCTTGTAAAATAAAATACAGATATATGCTTTCAGAAAGTCTCCAAAAGGAGAAAACTTTGGGGAAGTGATAGTAGCGAGCATAGCTGATTCCTTTACATTCTCATAGAGATTGACACATTCCCCCAAATAAATGATCTTGTGTCTCTGCTTCTTTCTTTTCCCTTGATTTTCTTTCCAAAACAACTCTAACCACTGTGTGTGTCACCAGCTAATTATTTTCATAGACTGTGAATGTCAAAATGCTGTTGCTGTTGTTTTAGTCGCTAAATTGTGTCCAACTTTTTTGTAACCTCATGTATTGTAGAATGCCAGGCTCCTCTGTCTATAAAACTTCCCCAGCAAGAATAGTGGAGTGGTTAACATCTCCTTCTCCAGGGAGTTGTACCGACCCAGGGATTGAACCTGTGTCTCCTGCATTGGCATGTGGATTCTTTACCACTGAGCCACCAGGGAGGCATGAGTGTTGTAGTATTATACCCCTAAATCTTTCAGGATCACTCATGGTAGATTAATATGATACAGCCATCTTAGAGTCTCACTACAGACTGCATTAAGATTTTCATTTAGCAAGATTAAATTGGGAGGGGATATAGCAAGAGAGAAACCTGTATGCAGGTCAAGAAGTCACAGAACCTCACTTGAAACAACTGACTGGCTCAAAATTGGGAAAGGAGTAAGACAAAGCTGTATTGGAGCATCAGCTTTAGCATCAGACCTTCCAATGAATATTCAGGGTTGATTTCCTTTAAGACTGGCTGGTTTCATCAACCCTGAATATTCATTGGAAGGACTGACACTCCAATACTCTGAATACCTTATGTGAAGATGTTAATTCTGGAAGAGATTTGAGGCAAAAGGAGAAGGGGGTGGCAGAGGATGAGATGGTTAAATAGCATCACCCACTCAACAGTCATGAATTTGAGCATTGAGCGAATTCCGGGAGGTAGTGGAGGACAGAGAAGCCTGGCGTGTTGCGGTCCATGGGGTCACAGAGAGTCAGACACGCCTTCGAAACTGAGCAGCAACAGAGGGGAGGAGCCAAGAGAAGGAGCTTTGGACTGGGACTGGGGTGCCTTGCCCATAGCGCTGCATTTACAATCTCTTTATGACTGTGCTGTGCTGTGTCTGACTCTTTGAGTCTCCACGGACTGTAGCCCGCCAGGCTCCTCTGTCTAGAGGGATTCTTCAGACAAGAATACTGGAGTGGGTTGCCATGCCCTCCTTCAGAGGATCTTTCCAGCCCAGGGATCGAACCCAGGTCTCCTGCATTGCAGGCGGATTTTTTAGCGTCTGAGCTACCAGGGAAGCCAAGGTGTAAAAATGTCCTGAGCTCAACTCTTCTTCAGCTGCAAAACTGGGGTTATCATAACAGTCCCTATCTTGTAGCGAGAACTAAATGAGATCACAGGAGTTCAGCAGAGTTGAGCAAAGGTAATCTGCAAAGCTAGCAAACAGCAGCAAACAGATGTCTCTGCACCATGTTTTATGTGACAGGGGCAAATTGCCTTTTCCCTCGCCACTGAATTCAGCCTGATAATTGTCATCATGGTTAAAAGCACTGGTGTGTTCTCACCCTGGCTTCTCCACATCTCGCTTTGTGAGTGCACACGGGCAGCCGTTAAGTGCGCTTCCTCTCAATGTTATTCCATCTTCAGGTCTAGTCCATGTTCAAGACTACGCTCACTGTGCCTCACCTTCTGAGAAAACTACGCATTGCTTGACAGACAGATCAGCTTTAGGGAAGAGACGACAAACCTGCACCTATCTCTCTGCACTGTTCTCATTAATGCCGCTGGCCGTCAGCCCAGTTCCTGGTTGGAGAACAAGCCAGGGAGGGTACTCATAGCTATGTAGTCCCTTTTTGCCCCTAGAAAAATAAGCCCTGAGATTTCTGAGACCTGAGACTTTTTCCCACAAAGCAGTGGCCAGTTATTTGCCAATACTTCATAAGGATTTTTAGAAGTTAGTCGACACGCATTCATAGCACAAAAAGTCTTAGGTTTGGGGGTTAAGTCTATCACGTGCATTGCCGACCCAGGTCTATGCTCTCAAGGTCCCATTCTCTGTCTTCTGCATGCGTATCTCCCAAGTTCTCTGAACCGTTCCCTACATGGTGCTGCTTGTTTCCGTGGAGAAGGGTTTTACTTACATGTACCTTTTCTAACCTCTGTGTTATTTGTATGCTGGGGAGCTCTGCCTGCTGAGGGCACCAGGAGTGGTGTGGGTAGTTTCAGCGTGGGGTATCTTCTCCACTGGCTGTAAGCAACACCATGCAGTCTTTCTTACCAGTTTCTTTGGCTGTTTTGCTAAGTGTATGCTTGCTTGAACTCCCTGGCTTAATGCCTTCTTTTCTTATTAACTACATCTGGCATGCTGGATCCAAAACTCGTTGTTCTGATCTTTTCCCTGAGTGTCATAATATCTCTCTCTCTCTTAATTCTCTGACTTCTTTCTTCCTTTTAAAATACTTCTGCTTTCTTTCTCCATTAATTCCACCAAAGATTTAGTAATAGTGCATTAACAGGTTGACAAGATGACCTTGTGGAGACAGGCCAAGAGTACGTGACTTCACATGTTGACAACTGGGTGACCTGGGGCAAGAACCTCCTGGTATAGCTGTGGATGCCTTTTTCTGAGCCTTCTCCCTACATTTAGACTCTAGAACAGCAGCATCTTTCTCCTTCCTCACTTCAGCCCTCCATCAGACCATCTCCTTCCTTACTTCCATCCTCCAATAGACCATCTCCCTCCTCACTTCTGCCCTCCATCAGACCACTTGAAAGTTCAGGTGAGATGCTGCCTGATGTTAGTGCCCTCTCAGTCACCCACCTCATCAGTTAGACAAGGGGAGAGTGTCTTCTGAATCAAGTGAGGAAGAAGGAAGCACAACCTATTCCGGTGCCAATGGAAGTTCAGAGATTCATGCCAGACCTGGATTTCCTTATTTATAGTGAATAATTTCATTTCTTTGGCTATATATGCAATGGCTGCTTGACAATGGGGACTTCATCCCTGAAGAAGGTGGAGAGGAATCTAGGGAGGAGGCAGCCGTAAGAGATTCGGAGAGGGATCCCACCACTGCCGTGCCAGACAGTAGCCAGACTCCTCTGTGCATGGGGTGAGGGGTAACAAAGACCCAGCGCTATCATATGGATCCTTAAAGGCATCAGGCTTTCTGCCAAGAGTCTCATTCCTGTGGCTTCATTCCGGGTTTACAGATACTCCATGAGGTTGGAGTGAACCACATAGCATACAAACACCACGGCTGGGACGACAGCTAAGAGGGGACTCCATGCTCCACGTTCTTGTGTTAGACCTGGGATGCATGTTCCCAAGAGAGAGGTTCTGTCTTGAAAGTGAAGCCGCTCAGTCATGCAGCTTTTTGCCACCCCATGGACTGTAGCCCGTCATGCTCTTCCATCCGTGGGATTTTCTAGGCGAGAATACTGGGGTGGGTTGCCCGTTTCTTTCTCCGGGGATCTTCCCAACCAAGGGATCTATTGAAGGTCTCCTGCACTGCAGGCAGACTCTTTACCATCAGAGCCACCAGGGAATCAGGTATTCTTGTGCCATATACTCACAGCTGCTCTTACAAAATGAGAGGGGATAACAGGAAGAAGAGAGGGGAGGAGGAGGAGAGAGAAGTGTGTTTGCTACTAAAATAATAATAATAGAATTTCTCAATCTTATGAATGTGGGTAACCATGTCATGATAGTTACTGTTTAATCCTTTTGCCCAAAAGACAAACAAATATGTAAGCAAAATGCAGCCCAAACCAAAATACTATGTTGGTATTTTTCCTTCCCTTCTTTTTGTTATAACATTTTGTTTTAAGTCAGTAATGAATTTCTTCTTTGGTTTAATTAGAAAATCTGCTTTACTTCCAAGCTAACACTCAGGGAAGTGTCAAACTTCAAATTATACAAATTAAAATATGTATGGAACCTATGTTAGAAACACTATTTGCATTAGGCTTTAATCATCATAAAGGAAAAGTGTAAATGTTTCCAGGCAGTCCAACTACATAAACAATCATTCATTTCTTAAGTGCATGGTGGAGTTTTCCCCTGAGAAAATTCCATAACTTTGAGAGTAATGTAAAGGTAATTAATTACCAAAAAGAGATTAATACTGCATGCCGAGAATGATAACAAAATGCACAGAGGCCTTACAGTCTGCAGGCGGTTCAGAGAAGGAGATGTGAAGAAAACCTATTTAATTCATGTTTCAGGCTTAGTTCACAAAAAGCTATTTTTCTCTTTTTGTTCAATTACTTCCATTGAATCTCTATTCCACATCATCCGAATACCTGCAATACCTTTTTATTGCCCTCATATTCCTCATCGTGTATCTCACCTAAACTCTCATCTCGGGAAATCCATTTAAGCCTTGTTGCTCCCAACTAATTTCACAATAACTCAGTCATCATAGTCATCTGCTCAAAAACCTTCAATGGCTCTCCATTACTCTCGGAATACGTTCTAGTCTTTTTGAAAAACATTTTAATTTTTTAATTGGTGGGAAATTGCTTTACAATTTTGTGTTTGTTTCTGCCCTACCCCAACACACATCTCAGTTATATATGTGTATATACCTCCCTTCAGACCTGAGCCTCCCCCTCCTCCCAGCCCCCCGGGTCATCACGGAGAGCCAGCCTGGCTCTGGGTGGCACTCAGCAGCTCCCCGCTCTGTCTCAGATGTGAGAGTGTGTCTATGTCAGGGCTAACTTCTCGGCTTGCCCGGCTCTCACGTTTCCCTGCTATGTTCACAAGTCTGTTCTCTACTGGGTCCATCAGTACCACTGTCCTAGATTCCATATATATGTGTTAATATATGGCATTTGTTTTTCTCTTTCTAACTTACTTCTCTCTGTATTAGAGGTTCTAGGTTCATCCACCTCACTACAACTGATTCAAATGCATTCCTTTTTATGCTGAGTAACAGCCTTTAATGGAGAAGGCAATGGCACCCCACTCCAGTACTCTTGCCAGGAAAACCCCATGGATGGAGGAGCCTGGTAGGCTGCAGTCCATGGGGTCCTGAAGAGTTGGACACAACTGAACAGCTTCACTTTCACTTTTCACTTTCATGCGTTGAGAAGGAAATGGCAACCCACTCCAGTGCTCTTGCCTGGAGAATCCCAGGGACGAGGGAGCCTGGGGGGCTGCCGTCTATAAGGTCGCACAGAGTCGGGCACAACAAGTGGCTTAGCAACAAAAGCCTTTAAAGGAAGATTCTGAGGTTCTTCATAAGCACAGTTTTGGCCAAATTTGCTCTTTTCATCCCTCCTTTGTCACCAAGGCCATTGTTCACCAGCCCACTGTTCCCCAAATTTGACTGCTAAAAAAAAAAATCCCTTGGGATGTGTATGTGTTAAGAATTCAGATTCCTAGGCTTCTTTCCAGGAATCAGATTCTCTAGGAAAAGGGAGTTAGAACCTACATTATAACAAATGATCCAAATCTTTCAGACAAGTTTGAAAACTGTTCTAAGCAAACCAAACCCTTTGCCTTCCCCTCAACCTGACTCAAGGTTTCCCTTACAGCTCAGTGGTAAAGAATCCACCTGCAATGCAAGAGACAGAGGAGATGCAAGATCTATCCCCTGGTCTGGAAGGTCCCCTGGAGGAGGAAATAGCAACCCACTTGAGTATTCTTGCCTGGAAAAAATCCCATGAAGAAGAGCCTGGTGGGCTATACAGTCCATGGATAGCCAAGAGTCGGATATGACTGAGCACACACACAAAACAAAACACAAACATGACCCATATTTCCTTTCTCACATGCCTCCTGTTTACTGAAATGCTATCATAGTGGATAGCTCAGTTAGCATGGTCTTGGTGAGGGTTTTCCCCCAAATAGAGCCTAAGACAATACTTTGAAGGTAGGTGGTTTATTTGAGAGGTGATCATGGGAAGCCAGGAAAGGAGTACATCAAAGCTATATATCGTCACCCTGCTTCTTTAATGTCTATGCAGAGTACATCATGCAAAATGCTGGACTGGATGAAGCACAAGCTGGAATCAAGATTGCTGGGGAAAATATCAATAGCCTCAAATATGCAGATGATACCACCCTTATGGTAGAAAGCAAAGAAGAACTAAAGAGCCTCTTGATTAAAGTGAAAGGGGAGAGTGAAAAAGTTGGCTTAAAGCTCAACATTCAGAAAACTAAGATCATGGGATCTGGTCCCATCATTTCACGGCAAATAGTTGGGGAAACAGTGGAAACAGTGACAGACTTTATTTTGAAGGGCTCCAAAATCACTGCAGATGGTGACATAGCCATGAAATTAAAAGATGCTTGCTCCTTGGAAGAAAAGCTATGACCAACCTAGACAGCATATTAGAAAGCAGAAACATTACTTTGCCAAAAATGGTCCATCTAGTCAAAGCTGTTTTTTTCAGCAGTCATGTATGGATGTGAGAGTTGGATTATAAAGAAAGCTTTGATGCTTTTGAACTGTAGTGTTGGAGAAGACTCTTGAGAACCCCTTGGACTGCAAGGAGATCCAACCAGTCCATCCTAAAGGAGATCAGTCCTGAATATTCATTGGAAGGACTGATGTTGAAGCTGAAATTCCAATACTTTGGCCACCTGATGCAAAGAATTGACTCATTAGAAAAGACCCTGATGCTGGGAAAGATTGAAGGTGGGAAGAGAAGGGGATGACAGAGGATGAGATGGTTGGATGGCATCACTGACACAATGGACATGAGTTTGAGTAAGCTCTTGGCCTGCTTCGGTCCATGGGGTTGCAAAGAGTCAGACACGACTGGGTGACTGAACTGAATTGAACTGAACATAGGAAGCACATAAAGAGAATGGGAAGTGAGCCAGGGAAGGACACAGGGGCCACACAAACACTTTTTAGCAAGATTATTGCTCTGGGTAATGGCAACGCAATTCTGTGGGCCCATTGACAGCCTCTGAGAAGTATGCAGAAACTCTTCTAGAACTGTCCCTCTGAAGTGTGGAAGTTTGGGCATTTATCTACCTGCTTGGGTTCTCTTCTGTGTAGGTGACTTTATGGCCATTAAATCCCTTGCTCTTCCTGCCAAGGGCCCCCGTGGCATTGAAGCAGACTCTTGGGCAGGAGGAAGGAATGCTGTTTATTCTCCCGATGGGATTCTGTCAGTGAGAGGGTAGCATGAGCTCCTGGGGTCTGTTCCCTGCAGCTACACATCATGTCTGAGGTGGGCCCAGGATGAGGTGGGGCCAGAGGCATTCACTGCATGAGACCTTTTCATTCTCTATTAGGTAGCTACTGCTGTGTAACAAATTTCCCCAATAATGAATTATGTAGCTATAATCACACACATTGATTATCTCATAGTTTCTGTGGATAGAGAACCTAGGTATGGCTTAACAGAGTCTTCAGCTCAGGCTTAACTGAGTCTTCAGCTCAGGGACACCTCAAGTCTGACCTCATTTCAAACCTTGACTGGAAAGGACACACTCCTGGGCTCACTCCTGTGGCTGTGGATATTTCCTCAGGAGTAGCTGGACTGGAGGCTTCCATAACTCAATGGCTGTTTTCCTCCCTGGGCTGCTTGCCATGTGGGCCTCTCTAAGGCACTTTTCACAACACGGCAGCTGGCTTCATAGAGTGAACAAGCAACACGGATTCAGTCAAGCGAGAGCTCTTCACATCTGTTGTATTTTGTTCATTACAAGTGAGTCACTAGGTCCAGCCCACACTTGGGTGGGTAGAATCCACTGCTTTCCAATTCTTAGGGTTATCTCTGTGATCCATTATCAGAATTTGCTAGGAATCAGCCAGGGATTTGTGTCATGATAAAATGTTATATTAAATGTTATTTGGTGTTTTATCTGTCAAATTTTATATCTGCTTTTCCTATATTTGAAACGTCTGTAAATCTAAGGCACTACAGGATATATGGAAAGAACATTTGAATAAATCACCCGACATCTTTTTCAAAGATTGCCCTTTTAAAATTAATTCATGTGAAATCCAGTCAAGAGATAGTAACTACTATAAAAATTTAAGGTGCTGTTAGCTGATAATAAATATTTCATGCTACATAGGCCTGAAAGAAAATGTAAACCACTGTAGTTAGAAGATTTACCGAAAGCTTGTAGGGCCCTTGTGTTAAACTCTTTTTTTCTTTTTTAAACCATCTCTACCTTATCTGGGAGGGAGGACTCTGAACTTACAGCCCAAGGCCCTGAGTCTTGTAGGCTCTCAAGTCACTGTAGACTCAGTTTCATCTCCTATTCAATGGGGTGGCCTAACCGGAACCTTGGGCTTTGCAGGTGGTACAGTGGTAAACAATCCGCTCGGCAATGTAGGAAACCCAAGAGATGTGGTTTCGGTCTCTGGGTTGGGAGGATCCCCTGGAGTAGGAAATGCTAACCATTATAGTATCCTTGACTGGGAAATCCCATGGCCAGAGAAGCCTGGTGGGCTCTTCAGTGCACAGGGTTGCAAACAGTCGTGACTAAGCACGTGCACACATGCACACATGCGCACATGCACCCATGCACACACGCGCCCATGCACACATGTGCACACGCGCACACACCCATGCACACGTGCCCATGCACACATGCACACATGCACACACGCGCCCATGCACACATGCACACATGCGCCCATGCACACATGCGCCCATGCGCCCATGCACACACACACCCATGCACACATGCGCCCATGCGCCCATGCACACATGCACCCATGCGCCCATGCACACATGTGCCCATGCACACACACGCCCATGCACACATGCACACATGCGCCCATGCACACATGCGCCCATGCGCCCATGCACACACACACCCATGCACACACGTGCCCATGCACACATGCACACACGCGCCCATGCACACATGTGCACACACGCCCATGCACACATGCGCCCATGCACACACGCGCCCATGCACACACGCGCCCATGCACACATGCGCACACACGCCCATGCACACACGCGCCCACGCACACACGCACACATGCGCCCATGCACACATGCGCCCATGCACACATGTGCACACGCGCCCAT
>ML662452.1:1215360-1239875 GCA_007570785.1 Antilocapra americana | reverse complement strand
CGCCCATGCACACATGCGCCCATGCACACATGTGCACACGCGCCCATGCACACACGCACACATGCGCCCATGCGCACACACACCCATGCACACACGTGCCCATGCACACACGTGCACGCACCCATGCACACATGTGCACACGCGCCCATGCACACATGCGCACATGCACACACATGTACACGCGCCCATGAACACACGCACACACGCGCCCTTGCGCCCTCGCGCCCTCGCGCATACACTGTGACCCTCAGAGCTCATCGAGGGTTCACTAAGCAAGCACCTGCTATGTGGCGCCCTCTGGAAAGCACTCATCGTTCTGCCTGCATAGTACCTGGCACACAGTAGGCGCACAATAAATACCAACCGATCCTGACTCTGTGTCCAAGCGGACATTGGACACAACGTTCATTATCAATTCTTCATTAGTTAATTAATTCTTAAGAAGAGCTTCTGAAGACCTTACTGGGGAAAGAGAAGAGCTGGGTTTACAGATTAGACGATATCTATCTAAGGGACTTGAAAGAAATTCCCTGAGTGAAAAATCAGGTTGCAAACACTTAATCTTGCAGTTTGGAGAACTAAGAGCAGGCGGAGTCCCGAGCCCCCTGGGATCGACCATCCCACACCTACTTACGGGGTGCCTCCCTATCCGTGACATGCTGTCCTCTGGGCTCAAGGAAGCAGGGGTGAGAGCGGAGACGACACTTGGCCGTCAGAGGGTCGCACGGGAGCGGCAGGTGCTGCCACACGGGGCCAGACGTGGGCGAGCAGCCGTGCCTGTGGCGTGAGATGGGAAGCAGACACTCAGGGGTGCTGATGCTTGCATTCATGGTGGTGGACTTGGGGGGCTGCCGGCAGCACCCACAGTGCGGGGCACATCCTCTTGTCCAAGCACGGCACCTCAGAGCATGTCCTCTGCAAACAGCCTGGCTGGGCTTGATGTGTGGCTTCACCACTGACTTGCTTTGTGATCCTGGCTATGTTTCTTGATCCCTTTGAACTTCAATTTCTTCATCTGACATGTGGGAATAATTACAGGATGTATTTTGTGGAGCTGTCGTGGGGATTAAAAAATTAATATATGTAAAGCATTTGGAACAACCTTGCAATGGGGTTTTGTATCAGCTGATATTACTATCGCTCTTGTTAATGTCATTGCTGTTGTTAATACTGTTCTTGTTATTATCATTGTTCTGATTGTCAACAGCAGTGGCGAGACTCGTGACCCTTCTTTTTATTTTCTTTGATCTCCACTGTATTTCTGGAGAAGGAAATGGCAACCTACTCCAATACTCTTGCCTAGAAAATTCCATGGATGGAGGAGCCTGGTGGGCTACAGTCCATGGGGTCACAAAGTGTCTGACGTGACTGAATGACTTCACTTTCACTTTCCAGGGTATTTCAGGGACTTTCAGATGTGTGATTCTGATTTAAGAATATCCTGGGAAGTGTGCTGAAATGCAATTAGGGGCCTGAGTTTTGGTTCAGTGGGTTCAGTGGGTTGGCTATGGGGCCTAGGAACTGACACCTTTACTAGGCACCTACACAGACTGCACTGTCAGAAATCCTTCCTTAAAGGTCAGAATCATGAAACCTAGGATTTACGGAGACACTACCATGCTTTAGACCCTGGGCTAAGTGCTTTGTGCATACCATTCATAATCTTAGCAAAAGCTCTGCTAGGCCAATATCATTATCCCCATTTGATAATGGGCAACCTGAGGCTCAGCACAATCTAGACACCTTATTCCTGGTGACAAAGCTGGACCTGTCTGTTCTAGAGCCTGTCCCTTTTCTGCCATGCAGCACTGTGCCACGCCGTGTGAAGGTCTGCTTGGTTACTTTAGCCCGTTAGTCCCCAGTGTGATGCCTCCGCTGCTGAAGCCTGTGTGCCCCAAAGCCTGTGCTCTGCAGCAAGCGAAGCCACTGCAGTGAGACCCGCACACCACAGCTAGCGTGTGGCCTCCGATCGCTGTAACTGGAGAAAGCGTGCGGTGCAGCAACCAAGACCCAGCACAGCCAAGGGAACAAATTCCCTCTTTGAGATCAGTTAGCTGACGATTTGGGAGGGCTGATCTCTGACCTAGGATCTCTAGGAGGGAGAAATACGAGGACCTCCATCTGGGAAGTAAAACATTTTATTTAAAATTTTTCCAGCTTTATTGAGATATAACTGACATACAACACTGTTGGGCAAACAAAATTAAGAGATGTTCACTATGGTGGGATTTCCCAGGAGGGATAATATCAGAGGGGTATTCTGAAAGACAAAACACATTTCCGACAGGCAGAGATACAGAGAAAGGGCCTGGCAGGGGGAACAGAAGGATGTGGCAAAAACCATGGCCTGTTTCGGGATTGCAAGGAGCTTCTTGTGACAGAGCAAAGGATGGTGTTTTGTGTGACTGGAGAGGTGGGAGAGACCTGGGTGATGAATGACACAGCGAGCCATGCTCAGGGTCTGGTAGCGAGCTGTGGGAGAACTTGAAGCCTGAGTGGAGCATGGCTTCCAATTATACGGACGCCTACAGTGTGGTCATAGGTGATGCTGATGTCAAGATTTATAAGATCTAGGCAACCAAAAGGACCTCACCACGAAGCTTTATGTACTCTGTGTGTGTCTGTGCACACAGGTGTCACACAAGGACCCCCGTGTTCTTTTTTTTTTTTTTAATAAAGATTCTTTTTGATGTGGACCATTTTAAAAGTCTTTATTGAATTTGGTGTTAATATAATATTGCTTCTGTTTATACCTTGGTTTTTTGGCCATGAGGCATATGGGATCTTAGTTCCTGGACCAGGGGTCCATCCCGCACCCCTGCATTGGAAGGCGATGTCTTAAACCCCTGGACTGCCAGAGAAGTCCCTCTCCAGCCATATTCTTTCACAGAACTCTTTCTTTTATAATTGTCACACCTTTCATAAGTCTTTGGAAGCTTTGCTATAAAAGAGAGCTACAAATGAACATATCAAAATCAACTCAAAAGTTAACCAAGGATTTGAAAGCTAAATTAACTTCTCACTAATGGTTGACATATTTTTCTTATCCTAAGTAATTCCACACACGTTTTCCCTTGACAAGGGAATCATTTAAAGTCACAGTGGAGTAAATGAAACTAAGATGCTTCTCATTCCCTCTCACTGACAGATTTTTAATGTAAGTGTCAGAGCTTGAATATTCAAAATCCATTCTACTACCTCTCTAGTCAAGCCTCTCCACCCCAGTACCTGTGAGGTTTTGGGAACATCAGCTTAAGAATGAATGTGTCACTTCTGATGTCCTATTAAAGCAATTCGAAAACTGCTAACGTTTCCAGGATACGAGAGTCCCTACCAGACAACAGGGGCTCCAAGACGAATTCTCGGGTGGACCGCCCCCGTCCAGTGAGTGCACCGATGGGTGTGCTGTCAAGGTGCAGGTCTGGGGAGAGCTGCGCAGGGAGCCACGGAGCCGTACATTGGGCTGAGTGCCTACAGCTGGTATCCTACGACTGCAGCGTGGATTGTAGGGAGCGAAAGCAAGGAGACTGCTGGGCAAATGTGATCCACAGCTTGGAAATCCACGTTAAAAAGAAGTATGGGCTTTATTCACTTTACCTGTACAGCAACGGTCTTGGAGCCTTTGAAAAGAAAGGATTTCAGCAAAGGACTAACACCAGGTGGTCATCTTAGAAAATTCACTTTGATGGGTAGTAGGGTTACTAGTGGGTTTCCCTGGTGGCTGAGCAGTAAAGAACCTGCCTACAATGCAGGAGATGCAAGTTTGATCTCTGGTTGGGAAGATCCCCTAGATAAGGAAATGGCAACTCACTCTAATATTCTTGCCTGGGAAATCCCATGGACAGAGAAGCCTGGTGGGCCACAGTCCATAGGGTCATAGAGGGTTGGACACGACTGAGCGAGCGCGTGCGCGCGCGCGCACACACACACACACACACACACACACACACACACACACACACAGGGCTACTAGTAGCACACGAGTGACTGGTTTGTTTTGAAAGTGTGCCCATTGCTCTAGGGAGGCTGCAGAGCCTTGGGCCTAGATATATGATCTGGGAGAGGAAGAGTAAAGTTGTAACAGGACAGCACCCCCTGCCCCTAACTGGCAGGCATACCCCGCATGACAACCAGCCCTGAGGAATGGAATGGGGAATGTAGGTACGAGACTGCTGGAGACAGCAGTGATGGAGACAAGGAGTGATGAAGGCCCGAGCCCAGAGTGCAGATAGAGACTGAAGAGAAGACGGATTTGATCTGGTGCTGAGCTTGCTGGGGTCTAGAAAGGTGAGACAGAGACATGAGGTTGGTGCCTCAGTTTCTGAACTGACAATCTCAGGATGTCACATAATAATTATATCCAGGTGACGGTGTATTATGTTAACATTCAAAATCTCATGCTCAGTCATGTCTGTCTTTTCTGCAACCCAATGGACTGTAGCCCACCAGGCTCCTGTGTCCATGAGATTCTCCGGGCAAGAATACTGGAGTGGGTTGCATTTCCTCCTCCAGGGGATCTTCCCAACCCAGGGACAGAATCTGTAACATTCAAAGTAGTATATAGCTTAAAGTCTGGGCCAAGATACATACATGTTATGTCATGAGTATGTATTCTGATTATCTATAGGAATATTTTCAAATGATTGCTAGAATATTCCTCAAGTCAGAATCAACCCCCCCCACCTCCTTTTGATGGTAAAGGATATTCTGTCTGGAAGCCATAGATGAGCATTTTTCGAGCCCTTCAGGCCAGTTTCCAGAGTCCTCAGCTTTTCCTGCCTTAGCTGGACTGGGTGCAGCAAACTGGCAAGTCCAGAAAAAGAGTGTCCCTGATGCCAAATGCTGCACTGATGGTGCTGCCTGAAGAGAGCTTGCCTTGTGTGTGGCTCAGCTCTGGGCCCAGGAACGAGGGGCAGAGATCAAGCAGGTTCCAGGACAACAGCGCCTTCCTGTCCTGCACCTGCAGCTCCTCTCGCCTTTGGGCAGGCATGGTCTGCTCCTGTTCCTACAACGTGACATCACAGGTTTGGAGTGAAACGGGAACATCTCTAGCTACAAAATGTTTAAAAAGTACTACCTTTTAGCCAATCCAACCATTTAATATAATGAAATACTGCTGCCCAAATCTTGCCCCCCTCCCATGTCCACTGGTGCCAGATTAAAAAAAAAAAGAGAGAGAGTTTGGAGGAAATAGAAAGAGTGGCTTTCTCTTTGCCTGGCAGTGGGGAATATACAGCAGGCTACTGCCTCAAGGGGTTGCAAAGAGTCCGACACGACTGAGCAACTGAACTGAACTGAACTGCCTCAAGAGCTGGGCTGGCTTCCTTGGTGAACTTGTTGCTGTTTAGTTGCTAAGTCATGTCTGACTCTTTGTGACCCCATGGTCTGTAGGCCACCAGGCTCCCCTGTCCATGGGATTTCCCTGGCAAGAATACTGGAGTGGGTTGCCATGTCCTCCTCCAGTGGATCTTCCTGACCCAGGAATCAAACCAGCATCTCTTGCATTGCTGGCAGATTCTTTACCATGGCATCACCAGGGAAGCCCTGCCTGGCAAATACGGAGAGGTTTTCTATCCTCATGAAGTTCTTATATATACATTTTTTTTTCCTGCCATTTTACAGCCAAAAGCTGGTGTCAGGAGGCTCAGCAACCTGGTCTCCTGTCCCCGAAGTTATTGGCTGTGAGCTTCTTCCTTTGGAGATGCAGAATCCTACAAGGAAGTGTAGGGGGAGAACTGCGCTAGGTGCAGAGTATAATCAACACAGAGTCAGAGAGTAGTTAGCTTTGTGAGGGACAAGTCCAGTAACAAGCGTGTGTTAGTAGTAACAGCTAAAGAATAAGCAAGATGGTTTAACTGTCGCAGACCCGTTTGGCTGGTATGAGCCAAAGGCTGCTCACTCACTTTTGTTTTTGCTGCAACGATACTCCATGTATCACCAGCAAAGTCCATTTACAATTCCAGGGAAATCAAACTAGAATTGGGGTTAAGAAAGTCCAACCTTTTGTGTGTGTGTGTGTGTGTGCTTAGTCTGGAGTCACTGGCTCACAGGGGACTGTATGCAGAGGCCTCGCACCCTGCCCTTCAGACCAGAGCTCCTGGCGCCACACTAAGTCCCGTCACCACACTGGGGTCTCTGTGGGCAGAAGCCCAGCGGCAACCCTCCACTCAAGATGGCGGCGCCCAGCCGCGCGCAGAGCGCCCCGGGAGCCAGGAACTTCCGGGAGCCAGGAACTTCCGGGAGCCAGGAACTTCCGGGAGCCAGGAACTTCCGGGCTGCGCGCTCCGGCGAGAACTCGCTGCCCGCCCCCCGCCACGAGACCCCGCGAGCAGCCCGGCGCGCAGCCCGCTGGGAGCGAGCGTGCCCTGGAGCCCGGGCCTTCCCTTTGCGCCTCGGGGTCCATGAGGAAGCGCCGCCCGTCGGGGGGACTCCTGTGGGGCCTGGCTTGAAAAGGTTGGTAACAAACAAGTCTAGTTTCAGAGAAGACGAGCGCCCTTTTCTCCCCGAGCCTCTTGGCATTTCTTGTCTAGCCCAAGTCCCACACGTGTGCTCCATTACCTTGTTTTCCACCCCACCTTTTTTTAACCAATGATCCTAATGCAGGCAACTACAAAAGCAACAACGAAATGAAAACAAAAGGGTAAAGGAGAAGAGGAGATTTCCTTTTCTTAAACTGAGGTTTTTCTGAAGTATTTCTTCGGAGTGGGCTTTTATTTCTTCGAGGACAAGAGGCCAAGCTGACAGAATAGCGAAGAAGCACTTTCTTCCTCTCCTTGCGTAATTCCCGACCTTCTGTGAGCATTGATTCTTTTGGAAAATGGATTTGCTGTGGGGTTGAGAAGGCTGTACTGTGTCACTTTCACCTTGAGAGCTTCCTAAATTCTTTAGGGAGAAGCGTGGGTCAGAATTCTCCTTCCTTCTAGAAGGTGGACAGGAGAAACTGTTGGAAAGTTCATCAGAGTGGAGATGGAAAGCGCTAGACAAGCAGAGGTGTTTCAGTGTCACCCTGAGTCAAGTACCTTCACCTGTTTCCATTTTGTTTGTTTGAATCAGCAGCACAAGCTGTGCCCTGGTGCTGTTGCCCTGACCAGTGAGAACAGGAATCCAGCACTGGAAGCAGAAGGAAGGGTCACACCTGCTCCCATTTGCTGTTATTGTAGTTAACACCTGCACCTGACTAGTCACTTTGGTTTCACGTGGTCACAGAACAAAAAATGCTCAGTGTGTTCAAAGCTCAGTCTAGGCTGTACATTTATAGTTGCCTTGTTCTTTAAAAAAAAATGGCCATTTCTGGATTTTATTATTTTCTCTTTATCTCGATTATTTTTCTCCAACATTTTGCCGCACCATTCATTCGCCCTTGGGGGACTCTCAGTTTACTATACCCGGAAAACCTCTGCTGTAAGATTTCAGCTGTGCCTTTGCTGTCTGAGGACAGACATGAGGGTTGGGAGAGGTCAGGGAGGGGAGTGACCTCCAGTTCATCCTGGAGCTGGATCTGGGCAATTGAGGGCTGCTGCCCCATCCCCATCCTGGAAATCTACACTCTGCCCACTGTCCCCACATAGAAGCTGTTATGAGAATGTGGCCTGGAGATAGGAAAGTGTTGTTAGACCATCTGGACTATGTGCCTGGCTGTGCTCAGTCACTTCAGTCGTGTCCAACTCCTTGTGACCCCATGGACGGTAGCCCACAAGGCTCATCTGTAGATGGGATTCTCCAGGCAAGAAGACTGGAGTGGATGGCCATGCCTTCCTCCAGGGGATCTTCCCGACCTAGGGATGAACCCGCATCTCCTGCATCACAGGCGGATTCTTTTCCACTGAGTCACCTGGGAAGCCCCACTGTGTGCCTAGACCATATAAACTTAAGATCCTGGTGGCACATGTGGAGATATACTGTCTTCCAGATCCCAGGACAGACTTCATGTGGAAGCTGCCTTTTTGTTAAAAACTGCCACCTACCCATCCCCAATGGATTTCTCTTTCTTCTGTCCCTCCCTGCCCTCTGCATTCAGGGGCCAGTTTGCAAATCAGTGGGAAGATATTTTCAGGGCCTTAATATTTTAAACATAAGTGTAATGTGATAAAACGGTGGATTGAAAATGAAGAATGGAATGCAATCACTGACATAAGCCATGGTACACAGGGTTATGATGTGGATAAATATATCTTGGTAAGTTGTTGTGTCATTTTTTTAGTTACAGGCTGTTGGAACAAAGGATCTCAAGGAGGCTGTTTTAATTTCCTGCTCCTAGCTTCTTGTATTAAGAATGATGAATCTAAGTGAAAAATCCTGATTAATCCAATGAGTTATGGCTAAGGTGTGCCTGTCATGAGGGTGAGAGCATGTTCTAGTCTGCTGATGTTTTCTAAGACAATACTGTTCATTGAGTCTCCAGATTTATTTATCAGCAGATTTTTTTGTGTGAGCGTACCAGGCACCAGCATAAGAATATAGGACTAGCATTCTATTGATAAGCTTATAACTGCTTTCGGACATATATTCTTATTTAGAACAGTAGTTCTTAGCATGGAATAGTACTTGGGAACTGAGTTGACAAAAAAGTACAATTTCTATGTCTGCTTCCATATATATAAAAGGCTCAATGATTTTTTTTTAAACCAGTTTGGGAGAACACTTCTGGGGTGGATAATTTTTAAAATAGTCTGAGTAGTTTAAAGATGAGTTGCTGTGGGTGTGTGTATTTTGGGAGGTTTGTCAATGAAGTTCTAGCTAGAGCCAAGATAGGAAAGGCCTGTGTGTCTTCTGGTCAGAAAAGGCAGGTCACACTTACTAAGTGACTGCAGAGAAGAAAAAGACTTGGATTAATTTGAGGATACTCACCTAAGTATTGGCTCCCAGATTCAAAAACTGATTGGTTGAGGAGCTCCTTCTCCTGTGCACAGCTCTATAAATATGCTCCAGGCTAAATGGCAGCAGGAATGTATTTACTTAATTGTTGGTGTTTAGTTGCCAAGTCCTGTCGGACTCTTTTTCCACCCCATGGACTGTAGCCAACCAGGCTTCTCTGTCCATGGGATTTCCCAGGCAAGAACACTGGAGTGGGTGGCTGTTTCCTTCTGCAGGGGATCTTCCCGACGCAGGGATCACACCTGAGTCTCCTATGATGGTAGGCGGATTCTTTACCACTGAGCCACCAGGAAAGCCTTTGCTTATTTAACGTTGTTGCTGTTTAGTCACTAAGTCCTGTCTGACTCTTTGCAACCCCATGGACTGTAGCCCGCCAGGCTCCTCTGTCCATGGGCTGTCCCAGGCAAGAACACTGGAGTGGGTTACCATATCCTTCTCCAGGGGATCTTCCTGACCCAGGGAACGAACCCAGGTCTCTTGCATTGGCACGGGGATTCGTGACTCTTATAGTAGTTCTGCCAAGGAATAGCAGTAGCCAGGAGGCTAGCCAGGATAGTGAAAATAAAATAGTACGTCTTACAAATGATTTACTTTTGTTATTACAAAGTAGTGCCAGCTCAAGATTTTACTTACAGTTACTTTATTGTGACAGTGTCTTAATATGCTCTCTTGAGTGCATAGCGGTGAGATTACCACCTGTCTTGGGAACCTGAAGCCCTTGGGTGTGCTTTAGAAAGTACTTCCTGTGCCCTTGCCTATGTTCTTTATGAGTTATGTGACTGAGGGCAGGCTGAGAGTGATTTTCCTGGTTCCTTCATCCTGGAAGTGTGGTCATGGGAGGGTGGGCAGTATTGCTATCTCCATGGGATCTTGTTGGAAATGTAGAATCATGGGCTCTTCTATGGCCTACTGAATCAGAGTCTGCATTTTAGCAGGATCTCCCGGTGGATCCAAATGTACATCACACGTGAAAGTTTAAGAAGCACTTGTCTAGAAGGCCTTTGATGTTTTCTACATTTTGTCTTATTTTTCAATTTTTGAATGCAGTTTTTTTTTCTTTTACAAAGTAGTTCCTCCCTTTCACCCCCCCCAAAAAAAATTCAAATAGTTTTTGAAGCATAAATCATTTAGACCTTAAATGGAAAAGTAAGGGAGAAAGTGGGTGCATTTGGAACTCAATGTTGAATACCAATTTCTGAAAATGTGAAATTTATCCATTTTAGAAGTCTAAACACAGTTCTGGTCCCAGAGATCGTAATTCAAACAGATGACTTCATCTCTTTACCTATATTCTGAAGAAAGATGTGTGTTTTTAAATGCACATGTACATCGCTTCCTTAATGAGAGCTTTGCAGCAAAAGCACTTTGTTCCTAGTGCATCCTTAAGTGAAGTTTTACATTCTTAATTTTCCACTCAAGTAATTTAGAAACCATTAGTTAAAGTGGAACTCTAAGATAAAGTAGGATCCTTGTAAGTTTAGATGGTTTCCTCTGAAGATTGCTCTTATAATTGTCAGAGAAAGATAAATTCTTAATTGCATTTCATTACATCTGGGTAGCGGATGCATGTTTGCTTTCCAGATACCTGTCTGGCAGAAGCGGAGGAGGGTAGGGCATGAAGTGACACAGTAACATCAAGCTGACAGATCCCAAAGTTCTCTACTCGTCCAGCTGGCTGCTGTGAACCCACCTTTCATCAGGACAAAAGCATTTCCCCCATCTATCTGCACCTCCTTTCTCAAGCAGTCGAGTCAAAATCGGTGTTTCTTTGTTCCTATTTCTCATATTGTTTACTACATGCTAGACAAGAGAACAGTTGTTGCCCTTGAAGGTTAGAGATTTCTGTTGTCGCCTTTTGAAATTGGCAATCTTGGACGATGTCGGCAGTATAGACAGAAGCAGGTGCCTTTTCTTTTGTTTTTCTCCTCAAAAGTGTGGTTCTGCCTCTGGCTCTTTTTAAATCTCATTACAAAATCTTCTTCTCTTGTGCCTGAATGGTTTGATTTTTCTTTCAAGTTAGAGGTATTCTAGAGAAAGTCTTTGAAGTACAATCAGATCCAAATTTCCAAAGTAAAGGGATATATTTTACTGATCTTAAGAAAGGAATTGTGCTCGCAAATACTAATATTTGCCCAAGGCCCTTTCCAAATGGAAAGATTTGCCCACTTAGATCAGTCTACATGGATGTCGTGTGGCTGTAATTTAATACCAAGAAAACACTTCCTAACATATAGATCCTATGTAAGCTTCTCATATTAACATCTGACTTCTTTCTTGTCTTTTTGAAGGTCATAGAAAGTGTTAGAAATTTGAGTTAGAAATTTTGCCATAGTTTTTAGTTTGAGGTTTCTGAAGAAGGCTAGCCCGTATGATTTTTCTGATTATATATGATGTATCTTAATACTAGACAGTTATAGCAAATAAAATTCAGAGACTTTAAAAAATACAAATGAGGGGGAGGCTTGTAATATGACCAATATTTTTCTGATGAATTTTTGATCTCTTGGGAAAGGAAATTGAGGCTAGAAGAATCTACTAAAAGTCTCCAGGCTAAAGTATTGTTAACTTTGGAGTGATCTGGGACAGACTGAGTTCCTGACCACAGTTATGAATATATTACTGTTTCTTTTCCCTAGACAAAAGGACTACACTTTCATTGGCTTGCCAAGGAGTCTATATTAAAAAAAATAAAAAACAACACAAGATTTACCACTTGAATCATTCACAACTGATAAATCTCTTTTCTTTAAATTATTTTACCTGGTTTCCATGATGGTTTTCATTTCCTGATTTCATTGCCTGCTCCATCCTTAGCAATACCTCCTTGATGTAGAGGTGTATAGATCTGTGCTTCCAAGAGAAGAGAGTTCTTCATGGGTTTTGTGACTTGCTCGTTACTATGAACTTTGTATGTTCCTTGTCAGTGCATATATGTAATTGTGATCTGTTTACACCTGTCCATGTATAAATGGGGTTTCATGGATGTGCTAGTGGTAAAGAACACACCTGCCAGTGCAGGAGATGCAAGAGACGTGGGTTTGATCCCTGGGTTGGGAAGATCCCCTGGAGAAGGAAATGGCAGCCCACTCCAGTATTCTTGCCTGGAGAATCCCATGGATGGAGGAGCCTGGTGGGCTGCAGTCCATGGGTTCCCAAAGAGTTGGGCATGAATGGGCACACTTACTACTACTGTGCATATATGTATTAACTGCTACACACGTGCATGTCTGTAACATACCCATACACGCATGTATGTGTGCATGCTAAGCCACTTTAGTCGTGTCCAACTCTTTGCGACCCTGTGGACTGCAGCCTGCCAGGCTCCACTGTCCATGGGATTCTACAGGCAAGAATACTGGGGTGGGTTGCCATGCCCTCCTCCAGGGCATCTTCCCAACCCAGGGATTGAACCAGAGTCTCTTAGGTCTCCTGCATCAGCAGGCAGGTTCTTTACCATTAGCGCCACCTGGGAAGCCTCCAAACACAGATATATGCATATACAGAGACACATATGTTCACATAGATGCCTTTGTCTATTTAAGCGTGTATGTGTACATTTATATGCATGCTTATATATAAATGCATGCATAGATGTATGTATGTATATGTATATGCATGAGTATCTATATATGTAAATATGGGTATAGGTATGTATTTATATACCCATGTCTGTATATATCTATACAGGTGAATATAAACATTCAGGTGTATATATATGCACATATATGGTGTATGTGTATATCCTTGCACGTGTGTATATGTATGTATGCACATATACACACATCTGTATATGTGTGTGTGTTTACACATGCAGTTTGGGGGTTCCCAGATGGACGCGGTGGTAAAGAATCCGCCTGCCAGTGCAGGAGCCGGGGGAGACACGGCTTCAGTCTGTGGTTCAGGAAGATCCCCTGGAGAAGGAAATGGCAACCCACCTGTGGGGAGAGAGCAGTTTAGCCCAGGTGGTGTCAGGCCCGCTCGCCCCACGTTTTGTAAAGAAGGCTGTGTAACAGCTGCGATCCCTCACGGCGCTGTGCGCGTGCTCACTGGGCCCCTGCTCGGCCAGGCTGCTCTGTGCAGTGGCCCTGCGGGCCTCACCTGGAAGGGCGGCCTCCCGGCGGGTCCGTGGGGTCAGCCTGAGCCAGAGGACGCGGCGCAGCTGCCGCCCCGGCCGGAGGGGACACGGGCTCGCGGCTCCGGGGCCCTGCAGCCCACCCAGGGTCGGGGAGGTGCAGCGATACCGTTGAGGTGGAGAGCAGGAACAGCAAGCACTCCGCCACTCCAGCACGCTTGCCTGGAAAGCCCCGCGGACGGAGCAGCCGGCGGGCTGCCGCGCGGAGTCGCAGCGTCCGACACGCCCGAGTGAGCACACAGGCACGCACACACGTGGTGTGTGTTCCTGCATTTCTGTATACGTGTGTGTGTGTGTGTGTGTGCTTATTCTTCTGTTAATACTTCAAGGCAGAACTTGTGGTTCTCAGCAGAATGAGCTTCTGGAGCCCACGCAGAGGAGCTGGGGGAGGGCCAGGTGGAGGGAATGTTGGTCCGGTCCGCCCAGCAGTGGGTGGCTTCCCTACGATCAGAATTTCCTGGAGAACCCAATTCAGTGGGTTGAGGTGAAGCAATGTTTTCCTCGGTGCTGTAGTCATAAATATCCGGCTGTTCTCATACGGTGTTAAACGGCAGCCGGAGACCAGCGTCCAGTTACCGGTGTCCGTCTTGCTCCGGCTGAGACTGCTGCAAGTAGGGAAGGACCGGATCAGCGATGGTTTCAGTGACCTGATCAGTTTTTCTTGCTGTAGCATGATGTTCTATTTTCCTTGCCCAGACAACCTCATTACTCAGAAACTCTGAGGAAACATGCTCCTCAGCAGCTGTGAAATGCACTGCCTCTTTATGGAGAGCAGACTGATGAGGCCGTAGGAGCCCACCTCCCCTAGCAGCTGGCTCCTAGATGCTGGTGAGACACAGGTCAATGGTTGCCGCTGCTTTTCCTAACTCTTATTTTTTTTTTCTTCTAATTCTTACTTTTTTTGAATTTGAAAATAAATGTTTTCTTTTTATCATCATATATGAGAAGATCCCCTGGAGGAGGCATGGCAACCCACTCCAGTATTTTTGCCTGGAGAATCTCATGGACAGAGGAGCCTGGCGAGCTACATTCCAATGGGCCAGAAAGAATTGGACACAACTGAGTGACTGAGCATGCAAGAATAATAATACTTGCCTCTCAGAGACATTGTGAAGGTCAAATGAGATGATGTATAGGAAAACACTTTATCAAATATTCAACTTAGATTCCTGTTGCTGTTATTACTGCTAGCAGTACTTACTACTATTATGGTAGAACATGAGTTAGCAACAGTCCCTCAAATAGATTGGAGCTATTATCCACAAATAATTAAGGATTTTTAGTTCCTGAAAGTTATTTTATTGATTCATTCCAGACTCACAGCTATTCAAGGACAACTGTGCCTTGCTTATAAACATTTGGCTACCAGATGTTGCCTATCTTATGCATATAAGTATTCTTTTTTCAGACAGAGATGGATTTGTGGGCATTACTTGTACTCTAAGTTGAAAAATAAAAGCCTGTGTCAGAATAAGTGATTCAGGCTATTTACATCTCATTACTATAACCTTGGGTGCATACTCAAGTGAAAGAATATATCAGGAGTCGATATTCTAACCAATCAAGCTATTGGCACCTCTAAGAAAAATTAATGTTGGTGTAATTAGATTTAAAGGTACTGCAAAATGTTTTTTCCAGCCACAAAATAATAGGATCACCTCACAGTAAAAGACAAACTGCTAACATCCTTATAGCAACCTAATCATTTCACATCACAGCATAGCAAGGGTGGTTCCTCTGACTTTCAGAAGGTTTTGGAGATGATGAATTTGATTTCTGGTGGTAATGAATCTTTATAGAATTATATAGGGTGCCTAAGAAATGGATTTTTCTCAAAGATGCCAGATCTGAAATGATGAGAAATGTCCAAACAAGTGTACTTTTAAGCAAAACTGAGTTGAATGTGTAAATTGTATGGTGAAGTATGTGGGATCAGATATGAATTCAGGACATAAAGGAAAAACAATGTGTTGATTTAATTGCTTCCAGTGCTCCTTTGAGTTCTCGATAAGAGATGTGTGATAACTTCTCAAAACCACTTTATCCAGCTCTTCAGGGCAGCTGATCTGTGATGAGACAGAAAGAGGACCTGCCTTTTAATTTCTCCTGACTTAATCGATTAAGTATGTTAATTACTCCACTTAAATTTTTCTCATGATGTTGTTTGTTTGTTAAGGCGGATCGTTCTGGCAATTGATGAAAAACAGCTTCCTGCTAAGCCAGCATAATGAATATTGACGTTCTTGGCGTTCACAGCCAATAGAAATCGCATTTTCAAGCCTCCATTTCCAAGGTGCTTGCTTAATAAATAACTTTCCCAACCATCTGCACTATGGGGACACGCTCTCACAAAGGTTGGAGTGAATAAAACTTAAAAATTATTTGTGGATTAACGTCAGCATCTATAAAGAATCAATATTGAGGTTAGAAGTTTAAATCTCCAAGACAGAATGGCAAGGGGAGGCAGGGCCTGGGAGTCTGGAGATGCAAGCGGGACAGACTCAGGCATCATTAACTCGAACTCTGCCCCGCTGTGTCTCTGCGTCAGAGGAACACTGCTGCATTAAACGTGGCCAGCGGTCCTGATAAAGATGCTAATTGAAAGGGGGACTTTCCCAGCACCTTTCCACTTTCCTCTATACCCTGCTCAACCTTTATCTTAGTTTAACAGAGAAAACAAACCAAAAAATCCCCTAAGGCCTGAAAAAGATGATAGCAGGAGGAGGAAGCTATTTTTTTCTGTGTCTCTTACATAAACGTTGTCTTTTGGTAATGCACATCTTTAAAAAATGAGAAGGAAAAGAAAGCCCTTTAAAGCACTTAAAAAATAAAATGACACTTTCCCAAGGAATATTATAAGTTTCAGTCTCCAGACTTTGAAGCTCTCTTATGAGGTGTTTTTCTACAAAGACCTTCAAATAACTCCTCTCTGAAAAGCTGTCTCTTCTTGACAGTTCTGGTTTACCAGTCCACAATTACTTGTCATATCTTGTTTTCAGTGTTCACGTGTAAAATGATAACCCCTTTTTTCCCTTCTTACAGCTCTCATTGAAAAGAAGGCTTTATGATGAGGTTCTATCCATACTTCCAGTCTTCTGGGACCTCACAGAACTGGAGAACTGAAGAACCTCTGTGGATCTTGGATATCACTGTTGACAAGCTTCATATATCCCAGGTAAGGAAAGCGAAGTATGTTTCAAGTCAGTTCCCTCAGCTTACTTGTACCTTCTGAGTGATCATGCCAAGTTCAGAACTCAAGTTAACTGCCCTGCTCTTGGCTACCACAGAGCTGATAGTCTCTCTTCCTAACTTCAGAAGATGAAGACAGCAGTGCTTTGACTGCTTGCTGTAGTTCTGGTTCACGAATGTTTACTTTTCTTCAATTGTTTTGAAAATCCACTATGACCAGATGAAAAAAGTTTCACTTTATAAAATACTGCAGCATCCTAGGTCCTTTGCATTTGCTTTTTAAATATTGTTGTCTTGCTGTATTCACGATGAAGTGTACTTTTGTTAAGAGGAAAAGTAGCCATTGTGTCCACTTTTCCCCTTTGTATGTGGGAAGAAGCCTTGGTATGTGAAATACTGTTCGAAGTCAACATCAGCCTCGTGGTAGGAGAACTGCCTCGCAGCCTCAGCCCACCGTAGGGAGTAAAGGACGTTGAGCTTATCACAGACTCTCTAAACCAGGGGTCCCCAGCTTGCAGGATCTAATGCCTGAGGATCTTAGGTGGAGCTGATGTAACAATAATAACAGAAATGAAATGCACAATAAATGTAATGTGTGTGAAAGTGAAGTTGCTCAGTCACGTCAGACTCTTTGCAGCCTCGTGAAAGGCAGCCCGCCAGGCTCCTCCTGTAGGCTTTCCCAGGCAAGAATACTGGAGTGGGTTGCCATTTCCTTCTCCAGGGGATCTTCCCGGCCCAGGGATTGAACCCAGGTCTCCCGCACTGCAGGGAGATGCCTTACCATCTGAGCCACCAGGGCATCTTGAAACCACTCCTCCCCCTCTCTAACCCACCCTCCGGGCTGTGAAAAATTGTCTTCCACAAAGCCGGTCCCTGGTGCTAAAAAGGTTGGGGACCGCTGCTCTAACCTGAGGCCATCTGAACAGACGTGCCTGAGTTGCTGACGGTGAGCTTGCTGCCATACCAGCACGGGCTTTTAGAACTTCTGTGGAGTTTACTCTGTCAGCTCTCTCTTTCGGCAGACAAAGAATCAATGGTTGTCTTCGTCAGTGCTTTTTATTAGTTGCCGTTGATAGAAGTTTAGATCTAATCTGAATGTGTATCTTAATCAAACTGGCTGAAACTCAAAAAAAGGGAGTCTAAGAGCTGTATTGGCTCTTGTAAGTTGAGATGATAGATTGATGGATTCAGGGGCTCAGATGATGCCATTGGTCTCCCTTCTCTCTGTCTCCTCCCCTCCCCATGGTTTTCCTTCTCTTGCTCTCCATTTTGCCAGCCAGCTTACATTCATCTTTACTCACTCTGGTTGTTGTTCAGTCACTAAGTCATGTCTGATGCTTTGCAAACCTGTGGACCACAGCATGCCAGGCCTCCCTGTCCTTCACTGTCTCCTGTCCATTGAGTTGGTGATGCCATCCAACCACCTCACCCTCTGTTGTCCCCTTATTCTCCTGCCCTCAGTCTTTCCCAGCATCAAGGTCTTTGCCAGTGAGTCTGCTGTTTGCATCAGGTGGCCAAAGTATTGGAGCTTCAGCATCAGTCCTTCCAATGAATACTCACAGTTGATTTTCCTTAGGATGGACTGGCTGGATCTCTTTGCAGTCCAAGGGACTCTCAAGAGTCTTCTCCAACACCACAGTTCAAAAGCATCAATTATTCGGCACTCAGCCTTCTTCATGGTTCAGCTCTCACATCAGCACATGACCACTGCTGGCCTTGTTTAAATTGGAAAACTTGGCTCATGTTGACCCTGTGTGCCCTTGAGTACAAACATGCCATTTGGTGCATTCAGGTCCCCTACCTACTTCCTTGAATCTGCTGAGAGAGTTAGTTGGCAGTCCCACTGAAAGCTCAAGGGCTGAAGGGTGGCCAGGGAGAGGAACTATTACTGAACTAGGTGGCTAGATGCTTGGAAGAAACAAATAATTATAGTTTAAAAATAGTAACATCAGTATCTAACAGTCATTGATGTCTCACTTCAATATGCCAGGAAATTTTCTAAGTGTTTAATAGCTAATTCAGTTCAGTCGCTCAGTCGTGTCCAACTGTTTGCGACCCCGTGAACTGCAGCACGCCAGACCTCCCTGTCCATCACCAGCTCCCGGAGTCCACCCAAATACATTCCATCGGGTCGGTGATGCCATACAGCCATCATCCTCTGTCCTCCCCTTCTCCTCCTGCCCCCCATCCTTCCCAGCATCAGGGTCTCTTCCAATGAGTCAGCTCTTCGCATGAGGTGGCCAAAGGATTGGAGTTTCAGCTTCAACATCAGTCCTTCCAATGAGCACCCAGGACTGATCTCCTTTAGGATGGACTGGTTGGATCTCCTTGCCGTCCAAGGGACTCTCAAGAGTCTTCTCCAACACCACAGTTCAAAAGCACCAATTCTTTGGCGCTCAGCTTTCTTTATAGTCCACCTCTCACATCCATACATAACTACTGGAAAAACCATAGCCTTGACTAGACGGATCTTTGCTGGCAAAGTAATGTCTTTGCTTTTTAATATGCTGTCTAGGTTGGTCATAACTTTTCTTCCAAAGAGTAGGCTTCTTTTAATTTCATGGCTGCAGTCACTATCTGCAGTGATTTTGGAGCCCAGAAAAATAAAGTCAGCCACTATTTCCACTGTTCCCCATCTATTTGCCATGAAGTGATATAATAGCTAATAACTTACTTGATTCTCAGAACAGTATGAGGTAGATATATACGTATGACTTCCATTTATATCAATAGAAGATTAATCACAAGAGAGATTAGTTGTCTATCATTATGATTTAGAAGCTAAGTGCTTTGTTGTTCCCCCCCGCCCCAAGTATATCTTAAAGCTCAATACCCTTTCAGCTAACATTCATTAAATCAATATTTGTCCACAACTAATTGGGAACATTGGGAAGTGAGAAAATGCCAACCTAATCTTTATGGCGTGTGCAGTCTAAGGTAGAGCCAAAGACATCTCAATGTCTAAGCACATATCCTGTATCTAAATAGTGACCGTGGAATTTATAGAGAGAAGTGCTACCAAGCAGTCATGCATTGTGGAGGATCGTGATATGGAGATGGCTTATGTGTTCTCTTTTGGTTGGTCAAAAGAGCTGTATTAGAATTGCTTTATCACAAGGAAAATTAGTTCAGATGACAGTGATTGTTCAGCGAAGAAGGCTCAGTTGTCCCAAACATTAGACGTCTTTTCTCCCAAGTGAATTGGATTTTGCCAAGGCTGCAGAAAGGAGATGGGTAAAGAGGTGGGAATTCTTAAAGAATGTGTGTGGAATAAATGAATAACAAATAATTCAAATGTTGATGGGAAAAAAAACATTTGGATTAGTTCTTAGTTTTATTTTTTTCTGCCTTAAAACAAACTACACTTAAAACACCAAGAAAACAGCAAGAGTTGCTTATCATAAACTATAAATGATATTTCTTTGTTTCAGATTGGTGAAGGTATATGAGAATATTTTCTTTAATTTTAAACTAGAATATTTGTAGCGTCAAATTTGAGATTTAGCTCCTACTTCTTTTAGGGTTTCATTTGAAACCTTGATATTTAGCCTTTTTCCAGTTAAAACACTTGAAGCCTTTGGCTCATTAATGAGGTTCATAAACCATAGATGCTTCTTCCGCCACAACACCGCTCCCCCCGCCCCCATTTGGCAACTTAAATTTCCCACTAGTCAAAAAAAAGTTAATTTGTATTAACAACCAGTTTCACAAGAGGTTGATTGTTCAAAGATGGGCTTGGATTCTAACTAGAAAACTTACAGTGGTACCTAGAGATCAACAGAGTATTAGAAAGCAAGAACACCAGATGAATCTGAAAGTCAAAATATAAAGCATATTGAAAAATCGTCTGGAGGAGAGAAAGGCCATCTTACCCATTTTATGTCTTTATCAAAGTGTCTGAATAATGCCTCAAATGCACAGCTTACCCCAGCTACACAGACATGCTTTTCTTGGTGCATAGAGAGCCGTTAAATCTGTCAGAGACTAGAGGAGATTACTTTGCATTTCTTGGAAAAATTGACTTGGAAGGTCATTGAAGGCTAATGCACTTGGGCAGTTATACTGGGGAGTTTACAAATCACTCAGCAGTTATGTTTTAGCCAGAAACAAAACAGAATAAGTCAAAGGATTGGGGTCTGCTAGATCTGTAGTCATGACTTTCTGAAGATGTCTTTTTGTGTGTTTGTGAATGATCAGCGTCTGTGTGTGTGTGTCTCCCATTTTATTCTTCCTGATAAATGGCTGGAGATACAGAATAACCTGAAATAATCCTAGGAAGGTGGCAGTCACTATTCATCTGTCCCTATCTGCCACATTCATTCTGATCAGACGCAAACCCACTGATCGACAGCAGGCAACAGACAGGACTGAATGTGTGTGTGTGTGTGCTTTGCTTTTCTCTTCCCCATCATATTCCCAGGGTTACAAGTTTAAAGATAACGCCCCATGGAATTATGGAAATGTGTTAGTATAGGAGAAATTTAGAGCATGTTTCTAAGGGATTCAGATTCTGTCATTTCTAAAGCCTAGAAATGTAAGTTTTGCTTTCTGAGGCATTGTAACTGGGGAACAGGAGGCCTGAAAGTTCAGGAATTTTTCCTTGTTTGTTTTTCTCATGATGCACAAGAAAGAATAAAAGAAAAATATATAACCTCTGGTCCTTTTTCTTTTTCATTTAATCTTTGTTTCCATTGTGAAACAATATAATAAAAATGAGAAATTAATTGGACATCCAAAGAACCCTAAATTACGAGAGTGTCGTTCTGAAACTGCAGTGGATATGCGTACATGTGGACACTGTTCTCTGAGAGGTGGTTTTGGTTTTCAGCCTGAGTATACTTATGTGCTCATCTGGGGCAGGAGCCAGGTCATTCTTCGCCCAAATGCCTAGAACGGAGCCTAGAGTGTGTTAAACAAGATGACAGGGTCCCAGATGACACAGCACTGACTCCCCTTGCCAGGAGGGCGTCCCAGCTGGCTCAGCAGTGAAGAATCCATCTGCAAGGTAGGAGACGTGGCAGGAGCTGCGGGTTCAATCCCTGGGTGGGGAGGATCCCCTGGAAATGGCAGCCCACTCCAGCATTCTTGTCTGGAAAATCCGATGGACAAGGAGCCTGGTGGGCTGTGGCCCATGGGCTGCACAAGAGTTGGACACAAAACTTAGTGACTCGATGGCAGCAGCAGCTCCGTGCCAGGCAGTGCTTGAAGCGCTGACGTGCGGATTCCTGCACTCCTTTAGACGTGCTTCCTTGCAGCGGGCGCCCTGCCCCGCAGCTGCCCCCCTGAACCCCCTGGCAGTACACAGGCACCCTGCCCTCTCGGCCTGGGCTCACGCACCTCTCCTCTGTCTGGTCTCGCCCCGCTGGGAGCTTGCTGGAGCCCTCCAGCAGTGGCCAACAGCATGTCCTTCCTCTGCAACTTGTGGATGAGTCTGAAGCATGTTTTAAATGATTTCACAAACGCCCTCCGGGGATTTCTGCCCACATGCCTGTGGCTAGAACTTGCTCATCACCTCCTGCTTTATTGCTTCTTCCCTTCCCTGGTGTGCTTTCTTCACTTCCTCTCTCACTGAGCTCCCTGGGATTAGCTCCCGTCAGCCAGCACTCAGGCCCTTGTTGTCTTGAAGTCTACCTGTGGGTCTGCCAAACCTAGATATTCTTGTTCGTATAATTTGAGTGACCTGAATGAATGGACAAATGAATGAACTTGAGGATACCTAACTCTTCCAACCCAACCAGAAAATGTTCAGTTTTTCATAGATTCTGCCATTAAGTTAATGTACTCAGGCAGCAACGCAGCTGCAGTTGTTAATGAAGCAGTAGGGAGTTATGCTTAAGTAGAGACACAGGAAGGAATAAATTTAACTGAATACAAAACAATCATTGGAAAGATCTGGGTTAGTTTAACATAATTTGAGTCCAGTTGAGCTCCTGCTGAACACTGGCTAGAGATACCTTCCAGCTATGTTTTTCTGTACATTCCTATTATCAAGAATTGTTTAAGACAAAGTTAGACTTTACTATGAAACGATGGATAATTGAGAGAAACAATTAGGAAGATTATTTTGATTCCTTTGAAGTATATTGAAAATGACCCATGAATTGGATATGTTAATGATAACATTTATTTCTTGCTTTTGTACTTTGGGCTAAGGCCAAGGGAATGTGTTGATTATTGATGGTGTATTACTGATTGTTGATTTTATGCATTTGTTATTATTGTGAGATTAGCGATAATCTTAGTTTATTGTGCTCCCAGAACTAAACTGGTGATTCTAATAGTTGTTTTGGTTCTGTTAGCTTGTGAAAACAATAATAATAGCCATCAGAAATTGTGAAGGCTGACCAGTAACTGCAGTTTACTGAGGCTCTCTATGCACCAGACACTGATCTAGACATACGTTGTCTCTTTTAACTACTATAACGCACCAAGGAAGTTTCTGTCCTAATTTTCAGTTCAGTCACTTATTCGTGTATGACTTTTTGCCACCCCATGGACTACAGCACACTAGGCCTCCCTGTCTATCACCAACTCCCAGAGTTTACCCAAACTCATGTCCATTGAGTCGGTGATGCCATCCAACCATCTCATCCTCTCTCGTCCCCTTCTCCTGCCCTCAATCTTTCCCAGCATCAGGATCTTTTTAAGTCAGCTCTTCGCATCAGGAGTTTCAGCTTCAACATCAGTCCTTCCAGTGAATATTCAGGACTGATTTCCTTTAGGATGGACTGGTTGGATCTCCTTGCAGTCCAAGGGACTCTCAAGAGTCTTCTCTAACACTACAGTTCAAAAGCATCAATTCTTTGGTGCTCAGCTTTCTTTATGGTCCAACTCTCACGTCCATACATGACTACTGGAAAAAACATAGCCTTGACTAGATGGATCTTTGCTGGCAAAGTAATGTCTCTGCTTTTTAATATGCTGTCTAGGTTGGTCATAACTTTTCTTCCAAGGAGTAAGAGTTTTTTAATATCATGGTTGCAGTCACCATCTGCAGTGATTTTGGAGCCCCCAAAATAAAGTCTGACACTGTTTCTGCTGTTTCCCCATCTATTTGCCATGAAATGATGGGACCAGATGCCATGATCTTAGTTTTCTGAATGTTGAGCTTTAGGCCAACTTTTACACTCTCCTCTTTCACTTTCATCAAGAGGCTCTTTCGTTCTTCTTCACTTTCTGCCATTTTACCATTTACCAATTTTATCATTTTACCAATGAGGAAACTGAAGCTCAGAAAAAAGTAGGGGAACATCTTCAAAAATGCCTAGCCTGTGCTTCAGCTAAATGTAAAGGCTTCAAATATTGTGGGAAAGAAGATCTCAGGAAGTGTCAGATTCCACCAAGCATTTCCCCGCACTGTTGTTCAGTCCCTGTGCCGTGTCTGACTCTGAGACTCCATGAATTGCCTGTGGATTGTCCATGAAGCCCATGCTTCCCGGTCTTTCACAGGTACTAAGAACAGATAAGAATTCAGAGACTGGGCTGAATGTATAGTTTTGAATCCAGAAGCAAGCAGTAAGATGGTAGTGTTAACTTGATTAAAAAAATCCTAATAGACTTTCTTAAAAAAAAAAAAAAAAGAAAACAACAAACTAATACTCTTTCATTTTCTTCACAATGAAACCCAGGTTTCTTAAGTTAGTTCGTAAGTTCTGCTGACATCTGATATCTGTTTACTTTTTCAACACTTTATCCCACAGTCATCCCTCTTTATCCATGGTTTTATAAGCAGGAAGGGTTAATTTTTTTTTATTAGTTTTGCCATACAATGACATGATATCGCCATGGGTTTACATATGCTCCCCCTCCTGAACCCCCCTTCCCTCTCCCCCCCCTCCCCCCCCCCCCCCCCCGGAAATCTTGATGCACCAGCCCGGAGCATAAATCCTGGGCTGGCTGGCGATTGATTACACATATGATAATTAACATGTTTCAATGCCATTCTCCCTTATCATCCCACCCTTGCCCTCATCCACAGAGTCCACGAGTCTGTTCTATACATCTGCGTTCCTTTTGCTGTCTCACATGCTGGCTACCGTCTTTCTAAATTCCATATATATGCGTTAGTATACTGTATTGTTGTTTTTCCTTCTGGCTTACTTTACTCTGGATAATGGGCTCCAGTTCCGTCCATCTGAGTAGAACTGATTCAAATGAATTTTTTTTTAATGCTGAGTAATATTCCATTGTGTATATGTACCACAGCTTTCTTATCCATTCGTCAGTTATCCATTCTAGGTTGCTTCCATGTCCTGGCTATTGTAAACAATGCAGCGATGAACATTGGGGTACACGTGGCTCTTTCAATTCTGGTTTCCTC
>ML662452.1:1169033-1214960 GCA_007570785.1 Antilocapra americana | reverse complement strand
ATTGTTTGTCCGTTGCTTCATTGGCTATTATTTTCTCCCATTCTGAAGGCTGTCTTTTCACCTTGCTTATAGTTTCCTTTGTTGTGCAGAAGCTTTTAATTTTAATTAGGTCCCATTTGTTTATTTGTGCTTTTATTTCCAATATTCTGGGAGGTGGGTCATGTAGGATCCCGCTTTGGTTTATGTCAGAGAGTGTTTTGCCTATGTTATCCATGCTAAATCTGTTTCTTTGACTTTAACCCTTGTTTTTGCCATTTTTGTTATTATATGTGCTAAATCACTTGAGTCCTGTCTGACTCTGCCACGTCATGGACTCTAGCCCGCCAGGCTCCTCTGTCCATGGGACTCTCCAGCAAGAATACTGCGGCGGGTTGCCATGCCCTCCTCCAGGGGATCTTCGTGACCCAGGAATGGAACCCACATCTCTTACCTCTCTAGTGTTCCAGGAATGTTCTTTACCACTCTCGCCACCTGGGAAGCCCGGAGACCCCTGCCTGCTCGGCATGACCCTGAAGGTAAAGCCCCTTTGCTAGCTCACAGGGCACCGCCACGAGGACTGTGGCAGCCTTCAGTCCCTTGGGCAGGGAGTGGCCCCGCTGGTAGCATGGCTCAGAAAGTCCCGTTCGGAGGGCCAGAGTCACAGCTGGCTATGACATCCGTGTTCTTCGATATGGTGGGAGATACTCCCATTTCACACCGCCTGTGAAATGACTGTAAGAGAAAGAAGCTAATCCACCCCCCTGCCTGATATTTACCATTTTAGGAGACGTTTACAAAAATCACATGGTTTTTACCTTGTTTTCTCCCGTCCCCCCATCTCTGATCCATAAAACAATTTGGCATCTAGGCCCCAAAAAGATGGTTAGTTTGAGACTTCAGTCTGCCACCTTCTCGGTCAGCTGGCTCTCCAAATAAAGTCATATTTCTTGTGTCTGTGCCTTGTCTGTCAGATTTATTGGCCTGTCGTACGACCAGCAAAGTGAGCTTGCACTCAGTAACAGTTTCACTTTCGTGGCCTCAGTTACCTGAGACTAACCATGGCCAGAAAATATTAAATGGAAAATTCCAGAAATTAACAGTGTATAGCTTCAGAGTGCGTGTCATTCTGAGTGCTCTGTTGAACTCTCACACTGCCGCCTTCTACCCAACCTAGGATGTGAATCACCCCTTTGTTCAGTATATCCAAGCTGAGTGTGCTACCCACTTACTGTAGGAGGAAACAGAGCATGTTTATATGGGGTTTGGTACTGTCCCTGGTTTCAGGCATCCACTGGGGGTCTTGGAACATTTCCCCCAGGAACCAGGGAGGGGCTGCTGTACTGTCTTCATGGCAGCCAGAGTGAATTTCTTTTAGTTCCCCCAAAAGCACAAAGCGCATTTCACCTCTGGACTTGGACAGTGCTGTTCTTATTGTCTCAAATCTTTTCCCCGCTGCTGCTATTCTTTGCCTAGCTGGATCTTTTTATTATTATTATTTATTTATTTTCACTCAAGCCCCAATGAAATTTCATTTTCTTTGGCTAAGACCTCCATCTCAAATCAGTAGGTCTTGTTGATAGCAGGCCACTGGTGGAATACCTCTGTGGCTGGGCGATGATGCCAGTCCATCGAATAATCAGTGACCAATAAGATTCCTGTGTTCGAGAATGTGAATAGAGACATGGAGTCAGTAATTAAGAAAGTGAAAGGGGGTAGGATTGAAGAGATGCAGCTGCAGGGTGGTTGGGCTGCAGGACCCCAGACGAGACGGGGAGACTGGGGTGGGACAGACAGACAGGAGCAGAGGTGAGAGCTGCCTGTGGGCCTTAGAAGGCAGAAGCCACCTCCTGAGGCTTGGGGATCGCCCAGAGGAATACACTGACCCTCTCTGTGGCTGACCCTTGCTTTGGCTCTGGTTGTCCTGCTAAGCACATGTAGTCTTGATACTCACTGAGCTTCAGTTCTAGTCGGGGATGTGTGTGCTTAATTTCTCAGTCACGGATGACTCTCTGGATTGCAGTGCACCCAGCTTCTCTGACCAGGGGGTTTCCCAGCAAGAGTCCTGGAGCGGGTAGTCATTTCCTTTGTCAGGGGATCTTCTGATCCGGGATTGAATCTGCCTCCTGCACTGCAGGTAGACTGTTTACCCGCAGAGCCAGACAGATGTTGAAATACATAAGCTGTGTAACACATCAGATGGTAGCAAGAGCAGTGAAGACAAAGCAGGGAGAAAATATATGGAAATGAGGTGAGGGCAGCTTTTTTAAAAAAGGTTTAAAGTAATTGCTTCACTGTGAAGATGACGTTTGAACAAAGGCCCAGAAGGGCTGAGTGAGAGGAACAGGGAAGACAAAACGCTTTGTCCAGTGTTGCAGAAATTCTGTCTTGGGAACAGAATGAGTTCTGAGCCAGAATGAGGCCTGCTGGCATTAACACATCCTCTATAGGGAAATGGCTTGTTGTTAGAAAATTCATATTTACCCTGTAACGAGGAGACGTGAAAATGTTTCTGAGGTTTTCCCCTGATCTACAAAATAATGCAAATTTGCTGGCATTTTCTGATGGAGAGCAAAAGCTTTAGTTAGGATTTGAACCAGTGGCTCCAGGGACTGGCAATATCATTAAGTCAGATTTAAATCTCCTTAAGCCAGGTGCTTAATCCAGTAAATCCAGTCTTTAGTTTGCTAAGCTACCTTTCTATGTCTGCTTAGGGAAATGATGTATGTTGGGTCCCAAAGGTTTTCTTTAAGTCAGAGACAAATGGAAGTCAGATGCCCCTGCAACCTGCTGTGAATACGAACACGAATTCTTTGGTTCTGCTGGAATATGATTGTGACAGAAGGCATGGCAGAAGTAGAGTTGCCTGGAATCCGATTTGGTTCATATTGTTATTTTCATACTGTTTTGTGGATCTGTTGGCTATAGAGTAGAGGGAAAAGGAAGAATGAATGTACTTACAGATTTTGCTCTTTGGAAATCATGGTTCAGCTAACGTGCACGCTGCTCCCCCAAGACTCCCAGCCTTGGGTTCTCTTTTTCTGGTGTTTATTTGTTGATTGAGGGCTGGGGTGGGCTCTCTGTGGGAGGGGAGCCGGAGCCTCCTGCGTTGCGTTGTGATGCTCCTCACGGGGCGGCTCCTCTCCTCTCTGCAGAGAGCAGGCCTGGGGCACCCGGCTTCCCCGGTTCTGACCGCGGGCTCAGCAGTCGAGGCTCTGGGCTCTGGAGCGCAGGCCCAGTGTGGGGTGCGCAGCCTTAGCTGTGCCCTGGCACGTGGGATCGTCCCGGACAAGGGACCGAACCCATGCCTCCTGCATTGGCTGCATCGGGTGAATCCTTACCCACTGAGCCTCCGGGGAGCCCTTGAGCTTTCTCGTGTGACTAATACATGGTACGTGTGTGTGAAGTATAGTATGGGGAGGGATCGGAGACACTCAGGGGAACCTGCAGTCAACAGAGCCCAGTGAAGCAGTCAGATAGAAGGAAACAGACGCTGGAGTATTACCGAGTCCAAGCTCACTCTGCTCGCCGCACAGTGGCAGGCCAGCGCCTCCAAGAGGTGAGGTGTTGAGGCGAGGAGTGTGACTATTCAGCAAGCTGACTGACCAGTGTCTCAGAGTGACCGTCTTGCCAGGTTCTTTTACAGGCAGAGAGAGAGTAGCGATGAGGAGCTGCAGTCACAGGCAGAAGGAGGCGGAGGCGGCGGGGTGTGAGGTGAAAGGGAGGGAGAGGGACAGGGAAGTGAGGCTGAGGGGCTTCAGTCTTCCAGGACGTCTCTGGGAGTGGCCAGCCTTTGGAAGGCGTGTGCTAATCTCTTTTTGCTGTAGCTCTTCACAGGTGGGCTCAGTGGCTCAGCGATAAAGAATCCGCCTGCCAATGCAGGAGACCCAGGTTTGATCCCTGGGTTGGGAAGATGCCCTGGAGGAGGAAATGGCAACCCAGTCCAGTATTCTTGTCAGGGAAATCCCATGGACAGAGGAGCCTGGTGGGCTACAGTCCGCGGGGTGACAGAAGAGTCAGACAGGGCTTGGCAACTAAACAGCACACCCAGGTGGGCAGGGTCAGGCTCTGTCTCTGAGTTGAACAAAGGCACTTTGGTTTACAGTCAGACAGAGGAGCAGGATCCTGGGAGGCAGGCTATTATGGATGATTATAATAACAAAAACAACAACAAAAAAAGCAAGCCAAAGAAACAGTTTTCAATGCAGAGTCAGAATTGGCTTCTTCTCTGCAGCAGAATTGCAAACTGACATCATCTTTTAAGCACAGTGGGAGTGGAACAAAGTGCCCTCTGCCTTCACTGTGTATGCCTTCTGGCCAGTTTTAGGATGAGGTCAGTGGGGTTCTGTTTTCAGTTCCTAAAACTGACCCTTATTAGCTATGTGACTTTGAGATTTCTTAAGCCTTAGTTTCTCCATCTGTGAAGTGGGTGTAGTTTCTTCCAAGATTGAGTTGCATAGATCCAGCGAGGTGACACCTTGTCAAATATTAAGCCCAGATCAGTGAATGCATGCTAAGTTGCTTCAGTCGCGTCCAACTCTTTCCGACCCCGTGGACTTGAGCCCACCAGGCTCCTCTGTCATGGGATTCTCAGGCAAGAAGACTGGTGTGGGTTTCCATACCCTCCTCCAGGAGATCTTCCCAACTCAGGGGTAAAACTCACATTTCCTGCATTGGCAGATGGGTTCTTTACCACAAGTGCCACCTGGGAAGACCCCTGACCAATATAAGGACTTAATAAATGATGAATTTTATTATTTTCATTAAAATTGATGTTCATCATTTACAGCACACCGTAGGAAAGATTTATTCCTTATTGAAAATTGTACATTATCTGGAGCAAACCTTTTGTGCTGTCTGATTCTGATTTTATGGGATTTAGTCTACAACTCTGTTAAGTTGTAAATAACCTAAGCAATACAAAAATAATTCCTTTCCATTGATGTGTAAATGAATTTTGCTCCATTCCCAGTAAAAGCTAGTTTTGGTACCCATTTTTAATTCATTTTAATATTTTATTTCTTATATATTATGCTTCTTTGACTTCTCCATTGAACTGGTTTATCTGCCTGGTTTGCTCATTTAATCAATGAATATTAAATAAAATCTGTAATGCAGGCTGATTTTATATCTGTATAAGATTAATGATTTTACCTGTTCTATAAAATTTTCCTTTAATGGTATAAAAAACTATTCAAAGGATTGTGAGTGAGAAAAGGAATCCTTGAGACCTGGGCGATCTGACTGAGATGTAGCCTTGCTGGGCACAGAGACAAATTCAGTGATAGATGTGGTAGGATTAAGTCCCCAGTGAAGGAAATAAAATGTGAGTTTAAGGAACCACTCTCCCCTGGTGTTGGTGGGTGTGTTCAACTGAGGCGGCCATTCAATAGATCAGAGTCACTGGGATTTCTTTCCTACCCCTTTACTTACTTCAGAGTACTAAGCCACTGAATAGCAGGAAAAAAATTCAGTATTCCCAGTAAAATCCTTCTTGACCTAAATCTATAATGTGAGCCGCACTTAACACTGCAGAAGCAGGTATTTGTCTGTCTGTGTTCCTCCCATCCAGGGATAGCATGTTATTAATTTTGTCATTCTTTGCCTCATAGGGCCTAAAATATATTAGGGGTGAGGTATCTATTTACTGAATAAATGCAGAAATACATTAATTTATCTGGTAAAAGCAAAATGCTTTTCTAATTAGAATTCAGTTGCCAATAATATGAACAGAACTTAAAATATGTTCATGAGTTAAGAGGGTGATTTGTGAGCACATTGTCAAAGAAAAAATAAGATTCCTGACCCTTGTTAGCGATGATCAGGAAGACGTTATTCAAGGGGTCTGACTGGGATGGGTGTGGGGACCACAGCAAGGGGGTGTTGGAGGGAAGATGGACTCAACTCCAGATACAATGTGGAAAAGTGGGAACTTACAGCACAGGAGCAGGGTGGGGACAGCGGATAGAAAATCACCTAGAGGAGGCCTGGTGGTTCAGCCACTAAGTCATGTCCGACTCTGCCACTCCGTGGACACTACACGCCAGGCTCCTCTGTCTCTGCTCTCTCCTGGAGTTTGTTCTGATTTGTGTCCATTGAGTCAGTGATGCCATCCAGCCAGCTCATTCTCTGTTGTCCTCTTCTCCTGCCTTCAGTCTTTCCCAGCATCAGGGTCTTTTCCAGTGAGTCAGCTCTTCCCATCAGGTGACCAAAGTATTGAGCTTCAGTTTTAGCGTCAGTCCTTCCAGTGAATATTCACGGTTGATCTCTTTGCACTCCAAGAGACTCTCAAGAGTTTTCTCCAACACCACAATTTGAAAGCATCAATTCTTCAACACTCCCTTCTTGATGGTCCAACTCTTAGATCTGTACGTGACTACTGGAAAAGCCATAACTTCAACTAAGGCGTAGGGAGGGATTCTCTGCGGCAGGCCAGAGTGATCAGACCTCGAGGGGGGTCGGTGGAGGGTGAAGGACTGGTGAGAGACGGAGGTGAGACAGGGTGATTAGAGTAGGCGGATGCAGAATTCTGGCTGAACTGACTTGGCAGGAATTTCCTAAAATCGGAAAATGCAGAGAGGAACATAAAAACCCTGCAAGTCAGGCCTAATTTAAAGAAGCTCAGGAGAGCCTGATGAAAGTCTGGCCTTGGAGAGCATCTGTCAACACAACTTTAAAAATCTGGGCTCATTTTTGTTCCAGGGTTCACATAATTTCGTCTTGGCTAACGTTCCTCTCTCTCTGTGATTTCCTCTGCATTTTGTTATTCTTCTTTGCTCTTGAGCAACGCCATTTTCAAGTTGTTTTACTCTGGTGGGCAGCAAATTTTGCTCTGTCCCCAAAACTTGTGCTTTAATAGCTCCTCACTCTGTGTCCCTTCATGTGATGCTCCCTCAGGTGTGCCCACAAGAGGAGACTCAGGTCAGTTCAGTCGCTCAGTCGTGTCTGACTCTTTGCAACCCCCTGAACGGCAGCATGCTAGGCCTCCCTGTCCATCACCAACTCCTGGAGTTTGCCCAGGACTGATCTCCTTTAGGGTGGACTGGTTTGATCTTGCAGTCCAAGGGACTCTCAAGAGTCTTCTCCAACACCACAGTTCAAAAGCATCAATTTTTCGGCGCTCAGCTTTCTTCACAGTCCAACTCTCACATCCATACATGACTACTGGAAAAACCATAACCTTGACCTACGGACCTTTGTTGGCAGAGTAATGTCTCTGCTTTTCAATATGCTATCTAGGTTGGTCATAGCTTTTCTTCCAGGGAGTAAGCATCTGTCTTTTAATGGCTGCAGTCGCCATCTGCAGTGATTTTGGAGCCACCCAAAATAAAGTCAGCCACTGTTTCCCCTGTTTCCCCATCTATTTGCCATGAAGTGATGGGACTGCATGCCATGATCTTAGTTTTTTGACTCAGGAGAAGGTCAAAACACAAAAGTACGTGATACTCCTAGTTTCCAGGGGAGATGTCACCACCCAGGCTCACAGGGGAAATGCCACAATTTTCTCAGGTTTCAGAATGGGCTTCCCAGCTGGCTCAGTGGTAAAGAATCTGCTTGTCAATGCAGGAGATGCAAGAGATGCAGGTTTGATCAGGATGATACCCTGGAGAAGGAAATGGCAACCCACTCCAGTATTCTAGCCTGGAGAATTCCACGGATGGAGGAGCCTGGCAGGCTGCAGTCCATAGGGTTGCAAAGAGTCATAACTGAGTGACTGAACACACACGGCAGGATAGGAAGCCAGGGGCAGGGCTGTTCCTGGGGTCTGCAGGAAGGACACCGCTGGGCAGGTTAAACAGTGTGGACTGGCTAGTGTGAATAGTTCAGTGGGCTTTGAGCTGAAGGGCTGGTCCTGGTTCCTTGGCAGCTGGCCCCAGGGTGAATTTGGCCGAGGAATGCTGTTCCCTCCTGGGATCTGTGGCTCTGGTCTGGTTTACTCAACAAAGGAATGCTCTGGCCTGGCCCTTTGCTGTAAGGATCAGCTAGCCCGGGGAGGGGCCTCTTCCCCTGGCAGCAGGGTTTTGTCAGGTGTTGAAAACTGGCGGGAAAAAGTCAAAATATAATATATAGAAAAATTTTAAAGTATATAAACAATGCACTGCTTTATATTATTTTCCTATTCCGATCTCAATATGTTTTTGTGAAAGAGAGGAGGCGAGAGTAACAAGGGGAGTGTTAGGGGGAAGCATGCTGGCTGAAACCGCCCGGCCCGGCCCCACAGTGACCATCCCATGAGCTGTTGCACGACAGGAGGTCCTGGTAGGGACCAGGGGACTAGTAAGCCTCCACCCACCGGAAGAGTTCGGGAAAGGTCACAAGGAGACACCACATGTCAGACCACCTCCCAGAATCCTTCTCCCTGACATCCGTCTTGGCCAAACAAGGCATGCACCACCAGGAAGGACTCTGAGTCAGAATGATTGACTAAAGACAACCCGGAAACTGATCCCATCCCCATAAGCCCCGAGACTGCGAGCCACAGGCAGAGCGGTCTGCCTGGGTTCCCTTCCCCTCCTGCTCTCCACCCGGGCGCCCTTCCCCATTGAAATCTCTTGCTTTGTCAGCGCATGTCTCCTTGGGTAATTCATTTCCGAGTGTTAGACAGGAGCCCAGTTTCTGGCCCTGGAAGGGGTCCGCCTTCCTGCAACAGAAGGAGGTAGGAAGGGAAGGAGGGTGAGTCAGGCTTGTTAAACTTTCTAATAGATGCAGAACGCATGGGATGTGTGCTTTATTGTAAAACCGCTCCAGCATGCAGGTTATGAACTCAGATGACGACAAAAATGCCTTTCAAAATTGAAAAAGTCTTGGGCTACAGGTAGAACTTTTTCTCAAGGACATTCTTGGTACTCTGGTTAGAAAAATGTTATAACTGTGACCCCCAAAATGTTGACTTTTATTGAAAGATTAGTTGTCATGATGATATTGTAGGATTAGCCTTGAATCTCTGTTGGCTCTAGTCTGATGTCCTCATCTCTGCTTAGATTGGACCAATGCAAAGAGATGTTGCCTGAGGACGTGGCCCCTTCCAGGGAAGAGAAAATTCTCACCCTGGGCTTCAAAGACCGTATCATATTGGCTGTTTTCAGGTGGTGTCAGTCTTCAGCAGTTCCAGTTCATTTTCTGCCCCACTGCAAGTACTTGCCCAAAATACCCTTTGGTGAATGGTAATAACGATTCAAATGACATCTAATCAGAATATTCTTGTAATTGATCTGATATTTGCAGGGACTTTTCCTAATCTTTGAGGATGCTTTGCAGCAAGGATGCTGCTGTTAGAATTAAATATGAGAAATGGAAATATTAGCTCTTCAGTAACAACAGATTAAAAATCAGAAATTAGATATCATGCAAATGATGGTTCCTTTTTAATTTGTTTCTTTGAAAGAAAGATTTTTATCATGGTGTAAATAAAAACTTGAATATGTAATTAAGCACATTATGTAAAAGTAGCCTGTCTTTCCAAATTGTTTCCTCTTAATGAATTGCAAACGAGTGTATTTGCTTAGAGTATTTGGCCTGAAAAGTTTAAAATAAGAATTGCACAGTCTTTCTCCCCTGTTTCTTTAAAGTCCAAGTGAAGATTCTTACTGCAGGCACAGGAAAGAAGATGTGGGAGCTTGGTGGGAATTTGCACTTTGTCTTATTAATCATCCCTTTTATCTGCAAAGTATGTGCGTGATAAGCTGCTTCAGTCAGGCCTGACACTTTGCGCGACTCTATGGACTATAGCCCTCCAGGCTCCTCTCTCCATAGGAGTCTCCAGGCAAGAGTATGGGAATGGGTTGCTATGCCCTCCTCCCGTGGGTCTTCGCCACCCAGGGATCAAACCTGTGTCTCCTGAAGCTCCTGCATTGGGCAGGCAGGTTCTTTACCACTAGCATCGCCTGGGGTAGATATTTAAACCTTGGTTTATTTTTCAAATTATCTTCATGCCAGTGGTTTTTTTTTATTATTATTATTTTTAATCTTTTCCTCTCTGTGATGGAAATGAGAAGATGGAGCTCAAGTTGGCTTGAGGCAATTGTGTCCATAGGATGAATGGGAAGAAAAATCATTTTCCCTGTATCCTTCTTGGTTCTTTACTGAGACCTCCCTGTAATAAAGGACAGATTAACAGGAAAAAGAACAAACAGAAGTTTAATATCATGTACAGCTTCTGTATACATGGGAGACACCCAGGAAAACTGAGTAACCCCCACAAATGGCCCAAGCAACCATCTTAAATACCATCTCCAGCTAAAGTCAAAGGAAGATGTTGGAGTTGGGGGTGGGGCAGTTATGGGAGGTGACCAGGAAAAGCCCAGTAAACAAGGATAAGGTTGTTATGCAGATTTGAGCCCTTGCCTTCATTGATGAGTTTCTAGAGAGTTAGAGCATCTTCCTCTTTCTAATAGAGAGATATTCTTTCAAATGGAAAATTCTCTTATCTATGTAAATGTATCTTTGCTGTTGTCTAGTAACTAAATCCTGTCCAACTCTTTGCAGCTCTATGAGCTGCAGCATGAAGCTCCTCCTCTGTCCTCTCCAACTCTCAGAGTTTGCTCAGATTCATGTCCGTTGAGAGGTGATGCTATCTAACCATCTCATCTTCTGCTATCCCTGTCTGCTTTTGTCTTCAGTCTTTCCCTTACAAAATGTCTCTTACGAAAGAATAAATTTCTGCTTGGTTTTCAGAGATTCTTCTGTGTCTGCTGTTTCTTAAAAATAATCAGCCTGAAATAATCCTTATGCCAAATAGGCATCCTCTAGGGTGAAAAAGTCTGCTCCCTTTCCTGGGACGTGTCTGGATTATAGGCAGGTGGAACGGTGGCACTAGTGGCTAGGAACCCCCCTGCCAGTGCAGGAGACGCACGGGATGAGGGCTCAGTCCCCGGTTGGGAAGATCCCCAGGAGAAGGGCTTGGCAACCCACTCCAGTATTCTTGCCTGGGAAATCCTGTGGACAGAGGAACCTGGCGGGCTGCAATCCATAGGGTTGCAAAGGGTCAGACACGACTGAAGTGACTGAACGTGTGGGCACAGACTCACTTCGGATACCCTGACCTCACCTCCTGTTCTTTGCTCCCATGTTAGTAATGTCAGGAAAGAGGTGGTTCTGGCTAACTTAGAGAGAGAAGAGGAGGAAGCTGGTAGACAGACACAGAGGCACACAGACATGCAGAGCAAGGCACAATGAGAAAAACAGGGGGACTAATGGGAGAGAGAAGGGGAAAGGAAAGAGAAGGCACAGGGAAGGGAAGTGTGTATATTTAGAGAGAGTCAGAGACAGAGGTCAGGATTGACGGAAGGAGGAGAGATGGGATGAGTGGGCCGAGGAGAGAAGATGGAAGCACATACTGGGGGAGAATGCAGCATTAGAGAATGTGAAAAGTCAGGAAACAGAACCCCCAGGTAAATAGAGACAGGAGAGCTCTCACTCCCCGCAAACGTAGTAGAAACTAACAGGAAGGCGAAAGACTCTTTTCCTGGTGAGCCTATGGACTTGTTTACTATGCCCTCCTGACTTCCTTTTATTTCCTTATAAAAGCTTTCTTCTTTCCTTGCTGTGGGGGGCTTGCCCTATTTCCTTATAAAAGCTTTCTTCTTTCCTTGCTGTGGGGGGCTTGCCCTTGGCTCACCATGGCTGCCAGCCCCAAATTGCAATTCTTGGCTGATCCTGGATAAACCTGTAGAGCCTAAGTGACTCCGTCTTAAAAAAAAAAAAAAAAAAAAAAGGAGCTGCCATCTTGCAATAGAAGGCAACACCCAAGTTCCCCCACCCCCAGGTCACCATGCTAGACACGACCAATCTTGGTGTGCCAAAGATATGCCAATCAGGGAACTGCTTGCGGTTAAATATACCTATCAGGGGCTAGCTCGCGTAAAGCCCTTGACCTCCCATCCTGTCCTGACCAATCACAGAGCACCAAGATACATCACCCCCACCTGTAGCCATTTTCCCTTTGTCTTCTCCCTTTAAAAGCCTTGTACCATGCAGCTCGGGGCTGCTGCCCTCACTCCGCTGTGTCGGTGTGTGTGTGTGCGGTCCAGACCCGGGTCTGCAATAAACTCCCTCTTGCACTTGCATCAGTGTATGGCCTCCTGGTGATTTGTGGAGATCATGATCTGGGCACAACAAACCCATCTTTGCTAAGGAGGTATTAATATCTGGCAGTCTATTTGTATGAGGTCAACAGAGACAAGCTCAGAATGGAGTTACTTGTGCTAAGCCCCACTTTAGCAAACCAAAACTTAATATCTAAGCTAATTGCAATTTCAGCCTCTCCCATAAGCAGAATTTTATACCTGTGAGTCGGGAATTTCCTGATCAACACTAGTGAGGTCATCTGCTGGCCTACCAGGTTCCACCATCCATGGAACTTTCCAGGCGAGAATACTGGAGTTGTTGCCATTTCCTTTTCCAGGAGCTCTTCCCAACCCAGGGACTGAACCTAGGTCTCCAGCATTGTAGGCAGATGTTTTACCGGCTGAACCACCAGGGAAGTCATCTGCCTGATAGCTCCCGGGAACTTCCTTCAAAGTAGCCGACTTTGTCTGAAATAATCCTTTTTTTGTTTGTGACTTCCTTGTTCCACCCACTTTGTGCCTTTAAAAACCCTTTTTATTGGTATGAAAATCTTTTTAAAGCTAAGTAAGCCTCCTGCCAATTTTATAACTCAGGAATATTTCCTTAAGGACCTGGGAACCATCTGTTTGAAATGTAATCATTTAGGGAAGAGAGGGCCCCTACCCCCTAGCTCCTGGGCAGGTTGGACCTTAACTTCAGCTGGTACCTGGCTTCAAGTAGCAGACTTCTTCAGGTCATAGAGTTGTAATAAAATTATTATTCTTCAAAAGGCATTAGCAACACAGGTGGCCACGCCGCTTACCAAGTAACTTTACAGTAAACAAACAAAAACCCAAGACTAAACCAAACCAAAAAATAAACCTTTCACTTTGTACGGCTCCTCGGAACACCACTCTCCTTGCTTGATGGGATGCTGGCCAGAGCATGAACTGTTGCATAGAGTCAGTTCGATCTTCAAATTATCTCAGTGAATTTTGTTCTTTAACAAGAGAGAGAGACTAACAGACAGTGAGTATAGTGGGAACAGTACCCCTTCAGGAGAAAATAAGCCTGGCTGTACCTTAAAAAAACAAAAACAAACTAGACAAAAACCTTTGTCCTCTGACCTGTCTGTGAGCTTTGTAAACTGTGGCGCACATGGCGGGCACAGGCTCTCCTTTCGGGAGGCAGAACCCGATGTCGGTGTGGAGCCGCCCACCCCATCTCGCAGGCCCTCCTGCCCTCCTCTCCGTCTCTGCTTCGGAGGCTGGTCTCCCCTCACCTGCGTCGCCCATCAGCTCCTGGGTTGGAAACATCACTGGCTGAGCTGTGGCCCCTGGCTTCCTCGTCTCTGAGAGTTGCTTCTTTCGTCTGCTAACGGGAGTGGCGTGGGCACACCACATCCCAGAGGCAGTGAGTGAAATCCTGAGTGTGCCCAACTCACGGTTTTATCCCTAGAAAAACGATGACTCGACGTTGGTGTCTTTCTCCACGTCTCCTACCTTCCTCCTATTGCATGTATTACTCTTTCTTGTGTCTCTTGTATAGTATTTAGCACAGCTGTGGAATTTTAATGATGTAAAGCTGCAGGGGGCTAATATTACAAAAGCTTAATCTTAAAAGTGTCTTACATTGAAAGAGGTTTTTGGTGAAGGGCAGACAACTTTCAAGTCTTCTCCTTTTCCTGTTATCTAACCATCTCTCCTCTGTAGCTTCTGATGACGGTACATCTAGTAATATACTTCCCTGTTTCATCTTTTGTTATTTCTCTAGACTCAACAAATTGATTTTGATTATCTCCCCCATGTCCTCAAATTCCTCTTATAAGAATTCAGTCCTATTGCTATATAAATTTTGGAAAGCTTAGGCTCTCAGGGTGCATTCTAAACTTACTCATAAAATGAGAACGGAAGAAGGTTCTCTAAAGAAAACTGTGGCCTTTATTATCATAGAAAGAAGCTGAACTTTGGTGAAGACAGAGAAGCTATTGAAGTATTGGGGCTTAGACAATTCTTGTGAACTGCTTTGTCTACCCAGGTTTGAGACAGGCACCACTCACTGTAAAATCTCATGGTTTGGTTGATGCCAAGTTATTGATATACTCTCCCAGGATTCTAGCTGCCTGAGATAGTCTGTAATTTCATGATCCTGTGAGCTATGCAACCAGAGTAATGAACTCTCTCACTGATCACTGATAATATGCATTTTGATTTATTGATGATTTTATGTGTCTTATCTCTTGTACCCAAACTATCAACTCTTTGTGAGTAAATGTTATTTGTTTTTATTGCTTCTGGATTTTCCATAGAACCTAGCAGCTTTCTAAGAGACTATCAGGGATTCAATAAATACCTGTTGATTGACAGCTGATAACATCCCTGCTTTGAGGTCTGGAAGCTATGCATGCAAATGAGTTTTGATGCGCTCTCTGCAACTCCCCTAAACATCATACATAATGTTCAGGTCTCTCATGACTGAAGGCATTTTAAAATAGTGCAGTGTTCACCTTGCCATTCACAGCCTTCATGACAGACCTGTTACCTGGGCAGGCATCTGTGTTCAGGATACATAACAAGAGAGTGGAGCACAGGAGTTAGGTTTTTGTTTCAACCTTGTATTTATTATCTGTTTGATGAAACAAGGGTGTAAATATCTACAGACTTAAAGTAGGTTCCAAAATTCAACACTTTTAGGGAGGAATTAATGTCTGGTCTTATTCACTCTGGTAATTTTCCAAGGATATTAAACTTGAAGCAGTCTCTCCGAAGTTAAGCTAACTTAAGCTCTGAGAGGAATTGATGTGCGTGTTGGAGAGGTCAAGGTGTCTATTGTGAAGCCTGACTCTGTGTAATGAAAAATCAAATTTGAATATTAAAAACATTAATTCAGTCTTGGCAGAAAACAGAACTCACTACTCAGTTGTGCTGTCCTGCTCATGGATGGTGATAAGACTTGGTGATGAGAAATATTCTGCAGCCTAACTGGGTGAATCTTTGATTGCTAAATAGAGCCTTTTGAGAAGCAGCTCTTCTCTAACCACATGCCACGTGTCTGCTCTGATCCCGACTAAATACGTAGTTTGGGTGCATGGCTGGTGGTGTCCCAGTCAGCTTTGTATATGTAGCTGAGCCGTCTTACGGCAGGCACTGACTCAGAAATTGAATTTTACAGCCTGCATCTTACACTCTGCCACGTGGCAGTGAGAAAGATCAGGGCCTTTCCCCGTAAGGAGGACACTTCAGCTGGGCTGAGCTGTCACAATAAACAGCAATTTGGGGTGAAGGGGACCGTCCGCGTTGGCGAGGCCTGGGATCACGTGGGGATGCACTTGCTGGCTGGTCGGAGAACACCAGTGCGCACCCAGAAGCGCTGTGACCGCCTCCTCTGCTTGCTGACACGCGTCCAGACCGAGGAAGGCAGGCCCTGCTGTATTCGGCTCACGAGGGGTTGTTGCGATGATCCAGACGGGTGGGTTTTGGGGTTAGGAGGGAGCTCAAGAGGAAGGGGATACATGGATGCGTATGGCTGACTCATGTATTATAGCAGAAAGTTACACGTATTTAAAGCGACTTTGTGTGCTCAGTCATGTCCGACTCTTTGCAACTCCAAGGACTGTAGCCATCCAGGCTCCTCTATCCGTGGAATTTTCTAGACAAGAATACTGGAATGGATTGCCATTTCCTACTTCAGGGGATCTTCCCAACCCATGTCTCTTGAGTCTCCTGTATTGACAGAAAGATTCTTTACCCCAAGCGCCTCCTGGTAAGTCCAAAGCAATTATATTCTGCCCCCCACCTTTTTTAATTTGCTTCTAAGAAATAGAGAGCTAATGTTAAAATTTTTTGCTAACGCAATCAGCTAAATTTGTTTTTTTAAACATTATCTATACAATTGATTTAATATGGTCTTTTAATGAAGAGAATAAATATATGATCTTGGTATCATCATGAAATGTTCACTCTCAGAAATGGCCCCTTTGGCAATGGCCACATAAATATCCACTTTGCTATATAAACTGGAGTTCCAGGACATAGTGGCTGGTTGAAAAAAAGCAAAAAATAATAATTTGATTTATTTGGTTGATTTTGCTTACTACCAAGATACTGATTTGATTTAAAATTTCAGTAAATTGACTTGCTGACATTGTGACATCATTTCATCCTGGTTAAGTGCTAACTGAATCCTATCCTGGAATTTCTTCTGGTTCTACTCTCTTACACACAGACTGGGGTTATTTCAGCACTGGAGGGCTACCCCAGATATTACATGAGCATTGCTCAGGTGTTTTACCAGCGTCTATAAAGGACTGGCTGCTTTGATTACATTTAAAATATGCCTGTAAAGGGACATGACTTCAGCGTCAACTTTATTGATGGCTTAATTTACCTTTTTAAAAATAGGGTACCCAGTGCCATTTTTCAAAAACGCGGATCTGCGATTTTTAATAGATGTGTCTTAGCTCCCGCACTATGTTGATGTGGTATTTCGGTGATCAGGGCTCAGTTTTCTCAAGTCATTATGGCAGAGAATCTAACCTTTTCTGTCTAGGTGCCTAGGGTGTATATATTCCAGTTTCAGCGGTTTAATTAGATTACCAGAAGCCTGTGGAGCAACAGAGAGAAGGGGAGAATGGAGAGGGTGGGAGAGAGAAAATAACCACGCCTTCTGAAGTCCCTTACACAAGCTGACTGTGCTAGAAGCTGAGACTTTTTAGAAAACTCTTTAATGTCTTATATGAACGGAGTTAGTTAGGATGAGTGAGTCAAAACCAAACCCGAAAAACTTAAAAATTAAAATCAAGGCACCCTGACAAGTTTGAACATCCATTTCCTCGTCTTTACCTCTGAGAAGAAAGACCACAGTCTTGTGTTTACATTTCCATAGACGAGAGATTATGCAGGATGGTTCTGAAGGGAAATTTAGGGGAGACTCACTTTTCTGGGGGATGGGTAGAAAAATATTGGAATCAGAGTGTTTTAGAAAAATTCCATGTGACTTGGGTCAAAGACGGGTAGGAGGGAGTTGGCTGTTCTGTGTTAGGAGGTCCTGCACCCAGTGGTGTGCTGGTAGAAATGTAGCCATTGGCTCCTTGTAGAACCATACGGGCAAACAGGCCTGGATGAGGTCATTGTAGATCTTGCTGACATAAAGCGTATGGAGTGCGCAGTATACTAGTGGGAAGAAAATGTGTAATCGCTTGGTTGTAAATCGCATGTGGCCAGTTGTATCTCACAGAACATTTTCATTAGTTTTTGCTGAACTCTTATATCTGTAGACAAATTATGATTGCAAATGGCCAAGAAGCTTAGTTCCGATATGAATGTTGAGGGATGCTTTTCAAAACATGGAAGCGAAAAGTTGAAGACATGATGTACTTCACTAGTTTATCAAGGACGTGAGAAACTTCTTTGCTGAACTGAATGATAGTTTTGGAAACTGGAAGGAAAATTCCTTGCTTTGTACGGCGTCTTTTTTTTCTGCACTGTGTGTGTGCGTGTGTTGTGTTTTCTTCACAGTGTAGTGGCTGTAGGCATGGCGGGCCTGAGTTTAGTCTGCCTTGTCAGCATGTTTCCCTCCTGCCACTTTCTTAAGTCTAGAAATCCACAAGGTTTAGGAATCTGTGTGATCTGCACCATTTGAAAGTCCTCTGCTGCCTTTAGTCTCACATCTCTGATGTGAGGACACTGATGAGGGGTTGGGAAGAGGCGTGAGGTAGCTGCTGTCAGGTAGTGTTTGAACAGACGTGAGTAAGCTTTGCTTAAGTAAAAGTGAAGTGTAATAAAATATGAGATGATGATGAGCTTTGTGTATTTACTACCTTTGTTTTTAACTTAAAGTTTGTATTATTTAATTTTCAGTGACATTCATGTTGGGATTCCATGGTAGCTCAGTGGTAAAGAACCCTCCTGCCAATGCAGGAGACATGGGTTCGATCCCTGGGGTTGTGAAGATCCTCTGGAGAAGGAAATGGCAACCCACTCCAGTATACTTGCCTGGGAAATCTCATGGACAGAAGAAGCCTGGTGGACTACAGCCCCTGGAGTCGCAAAAGAATCGGACATGACTTAGCAACAAAACAGCAACCTGCATGTTCAGCACCCTGCTTGCACAAGTCCCGAAAAGCTAACTGTTCATTCTTTTCAGCTTTTTCAGGCTAGCTCCGATACACCGCTGCCTGGATCCCGTCCCGCAGGCTCCCAGACCCACACAGAACCCTCTGTGAGGGGTGACTGGGCGGCACTTTGTACTCGAGGTGAAATGAAATCTCCCACATTGGCCCTTAGTTCTAAAGTAGCGCAGCTGCCTGCCACAACAGACCACCGTGGCTTGGACAAGTGAGCATCAGAAAGCAGTGTTGCGGTCCAGCACGAGCCTCCCCTAAATGTGCCATTTTTGTATGAGGGTTATTTTGAGCTTGGGCTTCCCTGGTGGCTCAGACAGTAAAGAATCTGCCTGCAATGGGGGAGACCTGGGTTTGATCCCTGGATTGGGAAGATCCCTTGGGAAGGGAATGGCCACCCACTCCAGCATTCTTTCGTGGAGAATCCCATGGAGAGGAGCCTGGAGGGCTACAGCGCAGCCTGGGATTGCAAAGAGCTGGACATGACCGAGCGACTTTAACTGCAGTATTTTGAGTTTAAGACAGTTTAGAACCCTGAAGGTTCAGGAGAAACTACTTTCTGTCTCTCCTTTAAATACCTAGAATAATTTAAATTGGGGACTTTTCCTAGAGAAAGAGTAATGACCAGAGATAAATTTTATCTAAGTGGCCTCATCTATATGGCAGGTTAAACATCTAATTACTAGACTTTGGCTCTGCTTACCGTCCTGTATGTTTCCTTTCTGTCCGTGGAAGTCCCCAGTCCTACTCCATTCCTGTGCTCAGAGTGGCACATATATCTCATTGTAGCTTTCTGTCTCTGAATCTCTCATGTGTGTGGTGTTCCCCTACATACAAAATTAAATTGAATATTCTCCTGTTAATTTATTTCACGTCAACTTACTTCTTTGGCCAGCTAGAAGGGTAGGGGAACATTTTCTTCCTTCCTGACAGCAGTAGCTAGGGTCAGTGAAAACCAGAGATCTTTCCTGGGTTTGAATCTGGCCTGTGCATAACTGTCATGGCTTCTTTTTTGGTGATTGAGCCCCGGTGACATCTGAGAAGGAAAGGTACCAGCAACTTTAGTGTTGGCATATGTGCCTATTCAATTGGGGAATGCTTGGAGACGGTTTGAATTCCATTTATAAAAATAGCATGATTTTTCCTATACCAAATGTGGCAGACTAGAATTCATACCCACTAAACTCATTGCAGTATTTTAGGCTGAGGATGGCCGTTGAATGCAAAACCCTGCCCTGAAAAGGGGAGTGGAGCACTGTAAGACTTAAATCAACCGAGATTCTGGGCCCTACCACCCAACTCGGGACAATTTCAGCTGCGTTGACTATAAAAAAGATTTCATTGGAGTTGTAATATTGTTTTTATGCCCTGCGTATACCTGCCAGCAGATAAAGAACAAAACCTGGAAGCTACATTGAAATCAGTTGATGAGGAGAGTCATAGAAAAGGGAAGGGAAAATGGAAGGAAGGGAAAATGGCTATTATTACTTTTAATAGAATGTAGCTCTCTTAAATCAAGGCAGGAAGATTGAATCACACTAAAGTATTTATTTCTTTTCAAATGTTTCAAATTTTCTAGTTAAAAATGTCACAATTTTAAGAGTCTCAAATATCACAGCATATCAGTCCTTTATAACTATTTATAGACAATATTCAAATAACACTTCTAGTGTTATAACATTTTTCCATGACTCTTAGAACTCCACTATTTCTACTTAAAGTTCACACTGCTGGACACAGAGCACTTTTTCATTTTCTTTGAAATGTCTCACCATGCTATTAACACACAGTTTAAATTTTAGAAGCAATTTTACAGTAAAATCAGAGGAGCATAAAAAGTATGAAAAATCTTGATGCAATGCTAAAACATGTTGAAAGTTCAATTGAAATGGTTATTGATTGCCCAAAGTCCCAGATTATTTTATATTATCACAATTGGCTAATTGGATTTAACACTAAAGATTTTTTTTAAAATCCTTTATTCAGTCCAGATTGTGTTTGTTTACAAGTGAATTCAGGCATAAATAAGCACACTTAATGTTAATTATCTAGTTTGTCAAATTTAGATGTAGGATATTTAATGGTTTATCCTGCTGTTGACATGCACTCAAAATCTGATCTAGACATTGTAATACCATTGAGACCTAGAAGGCTTTGTACCATACTTTAAAACATTTATTGTTTTTTAATTTACTCACATTTTTCAACAATTTATTTATTTAGTTGGAAGATAATTGCTTTCCAATATTATGTAAATATGGTTTCTGGCATACATCAACATGAATTGACCACAGGTACACATATGTCCCCTCCCTCTCAAACCTCCCTCCCATCTCCCATCCTGTCCCACCCCTCTAGGTGTTACAGAGCACTAGATTGAGCTCCTTGCGTCATACAGCAAATTCCCACCCCCTGTCTATTTTACAAACGGCCATGTATATGTTTCCATGCTACTCTTTCAATGTGTCCCACCCTCTCCTTCCCCCTCTGTGTCCACAAGTTAATATATAAATTAACTTATGTAACATGTTAATATTTGTAAAACACTTAGTTTTACAATTAGTTCCTTTGGGACTAATTCTCAGCTTGCACAAAAACTGCAGAGTGAGAGTAGAGAGTTCCTGTCTACCCTTTACCAGCTTCTCTCGGTGTTACCATCTCATATAGCTATTGTAGCATTGTCGAAACTGAGAGGTGGATTTTGGAACATTGTTATTAACTAAAGTGCACACTTTACACTGATTTCACCAACTTTTTCAGTCATATTCTTGGTCTATTGCAAAATTCAATCCACGATTGAACACTTAATCATCGTGTTTCTTTAGTCTTTTCTGGTCTGTGTAGGCTTTCATTTTTCTTGTTTTTCATGAACCTTGCCAGTTTTGAGCAGTGTTGGGAGGCATTGTAAGACTATCTCTCACTTGGATTACTGATATTTCTTGTATGTTAAGCTGGGGTTATGATGTTTCTGGATGAATTCTGTAGCGGCTGTGTGTCCTCTTGACATCCTGGCAGGGTACAGGATATCAACACGACTTATCAGTGGTCAGATTGACTTTGACCGCTTGGATGGAATGGTACCTGCTTGGTTTCTCAGGTGTAAAGTTTGTATTTTGCCCTTTCCATATTCTGTTTTTAGGAAGTGAGTTACTAAGTCCAGCCTACACTAGAGGTGGTGGTGGTAATAGGAGGATTGTTGTTTAGTAACTAAGTTATGTCCAACTCTTTCACGACCCCATTGTCTGTAACCCACTAGGCTCCTCTGTCCATGGGAATTTTCAGGGAAGAATAGTGGAGTGGGTTGCCATTTGTTTCTCCAGAGGATCATCCTGACCTAGGGACAGAACCCACATCTCCTGCATTGGCAAGCAAATTTTTTTTTTAACCACTGAATCACCTGGGAAGCTCAGTAGGAAGGTTGTTTTTATTGTTCATTTGCTAAGTCATGTCCAGCTCTTTGAGTCCCAATGGACTGCAGCATACCAGGCTTCCCAGGCCTTCACTATCTCTCCAAGTTTGCTGATACTCAAGTCCTTTAAGTCAGTGAGGCCATTTCATCCTCTGTGACCCTCTTCTGCCCACAATCTTTCCCAGCATCAGGGCCTTTTCTAATGAGTCAGTTCTTCACATCAGGTGGCCAAAGTACTGGAGCTTCAGCTTCAGCATCAGTCCTTCCAGTGAATATTCAGGGTTGATTTCCTTTAGGATTGACTGATTTGATCTTGCTGTGGGAGGTGAAGTTAGGAATACTCTAAGATGTGCTTGTTTTTCCTTGGAAGGAGTTTGTCACTTGTGAAATGATTAAAAGTGATTAGACTCAGAAATTAAACTTTTATAATTTAAATACGCTTATCCATTTTAGGAGGAACAGAGATTATAAGAAAAAATTCATCAGGTGGGATGTTTCCTAACTCTCCATGTGAGGGACCTTTGAAATCTTGATTAAACATTCCATGTGCAATAAGGATGTACTTCAGTTAAGTGTTTATTCACTTTTATATCCTGTGTATGCACTACTGAACTAATGCATTGTGTACTTTGGGAAACATGCATAAAAGTAAATGTAAAGGATGTGCCAGAAGTCAAAATCTAAACAGAATAGCAATTTCTAATATTTAAATAGGGACTTCCCTGGTGGCTCAGGCGGTAAAACATCTGCCTACAATGCGGGAGGCCTGGGGTCACTCCCTGGGTCAGGAAGATCTAGTGGAGAAGGAAATGGCAATCCCCTCCAGTACTCTTGCTTGGAAAAGCCCATGGATGGAGGAGCCTGGTGGGCTGCAGTCCATGGGGTCGGGAAGTCGGACAGAATGCTTGGGCATTGTCCTAAGCGCTGTTTCCTGTTTTCAAAGATCTGATCCTAACAAAAACACCTGTGGGGTCAGAGCTCGGCCTGTTCACGTGTCACGGATGAGGACCGTCTTGAGGCAGGAAAGGCCAGTGCCCGGCCGGCAGTCCCCGCGTGGACGGCGGTCGAGGCGGTCCTGCGGGCGGTCAGCGCCGGGCGTCTCTGGAAGTGCTTCGTCTCTGCTCCCACCACGCTCGGAGGCCTGCGGGTCCGGCCCTGGTCGTGTCGGCCGCCCGCAGAGACCCTTGTTGGACCGGACGCCCCTGAGCCGTCGGGGCTGGCGCGGCCGTCCTCGGGCGCCGGCCCGGTGTCCTGTGTGTCCGCGCGGCTCGCGCGTCCCGCCGCGGCCCCGGGAGGGAGCTGCTGTCGGCCCTGACGGCCGGCACGGAGGAGCTCGCTCTCTTTCGTAGCTCCGGGAGCAGCGGTCTCTTGCTGCCGCCCCGTCTCTGCTGTGAACTGTGGAGGGACGCTTCTGTTCCTGCATTAGTGCCTTCTGTGTGACTGTGACCACCAGCTAATTGTGCAGCGCGAGCTGGGAAGAGGGCAGGAACTGCTTCACACTGGGCCGGGAGAAACCTGCTTCTGTCAGGGGTGTCAGCGCGGAAACGGTTTCACTGCAACTCAGCATCGTGGAACTTCTTTCTATATCTTGCCTTTAAGTGTCTATCTCCCAGGCAACAGTTAGTTGGATTATTATCATTGAATCACCTCATGGACAATATTCTGTGGGTTGCATAGACTAATATCGTTTTTTTCTACTTTAAAAAAGGCATGTGGTTTTTGCCTGTATAAGACAAACATAACTGTTAGACACCATTTGGAACATATAGAAAATATAAAAAGATCTAAAAAGCACATGTAACTTCTTTCAGCTGGAGGTAATTCTTATGAACAATTGAATTCATTTCCTTTAATTCTGATTTCTGTATGAGGAAAATACTTATACATACATATGTATATACATATATGTATATGTTTATATGTGTTTAAATTTGCATTAATAGTAAGGTGGATTGAATTTTCTTTTAAAAATGATTTGTCCGAACATTTGTGTGTTAGTAAACTTTTGCCAGGAGAAATATCAATAGCCTCAGATATGCAGATGACACCACCCTTATGGCAGAAAGTGAAGAGGAACTAAAAAGCCTCTTGATGAAAGTGAGATAGGAGAGTAAAAAAGTTGGCTTAAAGCTTAACATTCAGAAAACTAACATCATGGCATCTGGTCATATTACTTAATGGGAAATAGATGGGGAAACAGTGGAAATGGTGTCAGACTTTATTTTTGGGGGCTCCAAAATCACTGCAGATGGTGATTGCAGGCATGAAATTAAAAGATGCTTACTCCTTGGAAGGAAAGTTATGACCAACCTAGATAGCATATTGAAAAGTAGAGACATTACTTTGCCAACAAAGGTCCATATAGTCAAGGCTATGGTTTTTCCAGTAGTCATGTATGGATGTGAGAGTTGGACTGTGAAGAAAGCTGAGTGCTGAATAATTGATGCTTTTGAATTGTGGTGTTGGAGAAGACTCTTGAGAGTTCCTTGGACTGCAAGGAGATCCAAGCAGTCCATCCTAAAGGAGATCAGTCCTGAGTGTTCATTGGAAGGACTGATGCTGAAGCTGAAACTCCAATCCTTTGGCCACCTGATTTGAAGAGTTGACTCATTGGAAAAGACCCTGATGCTGGGAAGGACTGGGGGCAGGAGGAGAAGGGGACAACAGAGGATGAGATGGCTGAATGACGTCACTGACTCAATGGACATGAGTTTAGGAGGACTCCAGGATGGACAGGAAGGCCTGGCATGCTGTGATTCATGGGGTGGCAAAGAGTCAGACTCGACTGAGCAACTGAACTGAACTGAAACTTTTAAATCTGCTTTTGAATTGGTTTATTAAATCCACTTTTTTTTATGTTTTCAGTTGACACTATGTTTATGTATTTCTCCTACTTTTCTTGGAGAGAAATTATCATCCTTCTAATGGAGGCCTGGCATGCTGCAATTCATGGAGTTGCAAGGGTCAGACACGACTGAGCAACTGAACTGAATTTCTTAAGTTAGGCTATCAGTTCAGTGTCTGTTAATTATGGTTATTAATTATAACCATTAGAAGAAATGGAGTAGCCATCATGGTCAACAAAAGAGTCCAAAATGCAGTACTTGGATGCAATCTCAAAAATGACAGAATGGTTTCTGTTCATTTCCAAGGCAAAGCATTCAATATCACGGTAATCCAAGCCTATGCCCCTACTAGTAATGTTGAAGAAGCTGAAGTTGAATGGTTCTGAAGACCTATAAGATCTTTTAGAACTAACACCCAGAAAAGATGTCCTTTTCATTATAGGGGACTGGAATACAAAAGTAGGAAGTCAGGTAATACCTGGAGTAACAGGCAAATTTGGCCTTGGAGTACAGAATGAAGCAGGGCAAAGGCTAATAGAGTTTTGCCAAGAGAATGCACTGGTCATAGCAAACACTCTCATCCAACAACACAAGAGAAGATTCTACACATGGACATCACCAGATGTTCAACACCAAAATCAGATTAGTTATATTTTTGCATCCATAGATGGAGAAGCTCTATACAGTCAGCAAAATCACGACTGGGAGCTGACTGTGGCTCAGATCATAAACTCCTTATTGCCAAATTCAGACTGAAATTGAAGAAAGTAGGGAAAACTACTAGAGCATTCAGGTATGACCCACATCAAATCCCTTGTAATTATACAGTGGAAGTGAGAAATAGATTTAAGGGACTAGATCTGATAGAGTGCCTGATGAACTATGGACGGAGGTTCATGACATTGTACAGGAGACAGCGATTAAGACCATCCCCAAGAAAAAGAAATGCAAAAAAGCAAAATGGCTGTCTGAGGAGGCCTTACAAATAGCTGTGAAAAGAAGAGAAGCAGAAAGCAAAGGAGAAAAGGAAAGATACTCCCATCTGAATGCAGGATTCCAAAGAATAGAGAGATAAGAAAGCCTTTCTTATCGATCAATGCAAAGAAATAGAGGAAAACAACAGAATGGGAAAGACTAGAGATCTCTTCAAGAAAATTAGAAATTCCAAGGGAACATTTCATGCCAAGATGGGCTCGATAAAGGACAGAAATGGTATGGACCTAACAGAAGCAGAAGAGATTAACAAGAGGTGAAGAACTTTACAGAAAAGATCTTCACGACTCAGATAATCCCAGTGGTGTGATCACTCACACTCAGCTAGAACCAGACATCCTGGAATGTGAAGTCAAGTGGGCCTTAGAAAGTCTCACTACAAACAAAGCTAGTGGAGGTGACGGAATTCCAGTTCAGCTATATAAATCGTAAAATATGATGCTGTGAAAGTGCTGCATTCAATATGCTAGCAAATTTGGAAAACTCAGCAATGGCCACAGGACTGGAAAAGGTCAGTTTACATTCCAATCCCAAAGAAAGGCAATACCAAAGAATGCTCAAACTTTCACACAATTGCACTCATTTCACACGCTAGTAAAGTAATGCTGAAAATTCTCCAAGCCAGGCTTCTGCAATACATGAACCGTGAACTTCCATATGTACAAGCTAGTTTTAGAAAAGGCAGAGGAACCAGAGATCAAATTGCCAGCATCCGCTGGATCATTGAAAAAGCAAGAGAGTTCCAGAAAAACATCTACTTCTGCTTTATTGACTATGCTAAAGCCTTTGACTGTGTGGGTCACAATAAACTGTGGAAAATTCTGAAAGAGATGGAAATACCAGACCATCTAACCTGCCTCTTGAGAAACCTGTATGCAGGTCAGGAAGCAACAGTTAGACTGGACATGGAACAACAGACTGGTTCCAAATAGGAAAAGGAGTATGTCAAGGCTGTATATTGTCGGCTTGCTTATTTAACTTCTATGCAGAGTATATCATGAGAAACGCTGGGCTGGAAGAAGCACAAGCTGGAATCAAGATTGCCAGGAGAAATATCAATAACCTCAGATATGCAGATGACACCACCCTTAAGGCAGAAAGTGAAGAGGAACTAATGCCACTTGCTGAAAGTGAAAGAGGAGAGTGAAAAAGTTGGCTTAAAGCTCAACATTCATAAAACTAAGATCATGGCATCTGGTCCCATCACTTCATGGGAAATAGATGGGGAAACAGGGAAAAAATTGTCATACTTAATTTTTTGGGGCTCCAAAATCACTGCAGATGGTGATCACAGCCATGAAATCAAAAGACGCCTGCTCCTTGGAAGGAAAGGTATGGCCAACCTAGATAGCATATTGAAAAGCAGAGACATTACTTTGCCAACAAAGGTCCATCTAGTCAAGGCTATGGTTTTTCCAGTCGTCATGTATGGATATGAGAGTTGGACAGTGAAAAAGGCTGAGCGCTGAGGAATTGATGCTTTTGAACTGTGGTGTTGGAGAATACTCTTGAGAGTCCTTTGGACTGCAAGGAGATCCAACCAGTCCATCCTAAAGGAGATCAGCCCTGGGTGTTCATTTGAAGGACTGATGTTGAGGCTGAAACTCCAATCCTTTGGCCACCTGATTCGAAGAGTTGATTCATTGGAGAAGACCCTGATGCTGGGAAAGATTGAGGGCAGGAGGAGAAGGGGACGACAGTGGATGAGATGGCTGGATGGCATCACCGACTCAATGGCCATAGATTTGGGTGGACTCTGGGTATTGGTGATCGACAGGGAGGCCTGGCATGCTCTGGCTCCTGGGGTCGTAAAGAGTCAGACACGACTGAGCGACTGAACTGATAGTGATTAATTATAACATTTAGAGCCATGGCTTTTTATCTGATTTCATTTTTTGATCAAATGCTATAAAATTTCTTGTGCTTTGTTTTGAATGCAGTCATATTAAATTGTCCATATTTACGGTTTTGGTTTCTTCTTTAATACAAAAGATTGTTGTTTTTTTAGATTTAAACTGTTAAACTGAAAAACTTTACATTTTAGCATAGTTTTAGATTTACAGAAAAGTTGTGAAGATTTTTCAGAGTTCCTACATACCCCATACCCAGTTTCTCTATTATTAATGTCTTAAAATTAGTATAGTATGTTTGTCATAATTAATGAACCAATCTAGTAGTATTAAAATCTCTATTTAGATTTCATTAGTTTTTAGTTAATTTCCTTTTTCTGTTCCAGGATCCTGTTTAGAATCTCAGATTAAGTGATGCTTCTTAGGCTTCTATTAGCTTAATACGAAAGCAGTGAAGAGTGAAAGTGTTGCTCAGTCATGTGTGACTCTTCAAGACCCAGTGGACTGTAGCCTGCCAGGCTTTTCTGTCCATGTGATTTCCTGGGAGAATACTGGAGTGGGTAGCCATTCCCTTCTTTGCTGGGGGTCCAGCCCCAGCAGGTCCAGAGGTCTTGAGGGATGAGTGTGTTGATGGAGCAGTCTCTGTTTATTGTTGTCGGTTTACAGTTTTATAGCCAAAAAGCATCCCCATTACATCACCTATCATTCTATACAATCTTCTATTTTCTATCTTCCATGGCAAGCTTATCATTGAGCTCATTCCCCAATCTATCATGGAAACATTCCTCTTGCAGAAGCCAGATTTCTGGGTAATCAGATTTAACAATAGTATGTTTACTATTTGATTGTCTTCAGCGTACTTCATCTTATCAGGTGCAGCTGTGTGGAGGATTGAGGGAAGGGCTAGGCTTGAAACAGTTTTTATTCTAGTAATCTCAACCACTACCTGTCTCATTCTGTTCTGACACTCCAGTTCTTATGAGGAAAGAGGACAATGAGACAGTCTAGCAGCACTGCTTTAGCAATAAAACCCTATTAACCTTATATAACTACTATAATGCATTCCTATGTCTACACTATCCTAAAACAATCGATGTCTCCAACCATGCTGGCCACAGTTATGAGCATTCCTAAGTCCCATCCCTCCTTTTTCCCCAGGGAAGGGTACAGACCTTCCTGGATCCTCTGGTGGATAAGGTCTGGGGGAATTACCTCAGGATGAATTCTTTCTAACTGGGACCAACTTACTGAGATGAGCTAATGTTCTGAGCATGAACAAAACTCCCAAGAAAAATACCAGGAGGGGCCTTGCCCCAGAATGCCCTGATAAGGAAAATCCGCTTTGCAGTTTCCTTGTCATCCTTGTCCCCCAGTGAGGGGGCATCCTGATGGCTCCTGGCACTTCTTCCCAACCCAGGAATTGAATCAAGGTCTTCCACATTGCAGGCAGATTCTTTATAGTCTGAACCGCCAGGGAAGCCCCAAGAATACTGGAATGGGTAACCTTTCCCTTCTTTAGGGGATCTTCCTGACCCAGGGGTATGGGGTTAGGGTGGGTTGATGAATTATTGGGAGATTGTCAGGGTTTGTTGTTGTTCTTGCCATTTTAATAGCTATGTGGGAGTATCTTATTTGTCTTTTCATTTTCCTAGTGACATCTTTTCATTTCTCATTTTCTATGCATCAGTCTGTCTATTTAACTATCTCACCATCTATCCTCTTATCATCTCTATATTTATCATCTTTTTTGAGGTGGCTGATCAGGTCTTTTGCACATTTATTAACTGGACTTTTTAAAATAATTGAGTGTTAGTGTTTGATACCTTGACTTTTATTAGATATTTATTTTGAAAAAGCTTTCTTCTAGCCTCTGACTTGTCTGTTCATTCTCTTAATAGTATCTTTCATAACAAAATAATTTTAATAAAGTCCAATTTATCATATTTTTTTCATGGATAATATTTTTGGTGTTGTATCTGGAAACATCATCAGGTCCAAGGTTACATATTTTCTTCTATTTTCTTCTAGCTGTTATATAGTCTTATAGTTTACATTTTAGTCTATGATCCATTTTGAGTTAATTTTTTCTCAAGGTTTAAGGTCCATGTCTAGGTTTTTCTGTGTACAGACACAGCACCCTTTATCAAAAGGTGACCCTATTTCCATTGAATTTCAGTTGCATCTTCTTTTAAAAAGTATACCTTTATTGTATTTTGGTCAGATATCAATTATCATTGGTATGGTTTTTCAGTTTTTAATATTTTGAAACTTTTTTTGTGGCCCTATTTGTATATAAACTGTCTCAATTGTATTCTTTGTAAGCTACAATTGCAACTCTTGAAACAACATTATTAATTATATTATTTAAATCATCAAGGTCTTGTTAATGTTTTACCTGCCTTCATATTTGTCAAAACTCACAGCCTCTGGCTATTAAATTATTTCAGACCATTTCTCCTGTATTCTAAAATTCTGCTTGATCTATTTTGATGTTTTATGAATTCAGATCAAAATTTTATGAATGTATTTTGTTATTGTCCCCCACCTGTGTTCATCATTGCTAGTTGCTTACATAATATCTACCTTCTCTCTTTTCCTAAAAGAATGCCAGTTTTCTTTGGCAAGGAAACGGGTTCATTTTTGGGTTCATTTTAAACCAAGGGGGGAGAAAACACAACAGTGTATATTCCAAAATCCCTTGAATTTTGAGATGGCTTTGTGATAAGTATCAGGCTAAAAACCGTAAGCCTGACGTCACCTGGGAATCTTAGAGAACTCTTCTTTCCAGTACGTGTGCGGTCTCTTGGTCCCTGCGGCTGCTTTCTTCAGTTTTTCTGAAATGCACACAGGAAGCAGGAGATGGTGCAGCTATCCATTATAAACATAAATCTCTTCAGTTTCTACAAAATTGTCTTCTATTTTTCCTGTTTTAAAGCTTCATCTTGTTCATATTCTTTCTTACAGCCTCCTGCTATTGCAAGTATGTGTTTGTGTGTAGAGACAGAGAAAAGAAGAAGTTTGGCGAGAGGAGGGAGCAGAGAAGTAGAGAGGAGCCAGGGCAGGAGGGAGAATTTGTGGGATCTTCCCCATGCTTTTGGATCCTTCTCTTTTAGTTTTATTCCATTTTGAATTTCCCTTGAGCTCTGCAGGAATCTCAAGAGCTTACCTTACCCACAGGATTGTTTGTCATCTCTCATCTGCTCTCCAGGAGAGAGGAAATCAGCATCTAAAGCAATTTATATTGTAGTGTTGATTTCTGGCAGTAAAGCATAAAACTTAAGAGTGCAGCCTTAGGGATCAGAAAATTGCACTCCAATCCTGGCTAAGCCACTAGCTATTTTACCCTGAGCAGAACACCCATCTTCTCCTGCTTGTAGCCATATGTGAAATGTGTACAAAGGTGGTGCCTCCTGATAAGGCTTGAGGATCTTTAAAGGAGAAGCTGCATACAAAGTCCCTAAGATGTGTCTGATAACTATTCAGTCCGAAATATACATTTTGGTCCCATATTATTATTCTGTTGTTTTTGGTTTATTGTTTTATTTAGTAGTAATTGGAAAGTGAAAAGAATCATAAAGCCTAATACTTGCTAGATTGTGGGGCCTCTCTATTTTCCTTTTCTCTCCGACTCTCTAACCCGTCCTGTAGCGCTCCAGGGCGGGAGTCAGAAAGCCTGGCGTGCCTCGGTCTCGGACAGAAGGACCCTCTGAAGTTATCTTCCAAGGATGGGAGCCTCAGGAAGATCGCCCCGAGGAGGGGGTGAGCGGACCGCGGCCCCACAGCCTCCCTCCCCAGGAGAGAGACACTCAGACACGGCGGGGGTTCTGTCAAAGCAGTTCCATTTTATTGAGCTGAAGGGAGAGCTTATATAAATAAGCAAACAGCGTGGGAAGGCAGACGGCGCGGGGGTTTCAAATGGGGCATTTTGGGAGCTTGGCCAGTCACTGTAAGGTCTTGTATCCAGGTGGTGGCGCACCAATGTACACTGGTCACGTCCGGCATTGCTAAGAGGAAGTTAGCCATGGCCAATCACATTTTTTTGTAAATAGCCTCAGTCCCGCCCTCTTGATCTCCGCCAAACGCCATCTTGTCATGAGCACATGTGAGGTGCCCTACACTAGATAAACACTTAATTCCTTCTGATCAAGTGTTGAATATTCCTGTAAATTAAAAATGTAGTGGACTAATACTTGTACACCAATGTCCATACCAGCACTGTGCACAGTACCCAAAACTCAAATTTCCATCAGAGATGAATGTAATGTGTACACAAATGAGATGTTATTCAGTCTTATCAAGGAACACAATTCTGATACATGGTCCTTGGAAGACATTGTGCTAAATGAAGTAAACCAGACACAAGAGGACAAATAGTGTATGATTGTACTTACATGAAAGTGAAAGTCACTCAGTCGGGTCCAACTCTTTGCGACTCCATGGAGTATATAGAATCCATGGAATTCTCCAGGCCAGAATACTGGAGTGGGTAACCTTTCCCTTCTCCAGGGGGGGTTCTTCCCAGCCCAGGGATTGAACCCAGGTCTCCCATATTGTGGGCAGATTCTTTACCAACTGAGCCACAAGCAAAGCCCAAGAATACTGGAGTGTGGGTAGCCTGTTGCTTCTCCAGGGGACCTTCCTCACCCAGGAATCAACCCGGGGTCTCCTGCATTGCAGGCGGGTTCTTTCCTGATAGCTCAGCCCTTCTACTTCTATGAGTTACCTAGAATGGATCAGAACTGCAAGTTGAATGCTGGTGGACCCTGGCTGTGGAGACGAGTGGAGGAAGTCTCGTTGAGTGTGTACAGAATCCTGGTTTAGGACGATGAAGAGGTCCTGGATGAGCTGGGGAGCAGTGGTGGTTGCAGTCCTGTGAATGTACTGAATGCCCCTGAATTTATCATCTTACAAATGGTTAAAATGGCAAAATTTACATTATGCATATTTTACTTTAATAAAAAACAAGAAAACTTTCGAAGCACAGAGTTCCAAGTATCATACAGATGTTTCAGTTTTTGTCTCTGACACTGAATGATCTGTTATTATGAAGTCTGTGTAAATTCACTCTCAGGAAACTGAGAGTATGGCAATTTTTATACATTATATTTGAGGTCCTCACTATTCCTTGTATCTTCAGAGAGTCCTTTGCCATACTTAAAAGTAAGTAATAGGCAGTGATGGGAGGGAGAGTGGATGGCTCTGAACTTGGAAGGAATTCTCCTGGCCTCAAAACTTCTGAGGAATTCACAGAGTCTCACTTGTGAGAGCTCAGCACAAAGTTCACCTTCACTGTTATTGTTTAGTCTCTCAGTTGTGTCCAACTCTTTGCAACCCCATGGACTGCAGCACGCCAGGCTTCCCTGTCCTTCACCATCTCCCAGAGTGTGCTCAGACTCATGTCCATTGAATCAGTGATGCCACACAACCGTTTCATCCTCTGCTTCCCTCTGTGCCTTCTGCCTGCAATCTTTCCCAGAATCAGGGTCTTTTCCAATGAGTCCAAAGAATGAGATGTCCAGGTGTTTCAGCATCAGTACTTTCACTGAATATTTAGGATTAATTTTCTTTAGGATTTACTGATTTGATCTCCTTGAGTCCAGGGGACTCTCAAGAGTCTTCTCCAGCACCACAGTTTGAAAACATCAATTCTTCCGCTCTTAACCTTCTCTATGGCCCATCTCTCACATCCATGCATGCCTACTGGAAAAACCATAGCCTTGACTATATGGACTTTTGTAAGCAAAGTGATGTCTCTACTTTTTAATATATTGTCTAGGTTTCATCATAGCTTTTCTTCCAAGGAGCAAGTATCTTTTAATTTCATGGCTGCAGTCACCATCCACAATGGTCTTTGCAGCCCAAGAACATTAAAGTCTGTCACTGTTTCCATTTCATCCCCATTTATTTGCCATGAAGTGATGAGACAAGATGCTGTGATTTGAGTTTTTTGAATTTTGAGTTTTAAGCCCTTGTTTTACTCTCCTCTTTCACCTTCACCAAGAGGCTCTTTAAGTGTCCCTCACTTTCTGCCATTAAGGAGGTGTCATCTTTATACCTGAGGTTATTGACATTTCTCATCTTCATCAGGCACCGCATGTGGCTTTCTTGGAGCTTCTCTGGTGGCACAGCGGCAAGTAACACACCTTCCAGTGCAGGAGACGCAAGAGACTCAGGTTTGATCCCTGGGTCAGAAAGATCCCCTGGAGAGGAAATGGAAACCCACTCCAGTTCTTGCCTGGAGAACCCCATGGACAGAGGAGTTCTAGTGGGCTACAGCCCGTGGAGGTCACAGGAGTCGGACACAACTGAGCGACCGAGCACAGATGATGTTCTATATGATGATGTTTGATTTTCTTACTGATTTCCATGAGCAGGAATTATTGTGCACTGTGCATTAAAATGTACTAATGTGGATCAAAGTAGGAAATTTTATCCTTAATTAGTATGAAATGAGCTCAACTCAGAATATCATAAAGCTGACATGCTATACGTTTCAGGATTAATCACATTTTCCTGTGTCTGTAGATTCAGAAATCAGAAATATTACATTAATAGGATTCTGAAGCTCAGGTCTACTAAGATGACAGGGAGATACCTTGCCAGTAATGAACAAAAGGCAACATTCATAAAAATCTCTCTTTAATATTAGGAGGCTCACTAGAGAGGGAAAGGTAGTTACTCTGGAAAGTGTATGGTCATGACTGGAAAAATTAAAAGAGGAAATGCAATCTCATTTTCTTCAGAAATATGTAAAGTAAGGCATTTTATTGGGAAAAGATTTAGTCAAATTTACATTTTACTCAGAATTTTTCCTATAAATGATATTAAAGGAATGGAAAGCATCCTATAAACTGAATGGGTCAAATATTTTACCAGAAAAGACTCAAACTCAGTTGAGCATTTTGCCAGTTCAAGGTATGGTGGGAAGAGTTGAATTTTCACTTATCTCACTGAGTTGATTTGCCTGGCTTGTTTTTTGGGAGTTGTGCAGACAACCAATATCCAAGTTAAATTTATTGCTTTATTCAAGACTTTGAGTGATGGCAAAAAATATTATGGTAGTGTCACTTACATATTTGATTAAAAGTTAGGGATCTCATACTGATTCATGATTTTTACATGATTCTTTAGGGTTCTTTCATTGGGATAAACATTGACTTGATTTGGGCTCCTTAAACCACTAGATGCAATTTATCTTTGTTATTCAGGAAGGCTAAAAGGTAAGGTACATAGAAATCTTTTCCTATTAGCCAATAGGCTAGAATAATAAAAGATAAATACAGAGTATGTACTTTTGTATATGATAATCTTTGCTTTTTTTTGCTAAAGCAAACTGCTTTCTGGGTTCTTGTCAGGTGGAACATGTCTGTTGATCTGAAACTTTTCGCTTGTAAATATAATACATAAATTATGTGATTGGGGAGTTTACTGGCACACGTTTGTTCCAGTCTTTCCATGTAAAACAGTTCCTTCTCAAACTGCTGACTCTTCAACATGCATCGCTAAGGTGCAAATGATCTTTGAATAACAGGCCTCTTAGGGAATCATGGCTCAAACACTTCAACTGATAAAAGGCTAGCTACAGTTTTTGAAAAAGAGAGCTTAGAAGAAATTATGGGCAAGGAGGTACCATTCCAAGTGTGGCTTCCAGGAGCCACAAGCTGAACTCATGAGTGACTGATTCTTCTGTGCTATTATTCATTGTGTAACTTTCCTGGTGGCTCAGTGGTAAAGAATCTGCCTGCCAAATAGGAAATGTGTGTTCGATCCCTGGGTTGGGAAGATCCCATGAGAAGGAAATGGTAACCCACTCCAGTATTTTTGCCTGGGAAATGCCATGGACAGAGGAGCCTGGCCGGCTACAGTCCACAGGGTTGCAAAGACTTGAAAACGACTTAGTGACTAAACAACAAAATCAACAGCAAACTTTAAATAACAAAATGACTAGTGTTCTTGAGGTCCAGAAAGCTACGTGTGTATGGCCCAATGGGAAGATTAGATTTCTCTCTGTTGGAAAGGATGTTAGGCTGGTCAGATGACCTCTGTGGGCATCTCGCATCAACCAGCTCCAATTTAAGTAACAAACAGAAGCAATGTGATTGAAAAAAAGAAAAGAAGAACACTGCTGTTGAAACGTAAGTCTAGGTTTTTCTTTACCAGTAGTGCCACCTGGGAAGCCCAGTGAAATCCGTTAGTATAATGCTTTTATACAGTCAGTACTCATTAAGTGTTAGATATTATTAACATTACCCTCATGTATAAGTCACTCATGACACTATCCAGTTCAGTTCAGTTCAGTCTCTCAGTCGTGTCTGACTCTTTGTGACTCCATGGACTGCAGCATGTCAGGCCTCCCTGTCCATCACCAACTCCTGGAGTTTACTCAGACTCATGTCCATTGGGTCAGTGATGCCATCCAACCATCTCATCCTCTGGAGTCCCCTTCTCCTCCTGCCTTCAATCTTTCCCAACATCAGGGTCTTTTCAAATGAGTCAGTTCTTTGCATCAGGTGGCCAAAGTACTGGAGTTTCAGCTTCAGCATTAGTCCCTCCATGGAATATTCAGGTTTGATTTCCTTGAGGATGGACTGGTTGGCCTCTTTGCAGTCCAAGGGACTCTCAAAGATGGGCACAATAAAGGACAGAAATAGTATGGACCTAACAAAAGCAGAAGATATTAAGAAGAGGTGGCAAAAATACACAGAAGAGCTATACAAAAAAGATCTTCATGACCCAGATAACCACAATGGTGTGATCACTCACCTAGAGCCAGACATGCTGGGTCAAATGCAGTCAAGTGGGCCTTAGGATGCATCACTATGAACAAAACTAGTAGAGGTGATGGAACTTGAGTTGAGCTATTTCACATCTTAAAAGATGATGCTGTTAAGGTGCTGCACTCAGTGTGCCAGCAAATTTTGAAAACTCAGTAGTGGCCACAGGACTGGAAAAGGTTAGTTTTCATGACTCTAGATTTTAATTTTTCTGGCTCTCAGCTTTCCCATCTAAAAAGTGAGGAGGATGAAGTGGATCCTTGGCTTCCAAACATATTTCTAAGCATGGATACTTTTCTTGAAAGGCTCTTATGCATTCATCCAACATATATTAATCAAGCATATGGCACACAGGATACTCTGGTTGGAGCAACCGCAAGGGGCAAGGGCTGTGACAGCCCCACATGCTCCCTACCAGCAGGTCACCAAGGGGTTTCTGAAGACCTCTAGTGGCTCCATTGGGTGTAATTTTCAAACCCCTGGTTTTAAAGACAGACACAAGCCTAGATTTCTTGATTGCCATCTTTTAGTTAGCTGTGTGTTCTTAGGTGGATGACCTTCCTTCTCTGGACCTGCTTCTGTAATATCAAAGCAGGGAAGAATAGCTTGGGGAATAAACAAGGTAGAATATGTGAGGTGCTCCATGCCTGATACTGAGGAATCTGAATTCAATAAAAGGAAGCCCCAAACATCTGATCAACCACAGCTAACAGAGAAAATAGTGACTGTGATGATCAAGCTGCTCTCAAAAGAGGGTGAGTTAATTTCAAGTGTGTTTCAGTTTGGGTCTTTTCTCAAATCCACCGGAGAGGAAAGACAACCAAATTTTGTGAAAGGTTTTCCTTGATAAGAAGAAACTTCCATTTTCCTTTTGGGCTAATGCATCTGTTTGGACTCAGGCAGTTGAAGCTGAAGTCTGGTTTCCTATCTCTGCTTTACCGTCTGGGCTTATGCATCGTCTCCCATGGAGCCTTGGGGGTGAGTGAGGTGGCGGAGTCGGACTAAACCATTAATTTCTAAAATGCTAGTTTTTACTTTTGGCATTGAACCTCTAAGTTCAACAAGCCCCTAAGGTTTTATCTCCCTCCCAAAGATTTTAGTTTTCTGTGATGGTGTTTGAAAGAAACTGGGACTGGGAAATTCCTGCGTAATTCTCTTTGTGGGGAACAATTTTGTTGAGAACCATGAAAGTACTGGCAGGTGGAAGATCAGGCGGAGTCACTGTATTGATTTTTTCATGTAGATTTTTTTTTTTATGAGGATGAGTAACATCTCAAATCACCTACTGATCTTTATCTTCCTTTAAGTAATTCCAGGACTTAGTGGCCACAATTATAAAAAGCGCAGAGTGCATTCCTTTAGAAGTAATAGGATGGGTGTAGTATGACTGGAGCAGTGGGGGAGTACATGAATAAGCTGCTGTGGGCAGACTAGAATAAAGCCAAATGCAAGATGCCGAAATACTGAAATCCACCTGTTATATGTAGCATATCGCTTACCATTCAAAGACAGTTTGATTATATTTGTGTGGTGATAACAAATGAAGCCTAACTTTTTCATGTGGATTTTCACTGTTTTCCTATTTAGATTATAAGCACTTAGAGGATGAAAAGTGAAAGTCGCTCAGGCGTGTCCAACTGTTTGAGACCCCATGGACAATACAGTCCATGGAATTCTCCAGGCCAGAATTCTGGAGTGGGTAGCCTTTCCCTTCTGCAGGGTATCTTCTCAACCCAGGGATCGAACCCAGATCTCCCACATTGAGGGAGAATTCTTTACCAGCTGAGCCACAAGGGAAGCCCGAGAACACTGGAGTGGGTTGCCATTCCCTTCTCCAGCAGATCTTTCCAACCCAGGAATTGAACTGGGGTCTCCTGCATTACAGGTGGATTCGTTACCCACTGAGCTATCAGGGAAGCCCAGAGGATGGATGTACCATCTAATTTTTCTTTTTCATACAAACTCAACCAATTTTCTTAAGCAGCTCCTAAAGTGCATCACTTCATGGCAGATAGATGGGGAAACAGGGGAAACAGTGGCTGACTTTATTTTTCTGGGTTCCAAAATCACTGCAGATGGTTATTGCAGGCATGAAATTAAAAGACACTTACTCCTTGGAAGGAAAGTTATGACCAACCTAGACAGCATATTGAAAAGCAGAGACATTACTTTGCCAACAAAGGTCCATCTAGTCAAGAAGAGAACATCTGTTTGATCAGGCTTGTTGAAGATTATAAGCTTTATGCCCCAAACAAAAGGAATCCTTGAAGGGTTTTAAGCTGGAAAATGTCATGAGCTAATTCTCATGGGGTATAAATTAGGATTCAAATCTGTAGAACCCTAAACCATACTGGGTTAAAAAAATATAAATAATAAGCAGTTTTTAAATAAAAGAATAAATCTGTATTGTCTAATACCTGATTTTGAGATCAAACATATATAAATGTAATTCTGTTCAACATTCACTGAAAAAGAAATAAAAAGTTGATTCAAACAAGCTTTATTTTTTTGACACTCCTCTACTTTGATAACTGCCAATTTTATGAGCATTCTTGCTTGAATACTCGTGAATAAAATTGAAAAACGGCCATTAAAAGTATTTCTGGATGATGCTAAGTCGATCTACATTTTAGAATGATATTTTTGGCAAGAAAGGATCTATGATATGTGGTCTTTTTTTGTTGTAGTTTGAAATTGCTTCATGGTAATTCTTTAAATTTTTCATTTAAAATGAAAGGTTAATAGTTATCCCGCACAGTTCTTGCAAAGTGAAAATGAGATTGGAAAGTTAAAATATAATTAATTTACTTTCCTATTATCCCTTCCACTGGAGGAATATTCATGCATTCTGAACAGATAAGTTTTAAAAGAGGCACTAAATTGCAAGTGTTCACACTTGGATTCAGTTTAAAAGTTAAAAGCTTTCAGACCAAATAAATTAGATAAGCACGCAAGATGAGTCTCCATCTCAATATTAATGAGTTAGGGTTCCACCTTTCACATCATTTTGTTTGTAGTTTCAGTATTAGACTCAAAGATCTTCTGAAAAGTTGCTATAGAATTATATTGCTATTTCCTTTGCAAATGCATCAATTTGTAGTTGTCCAAATTTCAGCTGTGGCCTTTCAAAATGAAGAATGGTCTAAGTTTTGGAAACCTGACTCTGGAGATGATTCTGTAACTTGCTTGCCATCTCTCCAGCTTGTTTTCAGTGGTACATCACTTAAGGTTCTCTGGTTGCAGGCAATGGAAATGTTATGCAAGAATATGGATATACCGCTGGGATCCAAAGAAAAGACAAAAGTAGTGATGTTGTTTAGAGAGAGCCATCCAGTCAAGTGATCATGGTGGTACCTGAAGAGAGCCTTTGTGAGATCCTTGAGGTAAAAAGATGAGATTCATTTAGTCTGCCTTTACTTTGTCAGTTACTTACAAATTAATACATGGCATCTGTAGATGAAGTTACAGTAAGATTTCTACTTGAAAATTTGATAAATTCCATATAATTTCCCTACTGTTTTTCATATTACCAGATTTTTTTAGAGTATGAAATTAGGCATATTGTGCTCAAAATACTGAAGCAGTTTTTGAAATTATTGGCTTATTTACTGTTTTTTTAATTCACTCAGTTCAGTTCAGTCACTCAGTCATGTCCGACTTTTTGAGACCCCATGAACCGCACCACGCCAGGCCTCCCTGTCCATCACTAGTTCCAAGTCCACCCAACACATCGAGTCGATGATACCATCCAGCCATCTCATCCTCTGTCGTCCCCTTCTCCTCCTGCCCTCAATCTTTCCCAGCATCAGGGTCTTCTCCAGTGAGTCAACTCTTTGCATGAGGTAGCCAAAGTATTGGAGTTACAGCTTCAACAGCAGTCCTTCCAATGAACACCCAGGACTGATCTCCTTTAGGATGGACTGGTTGGATCTCCTTGCAATCCAAGGGACTCTCAAGAGTCTTCTCCAACACCACAGTTCAAAAGCATCAATTCTTCAGCGCTCAGCTTTCTTTCTTTATAGTCCAACTCTCATATCCATACATGACGACTGGAAAAACCATAGGCTTGACTAGATGGACCTTTGTTGGCAAAGTAATGTCTCTGCTTTTTAATATGCTATTTAGGTTGGTCATAGCTTTCCTTCCAAGGAGTAAGTGTCTTTTAATTTCATGCCTGCAATCACCATCTGCAGTGATTTTGGAGCCCAGAAAAATAGAGTCTGCCACTGTTTCCCCATCTATTTGCCATGCAGTGATGGGACCAGATGCCATGATCTTAGTTTTATGAATGTTGAGCTTTAAGCCAACTTTTTCACTCTCCTCTTTCACTTTCAGCAAGAGGCTCTTCACTTTCTGCCATAAGAGTGGTGTCATCTGCTTATCTGAGGTTACTGATACTTCTCCCAGCAATCTTGATTCTAGCTTGTGCTTCCTCCAGCCAGCATTTCTCATGATGTACTCTGCATAGAAGTTAAATAAGCAGGCTGACAATATACAGCCTTGACATACTCCTTTTCCTATTTGGAACCAATCTTTTGTTCCATGTCCAGTTCTAACTGTTGCTTCCTAACCCGCATATAGGTTTCTCAAGAGGCAGGTTAGATGGTCTGACATTTCCATCTCTTTCAGAATTTTCCACAGCTCATTGTGATCCACACAGTCAAAGGCTTTGGCATCGTCAATAAAGCAGAAATAGATGTTTTTCTGGAACTCTCTTGCTTTTTCGATGATCCAGCAGATGTTGACAATTTGATCTCTGGTTCCTCTGCCTTTTCTCAAAACATCTTGAACATCTGGAAGTTCATGGTTCACATATTGCTGAAGCCTGGCTTGGAGAATTTTAAGCATTACTTTCCTAGCATGTGTGTGGTAGTTTAAGCATTCTTTGGCATTGCATTTCTTTGGGATTGGAATGAAAACTGACCTTTTCCAGTCCTGTGGCCACTGCTGAGTTTTCCAAATTTGCTGGCATATTGAGTGCAGCACTTCCACAGCATCATCTTTCAGGATTTGAAATAGCTCAACTGGAATTCCATCACTTCCCTCAACAAATAGTAATTTGATGGGAAGAAGAACTAAAGAGCCTCCTGATGAAAATGAAAAAGGGGAGTGAAAAAGTTGGCTTAAAGCTCAATGTTCTGAAAGCAAAGATCATGGAATCTGGTCCCATCAGTTCATGGCAAATAGATAGGGAAACAGTGGAAACAGTGACAGACTTTATATTTGGGGGCTCCAAAGTCATTGCAGATGGTGATTGTAGCCATGAAATTAAAAGACACTTGCTTCTTGGAAGAAAAGATATGACCAACCTAGACAGCATATTAAAAAGCAGAGACATTATTTTGCCAATAAAGGTCTGTCTAGTCAAGGCTATGGTTTTTCCAATAGTCATGTATGGATGTGAGAGTTGGACTATAAAGAAAGAAAGCTGAGCACCGAAGAATTGATGCTTTTGAACTGTGGTGTTGGAGAAGACTCTTGAGAGTCCCTTGGACTGCAAGGAGATCCAACCAGTCCATCCTAAAGGAGATCAGTCCTGGGTGTTCATTGGAAGGACTGCTGTTGAAGCTGAAACTCCAATACTTTGGCAACCCAATGTGAAGAGCTGACTCATTGGAAAAGATCTTTATGCTGGGAAAGATTGAGGGCAGGAGGAGCAGGGGACGACAGAGGATGAGATGGTTGGATAGCATCACCGACTCAGTGGACATGAGTTTGAGTTAACTCCCGGAGTTGATGATGGACAGGGAGGCCTGGCATGCTGCAGTCCATGGGGATCGCATAGAGTTGGACACAACTGAGCGACTGAATTGAACTGTATGCCATGCACTCTACCTGAGAATATCATATAGATCAGGCAGATATGGACAAAGGGGAGAATGCAGATGAGAAGCAATAAACAAGTTTTGAGAAAAGGATATATTCAAAAGGTTATGTGCACTATAAACAAAACAAGACAGGGTGTAATGTCTCAGAAAGTGGTGGTGGTAGAGAGTTGGCACTAATTTAGGAAGGTCCACGGTGGTCCTCTTGAGGGGTTGTTGTCTGAGTTGAGTCCAGAATGATAAGAAGGAACTAGTCAAATAAAGATGTGAGGAAAGAACATCCCAGGCAAAGAAAACCACAAATATAAGAGCTTTCAGGCATGAATGAACCTAGAGTGGTTGAGTGGGGAGCTCATGAAGTCTGGAGCATAGTAGAAAGGGAAGACAGTGATGGGAGACGAAGATTTTAAAGGAGATGCTGGTTGTGTGCATAGTGCCTCCAGAGAAGGTCAGGAACCACCAGCCTCCTTGGAGTCTCTTGTGCGCTCTCATCTGGCCCTCTGACCTCCTGATAATTCTCATGTCTTCTTGGAATCAAGATGGACCAGTGATTCACAGAGGAACTGAGGGTAATTTAGAGAATCCTTCCAAGGATACGTCCAACTTTCAACTCACAAATAACTCTGTTTTTTCTCCTTTTTTTCCTTAATCCTTTTTTTTTAAATGAACGTTTGACCATCTAATCATGTTTTTAATGGTGCTGTTAGTCTTCCCAGGTGGCGCAGTGGTAAAGAATCTGCCTGTCAATGCAGGAGACACAAGAAATGCTGTTTCAATTCCTGGGTCAGGAAGATTCCCTGGAGAAGGAAATGGCAACCCACTCCAGTATTCTTGCCTGGGAAAACCATGGACAAGAGGGGCCTGGGGGGGCTACAGTCCTTGGAGTTGTACAAGAGTCGGACATGACTGAGCACAGATACACACGATGGTACTATTAGTTTCTTTATTTTTGGCCACATCACATGGCATATGGGATCTTGATTCACCAACCAGGGATCGAACCCATGCATCCTCCTTTGGAAGCACTGGAAATGCAAGGTCTTAATCACTAGACCACCAGGGATGTCCCTGTTTTTTTTTTTTTAATTATTATTATTAAATTCAAAACCATGAGAGCTTTAAGTTGAAGTCTGGTGATTATTTCATGTAGCCTTATTTGTCAAGGTAGTTTTACCTTGAATGTCTTATTTTTTTCTATAGGTTTGTTTTTTCATTATCCTTGAATTTCTGTGAGTATAATTATAAATTGTAACTAGTGTCAGTGGAAGATTAATTTAGGAGACAATTTTTCAAAGTTTAATTAAATTTGTGTACCTTTATTAATTTGCCATGAGACTACAGCTATTGTTTTAAAATTTTGCATCTTGTAGCATTGCCTGTACCTCTATATCTATTTAATATATTTGATTCAGGTAGTGATTATGACAGATTTCCTTTATTCTTTCTAAACATCATCTGATACACAAAAATCTGCAGTTAGAATAGGATTAAGTTAATACCTTTTGCATATTTCTATAACTCAGGATGAGTTTTAGCCATGAATAACAGATATAAAATAATAGTGGATTAATCAAAATAAAATTTCCCTTCTCTCTTGAAAATTAAGAGATAATCATTTGAACTGGTGGCATATTCCTGATTCTTGGATTCTTATGGACTTAGGTCTAGGCCTTCATAATTTTTAGAGGACACCCTTGTCTTCAGGGTACAAAACTGTCGCCAGAGTGCCCACTGTTGCATGCATATTCCACACATTAGAAAAAGGAAAGAACAGAAAAAACAGGAACAAATGATGAATATCAGCTATCATTTAGGAAAATTCCCTAAATATTCAGTATTATGCTTGTCTTGATATCCAGTTTATTCATAATGTGCTCACAAGATAAAAGCTAGTGACAAGGGAAGCATAAAAAATGTATTTTTAAAATTATGGGCTGCCTTATGTCCAGCTAAAAACTTAGTGGGTGTCTCTAATACCAAAGGACAGCGAAAGTGAAAGTGTTAGTCGCTCAGTCGTGTCTGACTCTTTGTGATCCCGTGGACTGTTGCTTGCAGAATTCCTCTGTCTTTGGAATTCTCTAGCAACAGTACTGGAGTGGGTAGCCATTCCCTTCTCCAGGGCATCCTCTGACCCAGGGATCAAACCCAGGTTTCCTGCATTGCAGACAGATTCTTTTCCATCTGAGCCACCAGGAAAGCCCCTCTGATACGGAAGGAGAAGAGTGAATACTGGTGAGGGAACAGCTAGCACTCCAAAACAAAATTTTAAAGCATTATAAGTCTCCGATTCCCTTGGAAATAAGCCAGTTAAAACCATTCAAAGCAAAAAAATTAAAAAAATTCTGTGTAAAGCCATAAGTATTAATTATCTTTTTATCTCTTAAATAGCTATGTGTTATTTTTCAGTAAGTGGTAAAGAACATTGAGTAGAAAACTCAGGACTTTTTTCCCGTGAAGAATAAAATAAGGAGAGAAAGAGACTAAAATAATTAATGAGAAGAAATGGAAAGAGTTTTTGAAATCACAAATTGTGTCATTTTCCAGGATGGCACTAACTTTATTTTGCTCCATTTGATATTCCATTATGCTCTATTTGATAGTCCATCAGTATTCTGCTCTATTCAATTTGAAGTTCTGTGGTCTCTACTGAATAGCTGTGACCTCCCATGAATGGCTTAAGCCTGGATTATTAGGGATAGCAGCTGTAGCAAGAGTAAAATGATCACTAGTCCTACTAATAACATGAAATGGTTGGGTAGCATCACCCACTCGATGGATATGAGTCTGAACTAACTCCAGAAGATAGTGAAGGACAGGGAAGTCTCACGTGCTGCAGTTGAGCAATTGAACAACAAATTAATAGTATTAATGTTCAATAAAAATATTTACTTCACTGGTTACTTTGAAAAATAAATTTATGTACATCAGGGCATTGATTCTGTATTTGAATTAAAAAATTAGTGCATGGATGGATGTTCCACAAATTCTAGAAGCATCAGCCTCATAAATCTTTCACCCACAAAGACCTTTTATGAAGACACTGTCCGTGGGTGGCTCAGCACACTATTCGAGGCAGTGCTCACTGCAGACCTGCTGGTAGTGTCCCTTCCACTCCTCCTCCGTCATTTTCCACTGTGCATACCTCTCTGTTTCCCTCACTGCAGACAGTTATTGTTTTTATTATTGTCTTTGCCATACATTGTCATGATATCACCGTGGGTTTACACATGCTTCCCCTCCGGGTCCCCCCTCCCTCCTCCCCCCCCTCCCGGGAAATCTCGCTGCACCAGTCCCGAGCATCAATCCTGGGCTGGCGATTGATTAGACACATGACAATTAACTTGCTTCAATGCCCTTCTCCCATATCATCCCACCCTTACCCTCTTCCACAGAGCCCACGAGTCTGTTCTATACGTCCGCGTTCCTTTTGTTGTCTCCCATGTTGGGTTCTCGTTACCGTCTTTCTAAATTCCATATATATGTGTTAATATACTGTATTGTTGTTTTTGCTTCTGGCTTACTTCACTCTGGATAATGGGCTCCAGTTTCGTCCATCTGAGTAGAACTGCTTCAAATGAATTTTTTTTTAATGCTGAGTAATATTCCACTGTGTATATGTACCACAGCTTTCTTATCCATTCATCAGTTGATGGGCATCTAGGTAGCTTCCGTGTCCTGGCTATTGTAAACAATGCAGCGGTGAACATTGGGGTGCACGTGGCTCTTTCAATTCTGGTTTCCTCGGTGTATATGCCCAGCAGTGGGATTGCCGGGTCATATGGCAGGTCTATTTGCAGCTTTTTAAGGAACCTCCACACTGTTTTCCATAGTGGCTGTACTAGTTTGCATTCCCACCAACAGTGTAAGAGGGTTCCCTTTTCTCCACATCCTCTCCAGCATTTATTGCTTGTAGACTTTTGGATGGTAGCCATTCTGACTGGTGTAAAGTGGTACCTCATTGTGGTTTTGATTTGCATTTCTCTGATAATGAGTGATGTTGAGCATCTTTTCATGTGTTTGTTAGCCATTTTTATATCTTCCTTGGAGAAATGTCTGTTAAGTTCTTTGGCCCACTTTTTAATTGGGTT
>ML662452.1:1135881-1168933 GCA_007570785.1 Antilocapra americana | reverse complement strand
TCTCTGGGCTTTCTATTCTGTTCCATTGATCTATATTTCTGTCTTCAGACAGTTATTTTTGAACAATTATATTTTGAACAAATGAACAAAGGTTTCTTGAACTATGAGTAAGATACTCTCCTGTGCTCTGTTGTTGATAAATGAATGAATGAGACAGAATTCTCTGCTCTCAAGGGATTTAAAAGTCTAAGATGGAAATGCAAATATATAATAATCATCATGATGCTCAACTTGACAGTCCTAGTCAGAAAGATGGTGGTAGCAATGACACACAATTTCTAAAATCCAGATCAGTTTCAGAGAATAAAAACTATCTTTCAGACCTACTGCCAGTCTATTGATTTTATAGCTAGTTTGTGTGTGTGTGTGCTTTTGCTGATCTCCAAGCATTTCTGTGTTTCTCTGCTGACTGCTCCTTTCTCCTAAAGGAGAAATATGTGAAGAGGAGCTGACAGGGGAAATAGACTGATTTATAGAACAATTAAAATGTGAACCAGTGAATTGCCTATAAAAGGCAAAAATATCATTTAGAAAACTCTAGCCATGAGGTTTTTTCTGAGTTGTAACATCACTATAGATTATTTTATTTGTCTTATAATGCATACTGCAGTATAGTGGCTTTAAATTATTGCTATATTAATTATCTATGGATGGTGTTGTTTTGCATATAAATAAAAATGGTTTTTACTATTAATGCATGACATAAAGTCTTAGTTTCTGGTGTCAGCGCAAAAAGGAAATACTAAAATAAAACTGAGCTAAAATTAATATATTCAAGGAGTTTGGAAAATATGGGGATTTGGGGCCTAGTAAATTGTTACACAAGTGGACACTTATGATCAGAACTTCAAAGAGAGAGATGTATGACCAGCATATTATCATTAGGAATAATGCAGAGGTTGGCAATTATGGACTAAGGGCAAAATAGTGCCTGTTGCCTGGCTTTATAAATAAAGTTTTATTGGAACACAGGCTAGAGCTGTCATTCACAGATTACCTGTGGCTGCATTTGAACTACAATGGAAGAGTTTAGTTGTTGCAACAAAGATTATATTGCATGGAAAGTAAAAAATATTTATTCTCCTCTGACCCTTTATAGCGAGAGCTTGCTGATCTATGTAACTGACTCACAAGTTTATCCAAGGCAAGGATCTTCCTTCCTAACCTTCTTTATGTCTGTAATAGCCTTCTAACCCAGTCTATCGCTAAGTCGTGCCCCCAGCAGCCGCCAGGCTCCCCTGTCCGCGGGGCTGTCCTCGGGGCTCCGCCGGGCTGTCCTCGGGGCTGTCCTCGGGGCTGTCCGCGGGGCTGTCCGCGGGGCTGTCCGCGGGGCTGTCCGCGGGGCTGTCCGCGGGGCTGCCCAAGCAGGACACCAGAGGGGCTGCCGTCCCCTCCAGGGGGTCTTCCCGGCCCGTCGGCAGGCGGACCCTTCACCACCACACACGGGGAGGCCCCTCGGCCCGGGCGCTGGCGCTCGTCCCTCTGGTGCGGCTGAGAGGCCGCGGCCGCCGCAGGGCTGCAGCCCGTCCTGCCCCGAGCGCCGGGCCTGCCGAGTCTGCTCAGGCTCTTGTCACGCCCGAGGGTACCCTGCTGGTTGGTTTACTCTGCCCGCTCGCTGGAGTAGCTTCTACAGAAGAGGTCTTGCTGTCTCTTTCTCCCCTTCACGGAATTCCGAGAGCGCCATCCAGGCCCTCTCGGGTAGTGGCCGAAGGAGCTGCGCGCAGCCGCCGTGGCCGCCGGCTCGGGGGTGGCCGCCGGCTCGGGGGTGCGCCCGGGAGACCGACGCCTGTGCTCTGAGCGCTTCCCGAGAGCTTCGCTGTGAGGCTTCCCGGATAACAAGAGGCTTAGAGGGTATCCCATCGGAATTCTATAGGCGTTCTTTCCTCTGTCACTTGAGGAGTTACCTTACCTCGGGGGTTTCTCAGGCACCTTTGCCGAGGTACGTTCGTGAGGGAGTCTGAGTTTGTGACATAAGCGGACTACCAGATTTGTTCCGGCATCCCACAGTAATGGGTTTGGAGAGCCCGGCTTTGTGCTCCTCAGTTCATCTTGCTGATGAACTGAGCTGAAATTGTATCCATTTGCTTAATATTATTGCTTCCTAAGTTATTTTTTTCCCAGACAATAGACACCATTAAATATTTAATGCAGCAATGAGAGTTCTGTTTATAGAATATTTATTAGATGCTTTTTCTGAAAGTTTTTTATCTTCAATTTTGCAACTGATAAATCTTATGACAAAGCACTTCAAATTGGCTGTGTGTTATTTCATCCTTCTTTTGTGAGAGGAAGCAAAAACGTGATAGAGTATTCATAAACTCAGCGGGGTAATTAGATGTGACCTAAGACACCCTCTACTATGCTGTCCTTCTAACCTTGCTGTCCTTCTAACCTTTCATATTAACAATCTGGCCATCCTGACTGTCCTTGGAAAAAGTTGCTGTTTTTCTTATTAGATTTATAAGGGAAAATAAAGTGGCTCACATGTCCTGTTCAGTGAAGATACTTGTAATGCCTTGAGGGATCATTTTGTTTATTTGTGTATTCACCAGATCTTTATTGAGCCATTTCTATGTGTTAGGCTGTGCTGGCATGGGGTACAAAGTCCCAGGCTCAACTCTCATGAGGAATATTGCTCAATCTATTACGAACCTTTCTTTTAGAAATCATTTTCCATTACCAGGTTGATAGAGGCAAAATGAAATGGAAATTTGAAGACTATATGCAGAAAATGACAAGACATGTCGCATAATACATTTGATGTGAAAAGTCCTATCTGAAACCTACTGACATCCTGTTGCCCTCTTGAATCATCGGAATAAAAACGCCAAAGTATGTGTGGATAGAATGTGTAAAGATACAGTAATAATAGTGGACTTCCATGAGCACTATATGCTAAGTGCTCTTTGAGCATTGTTTCTCTATCTTGCAACATTGTTCCCATTTTCCAGATGAGCAAAGAGTCATGAATAAGGTTGACTGGTCTGGTTTTAAGCCAAAGTCTTACTCCAGCACTCTAATAGCTCATGCTAGCTCCAAATGTTTATGGTATCTTTAGCTGACAGAATGTGGTTTCCTTTTCAGTATTGTAAGAAATATCCAGGAATCCAAATGTTTTGATTTCTCCTCACACTGATTGTTTCCTAGTACAAAGAGAGCATGTGGAGAGAAATGGAGGGAAAAATCTAAAGCGTGGCTCTCCAAGCTAAGAATATTGATGTTCCACTGACCATGTTTGAACCAATGGAATGATTCTTGGGGTGAGAAGCAGAAACAGTTGCCCTGTCTGCACTCACACCAACAGGCACATACATCATATCCTGGATTCACCCAGGATGTTTTATTTCAGTGGTTCTTAAGTCAAACATGAAGATGTATATTTTTAATAAGTTAAACATGGGGAGGCTGTTTATTTTCCCAGTTGCTTCCAGCAGATAATTACCAGGCGGGCTCTCTAAATGTGTTTTGATCAATTCCCAAGTGTTCAGGAGTGTGTATCTTAAAAGGTGAATATATAACATATTCCAAAGGGAGACGGGGCTCTCTGAGCTCTCCAGCTGGTTTCAAGGTGCCGGTGGTCCTACTTCCATGCTGTAGATACATCTCAGCTTCCTCATCTGACCACCTATTTGAGAGATTTTAAATTTTCAAGGAAGAATTTTAAGAAAGTGATTTGAAGACACATCCTATTAATTTTAATTGAGAGTAAGGAAGTTGAATTTTCTGCACTGTGGGTTTATTTGCTAAAGTACAATACAATCCACATCACCCAAGACAGACAAGTCTATATTTTATTAAAGGAAACCTGAGGTTGCATTTAGAGTTTGTTAGTAATGAAATAAATATTCTGAAGTTTCTTAAGAAGTGTATGTGAGGAAATAAGATATCTAGAGGCAGTTACAGAGCTGGACTTCAAAATTACTTTTATAAAAAACAACAACATTTGTCATTTTTGTTTAAAATCTTGATTTATCACATTCTGAGCTGAACTTGAAATGTTGTGTTTTTATTTTACCTAACAAAGTGCCTTGCCTGCAGGCATACAGAATGTTGAATTAAAACTTTCAATACTCTGGGGCAAAATCTGCTGCTTTAATAAGAGACAAAGGCTCATTTGGAACTTTTTGTCATTACATAAACAAACTGAGCTTCCGTTTATCATGTTCATTGCTTTAATTCTGGGTGCATGGCATTGAGGAAAGAGACAGTTGCCAGGGCACACATGGCCTGCGATAAGCCATAAATTTGAGGATCTGTCAACAGAGGCATTTGCTCTCACAGGTAATTGTCTGACTCCATCTTCTTTCATCTGTAGCCAAGAAGATTTCAAATGGATATTGTTGACAAATGTATCACTTTATGCAAATGGCTTCAAAGAAAAATGAAGTAGAGCTTCACATAAATAGATACTATCAATAAGGTCATCTGTCTTAAAAAAAAATGTTCACCTGGATTGAGTCCTTCTACAAGTCAGGCACCCTACAAAGCATGTCATAGGTATAAATATGTATTCTTCGAAAGGACCTTTTGATTTAGATATGATTGCTATTCTATTTGACATAAAAAGAAACAGCAAGTCCAGAGAGGTAAACTGGCTTGACCAAGGTAGAGGAGATGGGCTTTTATCCCAGGAATTTGACTCAAGCTATCTACCAAAATGTTATGTTGCTTTTAAAAAGCTATTTATTCATTTTGGCCAGGCTGGGTCTTCATTGCTACATGGCCTTTTTCGACAGTGCAAAGCCCCCTTGCTGTGGTGGCTCCTCCCATGAAGCACGGGCTCTAGGTGCACAGACGTCGGTGGTGGTGGCTTGGGAGCTCAGTAGTCGTGGCCCTGAGGCTCTCAAGCACAGGTTCAGTAGTTGCGACTCATGGGCTTAGTTGCTCCAAGGCATGTAGGATCTTCCCAGATCAGGGACTGAACCCGTGTTTCCTGCATTGACAGGTGAATTCCTTACCAGTGGACCACCAGGGAAGCCCTATGTTCTTTTTGATCACAGCATGTGCTAGGATTTGACCTTTCCCTTTTGGTATTATGAAGTAATGGAGCAGCCCAGAGGCTGGTTTCTGGTGTAGGAAGGCCTCCAACATTTGTCCCTGCAGGAAGCAGGTAGGTCACCAGGTAGGGGAGCTGGCAGAACATGCCACGGAGATGTGAAAATCCTTCGGTTAGTATGAGGAAAACATTGTTGCGTGTTTTATTGGCGTCTGTTTTATGTCAAAGATCACCATTTTTTCCATACATCACCTCATTTATCAGGGCCAGAAAGATGGTGAAGACTGGGAGCTGTGGCATGCTGAGCAGGGTAAGGATCTTGCCTGTACTGTGTCATCTAAATAGTTCACTATGTGAAACCTTTCTTAGCCTTGATTTCTACGTCTCCAAATTGGGCATAATTACCACCACTTTATAGAGTCATTGTGGGGATTTAACGGAGATAATATTCACGAAGAAGTTTGCAAAGGCCGCTATGGTTTTCATGACTGTTGTGTAATTGTCATCATCAGAGTCATCCTGTTGTCACCTGTTAGCTTATGGCCACGAATGGATGCTCCATGTTTGTGGCGTGGATAAGACTCTTTCACCATGTTAGTAGTTTGCATCTGAGAATTGGGGATAACTGTGATTGCTAAGCTACACACATTCAGTGCAGATTGGAGTAGAGAGTGGAATCATCTTAACTATAATTTAGCTTCTAAATAATTTGAGTCCATATTTTCAATATTTATCCTTTGAAGTAAAAACAGTTTTGTTCAGTTTGATACATTTTTATTGAGTACCTGTGCCAACTGTGAGTGGGGCAAAGACAGTATTTACTCTCGATGAGTTTATATTCGAGGAAAGAAAACAGCTATACCAATCCAGCCTTCTTTCTATAGGTCAAACCATATGTTCATCCACTGATGAACTCATAAATAATAGGAAATAACATATAAAGAGCAATGAACATATTCATCATGTAAAACGACTCCAAAATGAGGATGATATCTGAATAATACACTCATACAAATGCCTGAGGGGTTTTAACTGGGGAAAGGGCAATATTCTTTATACCCTCAGTTACTTACTTTATGTTAGTTAGTTGCTTGCTTTGTATCAGTCCTGGTGCTAGGTGCTTGGGTTTGTAAACAGTGAGCAAACCCAGGGATGATCTTATCTCATGATACCCTAGTTGATTTGGGAAATGCATCAGATCTGTATTTTATATGATTTTTATGGTGACAGTGTAAACAGCATAGTGAAATTGAACAATAGTGGAATGCCAAGAGGAAGGAGAGGGTTATGATAATTTGAGTGCTACTTTATGAGGAATTGAAACAAGGGATGGAGATATATTGATCTGAATTATCCACAAAATGCATCTGATTATGGCTTCATATTTTCCTGTTAGTCTGTATGTTAATCATACCCATATGGTATTTATTGAAGGAGAAGAGGTAAAATATAGGAGAGTGTTTGCTTGTCTACCAGAGGATTCAAATTTGTGGTTATTTCCAAATGGTGTTTCTCGGAGGATAGAAATGGAAATAGAACCAACTCCCAATAATATAGAGTAGATGAATCTTGAAAAATGAAACAGTGAATAATTGTCATGAAAATGACAGCCTGGGATGCACACAAAGGGAACAAATTCTAATTTCAGATTGTGCTGTCAGGCAACAGAGCTAAGCAGAAATGAAAGGCTTTGTAAAAATCTCGTGTCACAGTCTAATTTTGCACTTAAAACACCCGCCCACTCTAAGAACAGATAGAAAGTGGTTACCCTTAGCAAATCTGTGTCTTAAAACTTTTCTGTGAGCTTCTGATAAGATGAATGAGATTCTACTGTTGGGCTCTTGGAAATTAGCCTGCTTGTCTGTGATGCTCAGTATTTCAAAACTGTGCATTGAATTTAGCAGACTTTTACTGAGAATCTAGCATGCTGTAGGGGTCATGGATAATTCAAAGTTGCATAAGACTTGGTTTATGTTCCTGAAGTTCTCAGAATCTACTCTTGTGCAAAACATCAAGATCAAGTACCACAGTGATAAAAAATTGTTTTTGAAGTAAGAAATTACTGGGTTCAAACCCCAACCCTTTCACTTAACATTAGTGTCTATAAGAATATTACAGGCCTTGCCGGTAATTCTCAATTTTGCCATCTCTTTCATGAGAATGATATTAAAATTGGTTTTCAACACTGATTAACAAATAACCACAAATGTAGTGGTTTAAAATGACACAGATTTTTAACTCATAATATCAGTGGATCAGGACTCTGGACATTGCTTACCTGGGTCCTCTGCTTAGGCTCCCAAAGGGCTGAAATCCAGGTGCCAGCTGGGCTGTGCTGCCTTCTTAAGCTCAGGGTCCTCTTCCACGGAGACAGAGTTATTGGCAGAATTAGATCCTTGTGGTTTTAGGACTGAGGTCCGGCTTTAGGGACAGCTGTCCACTGAGGCCTGTGCTTGACTCCTGGAGGCCCCACAGTGCCTGACCTTAACCTGTCTCAACATGGCAGCTTGTATTTGGTTGATCAAGAGGTCTGTTTGGGTGCTTTTTAAAGATCTTATGAAAAACTCACAGGAATTTTTTGGCCAACCAAATGCTTTCAAAGCCAGCAGGAGAAGCTCTCTGACCTCTACACTCTTTTTTAAAAGGAATCATCTGATAATCTCCCCTTTGGATTAACTAGATCAGAAATTTTAATGACATCTGCAAAATCTTTTCACCTTTGGCTAGAAGTGGTCTACCACATTTAGGGAAAGGGGTTTCTCATGGAGTCAGGAATCACAGAGCACATCTTAGAATTCTGCCTACCACAAGTCCTTACTGTTACTCTCTTTAGAATTAAATGAGACAGCACACACACACACACACACACACACACACACACACACACACACACACACACACACACACACACACACACACACACACACAGACTGGCCTCGGTTCTTGTGATGGTTAGAGGGTAGGGCTAGAAGGATGACTCCCTTTCAGACTTGGCTGGCATGGTTTGACTCTCTAGCCAACATCAAAGGTGAGAGCATCCAGATTCTCTTATCAGCTATCTCGATGTGGGCACAAGAGGAAGTGGAGGGATACGGCTTAAAAGCTCCAAGCTGTCAAACATCCAGACATGGAATGGGACTCACCATTACAAGGCATAAAAGCAGCCTTGAGGTTGCCAGTTGAGACCCAGTATGGCAGGTCCACACAGTGAGATGTGATGTGGTTTTCCTCTGTCTTTTTGTTGTTCCAGCCTCGTTATCACCCTTCCTTCTTCAGGATCAGGATCACCATTTAAATCATGATGGCTCTTGGATCTTTAGCTTTTTATCCACATCACAGGCAGCTGGAAAGGGAAATGAGTAAAACCATAAAAAATGGCTTTCTCCAGCTGTCTGCCCCCATTTTAAAAACATCCTGTTCCAGAACCCCCCTTCCACCTCCCTCCCGATTCCATCCCTCTGGGTCATCCTGGGGAACACATGTATACCCATGGTGGATTCATGTCAATGTATGGCAAAACCAACACGATAATGTAAAGAAAAAAAATAAATTAATTTAAAAACAAAACAAACAAAAACATCCTGGAAATTCCTCCAAATAACCTTTGATTCTGTCTCCATGATTATATGGCTATGAATTACTGGGAAGGGTTAGGAGCCACAAGAGAGAGTGGGAACACAGTCTCTCATCTCATCCCAGGGCCAAGTCTTAATATACGCCAGACTCCTATATTTCCCCTGTCAGAAGAGAGGAAGTCTCGTCTTCAGCTGTCAGTTACCTAGCCTAGTGACTGGCTTTGTTCTAGAGATATCATGTACTTATTAAAAACATTCACATTGAGTTTTTCTTTACAATTCACTCTTAACTTTTGAACAATTTGAGATTTAAAAAAATCTTGGTAGAGAGAGCTTTTCTGTACTCATCACCCACACCCTGCCCCCACTCCTATCTGCCTCCCACCATCATCTTTGGTAGGGTCTTGAGGACATTTACTGAAACTCACGAAGCTGCCCCCACCGCACCCGCCTCCCACCACCGTCTTGCAGAGTTGAGGACCTTTGCCGAAGCTGATGGCGGCGCGTGGCTCCATCAGACTCCAGGCTGCACCGGCAGCTCTCGAGCTTTTCCGCTCACTCTTTTCTGCTCTCTCAGGATCCCATGCAGGACCTCTCCCTGCAGTCATTCCTTGGATGCCTGTAGTCTTCTCTGGTTTGTGACAGTTTCTCAACTTTTCCTTTTTTAAAAAAAATGACCTTGAGTTTTTTTTTTTTTTTTAATGCTGAGTAATATTCCATTGTGTATATGTACCACAGCTTTCTTATCCATTCGTCACTTGATGGGCATCTAGGTTGCTTCCATGTCCTGGCTATTGTAAACAATGCGGCGATGAACATTGAGGTACATGTGTCTCTTTCAATTCTGGTTTCCTCGGTGTGTATGCCCAGCAGTGGGATTGCTGGGTCATATGGCAGTTCTATTTTCAGCTTTTTAAGGAATCTCCACACTGTTTTCCATAGTGGCTGTACTAGTTTGCATTCCCACCAATAGTGTAAGAGGGTTCCCTTGTCTCCACATCCTCTCCAGCATTTATTGCTTGTAGATTTTTGGATTGCAGCCATTCTGACTGGTGTAAAGTGATACCTCATTGTGGTTTTGATTTGCATTTCTCTGATAATGAGTGATGTTGAGCATCTTTTCATGTGTTTGTTAGCCATTTTTATGTCTTCTTTGGAGAAATGTCTGTTTAGTTCTTTGGCCCACTTTTTGATTGGGTCGTTTATTTTTCTCGAATGGAGCTGCAGGAGTTGCTTGTATATTTTTGAGATTAATTGTTGTGGTACATATACACAATGGAATATTACTCAGCATTAAAAAAAAATTCATTTGAAGCAGTTCTACTCAGGTGGACGGAACTGGAGCCTATTATCCAGAGTGAAGTAAGCCAGAAGGGAAAACAACAATACAGTATACTAATGCATATATATGGAATTTAGAAAGATGGTAACGAGAGCTCTGCATGCGAGACAGCAAAAGAAACGCAGATGTATAGAACAGACTCATGGACTCTGTGGAAGAGGGCAAGGGTGGGATGATAAGGGAGAATGGCATTGAAACATGTTAATTATCATATGTGAAATCAATCGCCAGCCCAGGGCTGATGCTCGGGGCTGGTGCACTGAGATGACCTAGGGAGAGGGAATCGGGAGGGAGGAGGGAGGGAGGTTCTGGAGGGGGAGCATATGTAAACCCATGGTGGTTTCATGTCATTGTATGGCAAAACCAACACAATAAAGAAAATTTAAAAAAAAAAGCCCCCCAAAAAATGACCTTGACAGTTTCAAGCAGTCCTAGTCAGTTATTTCATAGACTCTCTTCAATGTGGATTTTTCTGATGTTTTCCCATGATTAGAGTTTGGAGGACAAATACCACAGAAATAAAATGCTTTTCTTGTCACTTCATTTGAGGGCACAGAAATCCATCTGATAAAACTGAGATGTTCATCTTGATCACTGACTTGGCAAAGTGGTATTTTTTCAGGTTTCTAAAGTTACTTTCTTTTCCTCTCTCCACACAGTTATTTGGAAGTGGGTCATTGGCTCCAAGCCATATTCATGTGTGTGTATGTTTGTGCACGCGTGCGCGTGCGTGTCTGAGACAGGGAGGGCGTTAAGCTCCATTCTTACTTACATATACTGTTTGTAATTCTCCAGTATAAAAAGATCTCTCTCTTCTCCCTCACTTTGGATTCAACCATTTGTTTGAGTGGAGACTTGTGCCTCTGTGCTTTATATGTGGTTGAAGCCAACACTGTTTTGCCGTCCCAGCTCCCATTCTGGCCCTTGGGAACTCTCTCAGCTGGTCCCTGTGACTGCGCCCTGCCCCCGTGCTTTTCATCTTTAGGCGCTCACTCGACCTCTGTCCCTCCAGATGCTGCCTTTCATCTTGTTTCTTTCTGGCCCAACCCTCAAATCAGCCATCTCCTCATGAATCCCTGATTCCTTTTCCTGGGGAACAGTATCACTGTGCCCCCCCCCCCCCGGGTGCGCATCACATTTTATAACTGTCAGCTAACTACTCAATGCCAACAAATTTCTGTAAAGCTATGAAATTGATCCTCAGTGGAGAGCTGCAGTGCAGAAGCAGAAAGTGTGCTTTGTGAGGGGTCCTTCGTCTGTGGATCATCTTGTTTTATTTTCCCACAACTCCCCAGCTCATGCAGAATAACATGAAGACTCTGATGGCCAAGGCTTTGCATACATCTTATAACTTGTGAGTGGCAGAGACAAAACTGGAAACTATATTTCCTAGCTCTCTCCTTTCTTTCATCACAACATTTTGCCTTCCTGAGGGACATTTCTAGAAGACTTGATTCCAAATATTATCATTATTTTTTTTTGTTCACTGAATGAGTCAACAAAAATTATTTATTTTCACCAGTATTCTTGCCTAGAGAATCCCATGGACAGAGGACCCTGGCAGGCCACAGTCCATAGTGTCACCAAAAGTTGGGCGTGACTGAAGCAACTTAGCACAGCACGCATGCACGTTGGCCATATACTGCTCCTCACTCTGGGGATCAGGTGACAGGGCAGAAAAGTTCTTGGCAATCATTTAGTTTATAGCATTGTGGAGGTGAAAGTCAATAAATAAGTGAGAAAGTAAGTAAATAAATAAATAACTTCAGAGAGTTGAATTGCTGTGCAGAAAATAAAATGTGCTGGAGGGTGAATGATGAAAAAGAGGCTGTGTATGCATTAGGAGGTGACATATGGAGAAGCCTGGTATAAATGGAATAAATGCATAAAGAGGGCAGTCTTCAAGGTCAGAATGGGCTTGGTGTGTTCTTTGAAACTGAGTGAAGACCATTGTGAATGAACTGAGGAAAATCAGGTGTTATATGGAAAAATATAGAGTCAGAAGTTAAGGAAAAGGTCAGATAGTAAAGGGCCTCATATGGCATGTTAAGGAGGTTATATTTTATTTATTTTTCTCAAACTAGTAGAAGCTATTGGAACAGTTTTGGCAGGGAAGTAATGTGATCCTAATTTAAAATTTTTTATTCTTATAGTTGTGTGGAGAATATATGTCACATATTCCATCAAAGTTAAGATAGTGTTGATTGTAATTTTGAGATGTTAAAATTTGAAAGGCTAAAAAAAAAACAGAACCAGTGCAATTTTAAAATGCCATCAACTGATTGTAAGATGTATTCCAATTTCAGATGTGTTAAAATATGAAAAAATATATACATCTTAGAATATAGGACATAAAGAACTAGTTGAAAAGAGTGCTAGCAGGGAGGCAAACTGGCACTGATCACAGTCGTGTAGGGTATGTCAGAGGAGCAGGCTGGTGTCACGAGATGGAGGTCACTGGCCAGATCTTGAGTGTAGCTGGAAGCTGAATGGGAGGAGGTTGCTGACACCTGGATAAGGAGCGAAGGAGAGACTGGCTTCCAGACGTGTGGTTGGCGGAGGCGTGGTGCTGCCTTTGCTGAGGTGGAGAAAGGCGTTTGAAAGGTCATGGTCCTAACTTCATTTCTGCCCACGTGCCTCGCAGACTTCCAAGGGACCTTACTAAGCAATGATTGAAAAAAGAAATCTGGATTCCGTAGAGATGGGGTGAAAGTCTGCGATACTGATTTGGGGGTCATCCACACGGTAAAGTCGTGGGGGTAGGTGAGCGAGCAGATAAAGAGAGAAGGCTGGAGAGCACCGGGACTAAGTCGAGGCAGAGGAGGAGGAACCGGCTGCGGAGTCTCCAGAAGGGGAGCTTGCAGGATAAATGGAGACCGGTCCAGAGAGGCGTCACAAAGCCAAGAGGGTGGAGAGCAAGGGCAGGGCTACCCAGGCAGAGGCATCGAGACACCTTGATGGAGAAAGAGGAATGACTCTGGAGTTTGCAAGATGGAGGCCATCTATGATATTCTGGACTTTGCTGGGTGTTAGTGTTGATTTATAAATGGGCTTTCCTGGTGGTTCAGTGGTAAAGAATCCACCTGCCAAAGCAGGAGATGTGGCTTCAGTTCCTGGGTCAGGAAGATCCACTGGAGAAGGAAATGGTGACCTAAGCTAGTATACTTGTTTGGGAAATCCCATGCACAGAGGAAGCTGGCAGGCTACAGTCCATGGGACTGCAAACAATCGGATATGACTTAGCGACTAGACGACAACAGCAATGTTGATTTATACCCTGGATGAGAATGTATCATCTTTCCATAATTAGTAATGTTAACTATTTACTTTGACATGCTTTCCTCTACAATATTTGCAAGTTCATCTAATAAATGCTGTCAGTGGGATGTTTAAAATTAATGAATTCTGGAATTATATGATCAAAATGACAAAATCACAATATTAAAACTCAGACTTACATCAAAATTATTTATTATTTTATATAGTCAATATCTTTCTTTTTTGTCCTGCGTAGGTTTGCTAGAGTCTTCAAATATCTAGAAGAATGATTTCCCTTTGAAAATTTAACTACATTCTGAACATTTTAAGTTTGTCTAATTATGATAAATTTTTGATTGATTATTCTCTAAGGGTTTTTATTTTATAACTGTGAGATATTCCTTATCATAAATTCAAATGCAGATATTGTCATCAGGAAATGAAGGCTTTATCCAAGTTAGGTTGGGCTTTCCTGATGTCTCAGATGGTAAAAAATCCACCTGCCAAAGAAGGAGACATGGGTTCAGTCCCTGGATCAGGCAGATGCCCTGGAGAAGGAAATGGCAACCCACTCCAGTATTCTTGCCTAGAGAATTCGATGGACAGAGGAGCCTTATGGGCTATAGTCCATGGGGTTGCAAAGGGCTGGATATGACTGAGCAACTAACACTTGCACTTCACTTTTTTAAGTCCAAGTCATGTTATGGGGAAGTGATTGTGTTAGACATGGTGTTTACTTCCATAGACCATCCAACATATCTTGGGAGAGGAGGTATTTGGAGAGTGAAAAGTCTACTGTTCTGAGCTTATGAAAACTCTTTAATGTCTATTTTTTGGTAACTCTTTGTTTTAGACTAGTTTCCTATTTGCAGAAAATTGGGACGATAGTACAGTATCTCTGTACTCTCATTTCCCCTTCTGTTGACATCTTACGTTAGCAGGTGATATTTATCATAATTAATGAACGAATATTGATATATTATTATTAGAGTACACAGTTCATTCCAATTTGTTTTTTTAGTGGTGACCTAATGTTCTTATTCAGTTCCAGAATACCCCATTCAGCATGCATTTAATTGTCATATCTCTTTAGGTTCCTCTTGACTATTTGGTAGTTTTTCAGATTTTCCATGTGTTTGATCATGTTGGCATTTTTAAGATATGCTGTTCTGGTATTTGGTAGCAGGCATGCATGCTCAGTTGTGTCCGACTCTCTGCGACCCCGTGGACTGTGGCCCGCCAGGCTCCTCTGTCCATGGGATTTCCCAGGCAAGAGGACTGGGGTGGGTAGCCAGTCCCTTCTCCAGGGGATCTTCCTGACCCAGGGATCAAACCCAGGCCTCCCACATTGCAGGCTGATTCTTTACTGTCTGAGCCAGGGTGTCGGGGCTCTCCGCTGAGTCATTTGCCAGCATAGACTATTTGAACGGTATAGACTCTCAGATGGCTTCCAGCAGTCGCGTCAAACTTGACCACCTGGTTAAGGCAGCACTGGCTGGTTTCCCACTGCACTGTGCCCTCGCTCTTTCCCCTTTCCTTCTGGACTTTTTGTAAGGAGGTCAGTATTCTCAGCCCAGACTTGTTTAGTTGGCCATCACACTCTTTCCCACTGAGGACAACTTCTCCGTGAATTATTTGGAATTTTCTGCACAGCAGGTTTGTCTCTTCTGTCTTGGCTGTTTATTTGTTTGTTCATTCATTCCCTCAGTCAATAATTTACATCAGGACAGACTCACCATGTATGCCTTGTACTCTGGGTTCTGAAACGTCGTCAGTTTCTTCTAGTGCTGAGATCGTCCCCTCTTTGCTGTTGGCAGCTCTTGCGGTCGGCTCCCGTGTCCCGTTGACAGCTTCCATCTGTGTGTTGAGCACTTTGTTCCCTTCTGGCACTTCCCTGATCTCGGGTTCATGTTGCATATTCACTGACCATCTCTTAGAGTTGGTGACTTAGCCAGAGATACCTGATTTCTTTAAAAAACATGGTATTGGAAACCAAGATCTAGTTGCTAAAAGTGTTCTTTGCTACCGAGATGTCATTTCTTCTAGGTGATCTCAGAAGACAGAAAAGAGATCTGGGTTAATACACATATCTATAAATATACACATCTCTATAAATATTTATTCATGTATATTTACATATATGTCCACAAAGAGTCGGACATGACTGAGCAACTGAACTGAACTGATATACATATTTCTATATATAATTTCTGTATATAGATTAGGATAAGCATGCATCCCTACTATTGTCTCAACTGTAACTTATTTCTTAATAACTTATAGCCTCCTCCCATTGTTATCTGTGTATTACATTCCAAAAATGAGAAACGTGACTCCCACCACCCATTATTCATTTACATAACTGCCCAACAGACCTTGACGCTGAGAAAGAGTGAAGGCCAAAGGAGAAAGGAGTTGCAAAGGGTGAGATGATCACAGAGCATCCTCAACTCAGTGGACATGAATTTAATCGAACCCTGGGAGACGGTGGAGGACAGAGGAGCCTGGCGTGCTGCAGTCTGTGGGGTTGCAAAGAGTTGGACACGACTTAGCGACTGAACAACAACAAATTCTAGTTCATATATATGGTGGTTTCAGAATGCCTAATATTAAAACTCTTTTCATATGTGTCTATTTACCTGAACTTGTGCATCAGATGTCATTATAAAAAGAGATCTTTGTCCTGTGGTTAATCTATAAGCCGATGAGCATAATATATCCTCAGTAAGTCAATAAGAAGTAAATATTTTTGTTTTAATAATTATGTTAATGAATATAATTAGTGTATATAGTTTAAAAAACTGGTAACATATGTAAAAAGCTTAAAAGTAGCATAAGCTAAGATTACTGTTGGCGAGAACAGCATGCAGAGGTCCCTGCCTCACTCTATCCCATCCTGCTACTTGCTCTCCAGAGAAAAGCTATATTCAGCTTTTTAAGGGGTGTGTGTGTGTGTTGACCTTAACACCTCTAAATAGTATGCTTATACTGCTTTTTCTTGATATAAACTTAAACCTGGAATTTATATCCAGTAAGCACTCCTTTTCTGCTGAGATAAGTAATACTAAGGTAGCTAATTGCCCTCTTAAATGGATTCACCATCAGTCTTTTTGTGATTAGCCCTATCTATGCCCCTTGCTTTCGAAAACAGTACGTACCCGTTCATCACAGCCTCTTAACTTAGATTTGATATGTTACTGCCACTTGCTCACCGGCTTCCCATATTTCAGTTTGATTAACATACTTCTTCTGTTCCTATCTTCTTCCTTTTCTCCTTGTTGTGGAAAGTCTGTGCCTTTTAAATTAATGTCGTTGCAATTTTAGTGGGCTTGTTGAAGAGAGCAGAGTTAAATGCCTTCATTTTATTCACGTATGTTTATTTGGAAGTCAAAAGCCAACATATACATTTCCTTCTGAGCACAGTATGAGATTTTGTAGGATGAGATTATTTTGCTGATTATAAAAGAACTACATTTTAAATTAAATAATTAAAATCTTACAAAAGAAAATTGCAAGTGTCTCTATTGTGCCACCTTCCACCTCCTCCCCAACCAAGTCCCATGGCTTCGACTGCTCTTTCTTGGGGTTGATTCTTTCCATTGTTACAATGTTTTTATTCACATTTTTTGATGATACATAGAAACCTATTTCATCTTCTTAAATTGCTGCATATTATTTGATGGTTTGATTTCCCATAACCTACTAAAGGGCTTCCCTGGTGACTCAGATGGTGAAGAATCTGCCTGCAATGCAGGAGACCTGGGTTCGATCCCTGGGTTGTGAAGATCCCCCAGAGAAGGGGATCCACTCCAGTATTTTTGCCTGGAGAATTCCACAGATAGAGGAGCCTGGCAGGCTAATGTCCATGGGGTCACAAAGAGTGCGTGACTTTTAGATAGTTGCCAAGTTTTCATGAGCAAGCTATGTTAGAGTGGGAATCTTGCACATAAAAAAGTTGAGATTTGGATAAAAAAGGAAATAATGAAGATCAAACGTATAACTGTTACTCGTAGGAGTTGTAGTAAATTTCTAAAAAAACCCAAACAGTTTCTGAGCTTATGTGGTACAGTGACATGTTTTGCAAAAGGTCTTAAGAGTGAGCATGATTCCAACTCACACAGTTGTGTACAGGAGTCTATTCTCAAATCTGGTAAATCTACAACTATTTTAGCATACTTTAGAAAAATGTTTCTTTACATTTTCACAGTATAAGCACTAATATTTCATGCTATGATAGTCTCGGATAACACAGCACATCACTGTGGCTACTTAAACTTCCTTGTGGTGTTTTATCATACCTAGTATTGATTTTCCAGCGTTAGCACAGAACAACCATCACTTAGCTTGGAATGTATTATTATAGAATCTGAAAAGAGTTTAAATCGTAACAGTCTTGATAAATTATAAGGGTCTTCCCAGGTGGCACAGTGGTGAAGAATCCACCTGTCAATGCAGGAAATATGAGTTCGATCCCTAGGTAGGGGAGATCCCCTGGAGAAGGAATTGGCAACTCAGTCTAGTATTCTTGCCCAGGAAGTCCCATGGACAGAGGAGCTTGGCAGGCTACAGTCCATGGGGTCACACAGAGGCAGACATGACTGAGTGACACACACACACGTAAAATAACAGCCAAGGAGCCATAGATTAATTCCTGGGGATTCATTAAGAAGCATGTTTGTACAGCAGTTCCAAAGATTGGCAGTTGTCTCTAGGTAGCGGCTAGAAACTGGACTCACCATGGAGCAAGTATGAAAACCAAGTCTGTGATTCAGTCAGCGTTAAAATCAGATCGTACTCTTTCTTGCCTCCTTCTTGAAAAAAGACTCTCTAATTTAACAGTTTAGATTCTAAACATCTAATGAAAATGTGGGCACTGAAAGCTTAAGAAATCTGGTTTTGACTTGTCAGTTGTTCAAATGCAACAGTATGTTCTCCAGTTCTTGAGACACTAGAGTAAGAAAAAAAATCCGTGGAAATGATCAGTGTGTTATCACAGGACCCAGTGTTGCTGGGCCGTGAATGATTAGCCCCCATAAATATTTTAGCATTATTTCCTTCCAGTATGGTGGTATAGAGCCAGGGATATAGAACAGAAAAATAACTAAAAGTAGATTCTGTAAATGTATTTTGGGGGAATAACATCTAATACAATTGATCTTGTACTAATCCATCACGTGCTCAGGTGTGTCCAACTCTTTGTGACCTTATGGACTGTAGCCTGCCAGGCTCCTCTGTCCATGGGATTCTCCAGGCAAGAATACTGCTCTAGTTTTAATGTAATTTTATGTGAATATACATCAGTTCAAAATTGTATTGAAAATTTAAGCTTAAATTCTTTTTTTAAAAAAAGGATTGGGTAATAATGGCAACTAAAACATTTTCACCAAAGTAGTCACCATTCCTTTGGGAGGTCAGTTTTCAAAGACACATTTATGTATTTTTCCCACCTACCTATTTAGGGGAAAAAGGCAACCACTGTAAGAACAGAAAACGTTGGTACTTGAAAACATTCTCTGGGTCCATTTTCCTGCAGGAAATTGTGAGTTTATGACTAATTCCTGATTACTTAAGAAAAAGTCACTTCTTTAAATAACTTGTGATAAAGTCTTTGATAGCAGGCAACTTCAAATGATGTTTTCTGAGAAGTTTCAGGGGACAACTTATTTTTCTTGCTTTACATAGTTTTATTTTTTTCCCATTTACTCTCATCAGTAACATGTGATATATTTCCCACACGAGATATTTTAAATTCTCTGTGCATTTATTTGGAGATTTTGCTTTAAGGATTAAAAAAAATCAGTGTTCTATGTTATGCTTTCAGGATTCTATGCCGAGTGCTGTGTGTGTGCAGTTGTGCTCACTTGGGGTCCTCAAAGAGTTTTCAGTAATCAAAAAGTTGATGCATTATAGGCAGATTTGGAGAGGATGGGAGGGGAACGTGGCAATTAAACAGCAACCTGTTTGATGGTAGCTGATTACAGCTTGGCAGATTCCATGACTTGGGGTGGATGGATATTGCCCAAATGGGTTTTCGTGCCCTCAAACTGTGTGTGTGCTCAGTCACATGTGACTTCACCAACCCCATGGATGTTGCCCGCCGAGCTCCTTTGTCCATGGGATTTCCCAGGCAAGAATACTGGAGTGGGTTGCCATTTCCAGCTCAAGGGGATCTTCCCCACCCGAGGATCAAACCTGAGTCCCCTGTGTCTCTTGCATTAGCAGGCAGATGCTTTTCCACTGGGCCACCGGGGAAGCCCGGAAACTCTGAAGAGGCTAAACTTAATGGAGATTTGAATGTGATTGTAGTCTTAGCACCTTTCCTCTCCAGCTTCTGAATTTTAACCCAGTGTCTCCGTAGTTCAAGGTTACTACCTAATTTGTGCTGAAAATAAGATTTTCAGTGGTTGGGTTGTGTTAATACTAATGCAGCACATTACAAAGAACAGACCGGGTTCTCAGGCAACCGGCAGACTGCAATACAAACATGTTGAAATGCACACTTATAGGGGTGAGGTAACCATTTTGCATTTTTCTTTCTCATCTTGATCAGTGTGAAAGAAGTGAAAATACTCCTTAGTCATCATACCGGGATTTTCTAAGAGATGCTAGTTTTTGGCATTCTGCTCAATATACATTGTATAATAAGGCATAATCATAGAGAAAATTTTCGAAAATGATAGGTTCTTTTGAAAATTCCCCTTCTGTGTTCTCTCTAAAATGAAGTACTAGTTTCCTTCTTACTGCTTTTCTTTTCTCTCCATGTGTAGGAGATTTTTTTCTTTTATCTTCCACAGCAGTGAATTTGTTTGCTCTTTTATTGTTATCCTAAAGTTAAGTTTTCTTATCATTTTTCCTCAAAATGAATAATTCTCCTCCAAGTCCCTAAGGAAGTGAATTCATGCATGTTGTACTTGTAGTGAGTTTCTTTTACTCCTTCTTGAAATTTAATTTTTCTCTTCTGGTTTTTTTTACTCATAGGTAATCTTTCTGTTACTGTGCCTCCCCTAAGAGTCAAATTGATGACTTTATAAAATGATTTTTTCATTTCTCTGATAAATTCATGAGGCAACATTAGGACTTAAAGTCACAACTGTATTATTCTCATCAATATCTTCTTTCAGGACTTTCTGCAAGTAATGACTTCTGCAGACTATCACAGAGTTGGCCCATTTTCCTCTCCTCCTAGTACTCCTTAATTTATATTGCTAAAATACATATAACTACATGTTAAACAAAAATTTTTTGTTAAAAAATTGAAAATATCCCCTTTCCTATATAATTGTTTAAACTTATATTACCAGTCAGCTTGTAATGGCTGAGTAAATATCTGGGAGATTACAGCTTTATTTCCAGTTTTTCTCTGATGTGTGTGATGACTAGTCAGCACAACTGTTCTGCCTGGCTCCCTCACTCTTTTTTTTTTTTTAATTATTTTTTTTTATTTATTTGGCTGTGTTGGGTGTTAGTTGGGGCATGTGGGGTCTAGTTCCCTGACCAGGGATCAAACCTGGCTCCCCTGCATTGGGAGCTCAGAGTCTTAGCCACTGGACCACCAGGGAAGTCCCGTGGCTCCCTCACTCTTATACATAGATAGTCATTCATTCATTCATTAAGTATTGAGTACCTATTATATGCCAGGCACTGGACTATCTTCCCTGGTGACTCAGACAGTAAAGAATCTGTCTGCAATGTAGGAGACCTGGGTTCAGTCCCTGGGTCAGGAAGATTCCCCTGGAGAATGGAATTGCTACCCACTCCAGAATTCTTGCATAGCAAATTCCATGAACAGAGGAGGCTTTTAGGCTATGGTTCATGGGGTTGCAAAGAGTTGAATACACTGGACAAGCTGGACAGAAGTAGTTAACTAGAGTGATCTTGTTCCCCCACCCCAAACCACCCCATGGGGCTAACAGTTTATTTAGGGGGACAGTCTTAAAATAAACCAATATATAATCAGTGTAGCTGAACACACTCTGATTTTACACTGAAGGGTGATGCAAATCCTTTACCGTGGATTGCCATCTATTTTCATATTTCTCCTAAATAATAGTAATTACTTCCGCCACTTGTTGAGAGGTTACAACTTGCCAGGGACTTGTTTAACAGTCTTTTTATCGCATTAGCTCATCTGGCCCCCCAGACCCCCACTGATGGACTGTCATCGCCCAAGCAAACTGGAGCTAAAGTCAGTCCGGGTGGTTTGACCCTGCACGTGGCTGCTCTGGAGCCTGGATCAGTCCACACGCTCTTTCCTCTACTGTGAGATCGAGGACCACTTCCTGTGTATAATAACAGAGACCTTTTCCCTTCAGTCAATTGAAAGATCATTTTGTTTTACCTTTTCGCAAACCGTTAATATGAGTTTTAGATAACTCTTCACTGGCCAATCATTTTTAAATTTTTCTTCCTTTTTTTTTGACTTTTATTTTGTCTTGGGGTATGTCCAGCTAACATGCTGTGATAGTTTCAGGTGAACAGCGAAGGGACTCCAGTCACACACACATACACATGTATCTATTTGCACACTCCCCTCCCGGCCAGGCTGCCACGTAACCCTGAGCAGAGTGTGCTGTAAGCAGGTCCTTGCTGGTCATCCATTTCAAATACAGGAGTGTGTATGTGTGGATCGCACACTCGCCAGCTCGCCTTCCCCTTGGCAGCCATAAGTTCATTCTGCAGTTTTTTACTCAGTCAGTCAGCATATGTGCTGGCGCCTGAGCGGCTTTCCTGACATCCATGCCTGGCTGTGACTCGCTTACGGCTCAGGACGGTGTACGACTCAGCACAGGGCGGTCAGAGGGCGACAGTGCCTGTCCTGTGTTTTCCTTGGGAGATTCCGACAGTGAGGTTCTCTTTCAACCACAGTGTCCACACTGGGATGATTTAAGCCTGAAACCGACTTCCTGACCTCATGTAATGTGTCTCGTGCAGGATGATCTGTGATGCGCTTTTAGAAAGGAGCTGCAGAGAGGGGCGGCTGGGATTAGAAGAGGCCAAGAAATCATCACCAACTGACTGGCAGCACGGCTGCATCTACCGCCTCACTGTAGATGCTGCTTAGTGACAAATGGACTCTGGCTACTTAGCTAGCACTTTCTTGGCTTGAGAGCATAGGCAGTCCCACAAGGCAGGCAAACCATTTCTGTATGAACGCAGAGACGGCCAGCCTGGGCCTGGGGGAGGTCTGGCTCCTTGAAAGCTGTGTTAGCGGTAGTAAAGAGACAAAGGAAGTTGGAGACACTCAGAGGAGGCCTGTGATTGCATCGGCTCCCCCAGTTTTCCAGGGCCCCCACAGCAATGCATAGACGTGTGCAGCAGCGAGGGTCTGTCGCACTGTGTCAAAGGAGATGTCATCTGCAGCTCAGTGTGGGAAGTCGTAAAGCTAAGGAAAACACTTGGGATGCACTACCCATATCCAGGTTGGCATTAAAGCAAAGCATATTAGAGGAGTCTTCGCAGAGGAGAGGCCAGTCTGAGCGATGACAGTTTCTCTGGGTTCCCAACCAGCCACGAAGCACAGGAAACTCCCATCAGCTTTGGGGAGAATTCATCTGTTGATTCAAAAGCAGCTGCCAAGCTGTCTTTGGTACATGACAGCTGGAAGAAACTCCCTTCTCAAATCGGTGTTTCAAATGCAGGCACTCACTGGATGGGTTAAAGAGGTAAGGGGGGTAAAGGAAATGAAGATGTAGCGATCCATGAGATGAGAGGCAGGCGGACGGAGAGGGGATCTGATGACGAAGACTGGGTGAGCTTCAAGGGGCTGCTCAAGGCACGCCCACAGGTTTCAGATAAGCCCCCTGTCGTAAGTTGTTTTCTTACAGGATGCAGCTCACCCCTATATCAACTATGATAGCTTTATACTTGATTCAAAGCCATGTTCTTAAACTGGATTATTACTTTTATTTCTTAAAACAAAGCAGTGGCTCAACTCAGGAAAAGGTAGATACTCTCTAGTATTTGGACACTTAACATTGATTGTTTTTTTTTTGGCTACTGTCACTCGGAAATTTACATGAAAATGTGCCGATTTTCCCTTTAAAATCAGTGTCCCCCAAGAGTGTAGGGACAGTGGGCATGGCTTGGTGGCCTGCAGGCTGTTGCAGTGTCGCCTCGTAGTTACTGCCCTGCAAGGCCTGGCTCAGGGGTAAAAGAATCCACCTGCCAGGGCAGGAGATGCAAGGGACTCAGATTCGATCCTTGGGTCGGGAAGATCCCCTGGAGGAGGAAGTGGCGACCCACTCCAGTATTCTTGCTGGAGAATCTCATGGACAGCGGGGCCTGGTGGGCTACAGTCCACGGGGTTGCAAAGAGTCGGACACAACTGAGACACAAGAAAAAAGAGCTCCATGCAGAGCACTGCAACCTGGATTGTAGTCGTAAAGTGAACGATTTTCTAAAAATTCATTTCTAAAGCACTGTGCCTTTAGCAGGTATAGAACAGCCTTCAGAGTCGAGGTGTTCCCATGCTCTGCCTGCTTTCCTGGTGTTTACTCAGCTGCACCCTCCTCAGCCTGGATTATCCTAGGGGCGCAAGATGGCTGGAGCGTGACTGCAGCTCACAACCACATACCTTCATCATGCGCCAAAGAGAAAATGACATCGCTCGCATCTTTGCAAAGCGGTCACACTTTGTTTTTAGAATCCATTCAGTAAATCTCTTTTAACGTGTCATTGGCCCATACTAGGGCAAATGCCCCTTCCTGAACTTCCCTGTGGTTTGGGGAACGCCATGTAATGATTTGCTTATGCCTGTGTCCTAGAACTATGGTAATACGGAAGGGCAAATCGGGATTCCTGCTGCTGTGATCAAACCTACCTGCAAAGTCTTCAAAGGGCTGCCTCCAAAGCATGCCGCTCCTATGTGGGAGGTATTGACTTCGTTTCCTATTCCCGCCATAACAGTTACCACAAGATCGACACCTTAAAATAACACATGCAATAAATAAGTCGTGTTAACAATCTCACAAGCCTGCACATTGGGCGTCTGGGCCAGCGCAGCTCGGCCGGTGCTCTGATCCAGTCTGATAGACAGGTGTGTTATCTTGCCTGGAGCTCTGGGGTGATTCTACTTCCAATCCTGTTCAATTTTCTGGCAGACTTCAGTTATCAAGAGTTATGGAGCTGAGATTTCCGTTTTCTCACTAATGTCAGCCAGGGCTTATTCTCAGCTTTGAGAGGCTGCCTGTATTCCTTCGCTCCTAGCTACTGTTTTCTATCTACAAAGCCAGTGCCAAGGTTGAATCTTGATTTGCTTGAATCTCTTTAAACAGAAATTTCTGTGGAGAATGGAAATACGTGCTTATTTGCAGTGCATCGACGCATATGTGCGATCTGTTTATTCTCAGAAAGGAACTAATGAGAAGTCGATGTACATGTTAGCTCTTGTCGCATATGTGTTCAACTTTCTTGTTGCTCATGGGATTCTCAAGGAAATTGCCCCAAAAGAGAAGCAGAGAGTTAGTGCTAATAGCAACAGCCAAACCCGGGTCTACTGCATTGCAGGCAGATTCTCTGCCGTCTGAGCCACCAGAGAAGCCCCACAAGCAACAAAGCAAATGTTAATACTAACAATTTGCTTCTCTTGGTTAAAGAGAGAAAGTACCCCTACTTGTCACAGAAATGGATAACATCCTTGATAAATTCCTACATTTAATTTATAACTATGTCATTGTAGGTGAGGGCTTCCCTCGTGGCTCAGATGGTAAAGAATCTGCGTGCAGTGCGGGAGACCTGGGTTCCATTCCTGGGTTGAGAAGATCCCCTGGAAGAAGGCATGGCAACACACTCCAGTATTCTTGCCTGGGGAATCCCATGGACAAGGAACCTGGTGGGCTACAGTCCACGGGGTGGCAGAGAGTCGGATGTGGCTGAGTGACTAAGTGCACATCGTAGGTGAGGTGGAGTGGGATCAGAGGATGGGCTTATGGAAGACAGAAGAATGACTTAGAGGAATCTGTGATTTCAACATCTGAGAAAAATATGGTCACTGGAAAGAAACAAGAACGCTCATCAAAAGGCACCGTGAAGCAGCCTTACGGAAAGAAGCGGCACGTCTGCAGCTCTGAGAACGAGTGATGTGCTGTACTGCAGATCCATGACTTTCCTTTTTTGCTTTATCTTCTGAAAATCGTGACCCTAGGTCTGTCCCACTTTGATACCCAACTGGATATTGAGTACATGGTGTTAAGATCAGGTTCCTGGAGCTCCCAGGGGAAACAAGCAGAGAAGTCATCTATTTGCAAATATTAGTTGAGTTCTGTGGACTTCCCTGGTATTGCAGTGGTAAAGAATTCACCTGCCAAGCCAGGAGGCGCAGGTTCGATCCCTGAGTCCGGAAGATCCCCTGGAGAAGGAAAAGGCAACTTACTCCAGTATTCTTTCTTGTCTGGGAAATCCCACAGGCAGAGGAGCCTGATGGGCTACAGTCCATGGGTCGCAAAAAGAGTCGAACACAACTTAGTGATTTAACAACAAGTTCGGTTCTGTATACTGGGGAATCCGTTTACATGCTCAGAGCAGATGATTCTCCTCCCTGCTCTGCCAAAAGTGAAAGATAAAAACCATAGTGCACTAACCAGCATAGATTTTTTTTTCCTCTAAAAGACATTTAGAGATGGTATGACAGGCTGGCATGGTGCTCTACCATTGTACTGGTCAGGATTCTCCAGAGGAACAGGACCGATAGGAATTACAGGAATTAGCTCAGGTGGTTATAGGGGTCAAGAGGTCCATGACCGGCCGTTAGCAAGTTGGAGAAATAGGAGGGCCAATGATGTAATTCAGCACAAGTATAAAGGTCTTGTAAATGATGCTTAGTAAGTGTTTTTGTGCATCACCAATAATTCAGTGTTTCTCTCAAGAGAAAATGACAACAACTGTTGCATCTACTATGTGGCAGGTACTTTTCTAAACTATTTATATGAACAAACTCAATAAACATAAAGACATTATCCCATATTACAGAGTTGGGCACTGTGCAGACCCAGTAGCCTTTCCGCATGCACACAGTGACTTCAAGGGGAGAGCAGGAGGCCAGCCAGAGGAGCTGCGACGTGCGTGCGCAGCTGACACCACCGCCCGGGTAGCACTGCTGAATAAGTTAAGCACGATTTGTGTGTGGGTTTTTAAAGTAAGATGCACAAATTATTAGATTTGCAGATAGATTGCATTAAAGAGAAGGACCAACATTTAGTTTATTTTCCTAATTTCTCACACACATGTTTTTGTGGATGGTGATATTGACGGGTATTTTGACCTCATTATTTAAATACATACATGAGTAACTTGAATATATTTTTAGGGGCTTCCCATATTGAAAGGATTACTAAAGGCCAGACTTTGAGGAGCACTTTCAAAGCATAAAATGTTCCATTTTTTTTCCAGCGTAGGGAGCAGCCATGTATATTTTGGTTAATGTAATGAATGCAATGCCAACAGCTCACTGGCATTTTGCTTGCTGTTTTTAACCTGTTCCATTCAGGAGCCCTTATGGTATATTTTCTTCTAGAAAAAGAACCTATACATAATTTGGGATTTTGATATTTAGAGAATCTCTGGTCATTTATTTTGGGGAAAAATGTTATGTTATTGATATTTTGCACATCTGTGCATAACATAGAGAGATGAAGACCTGTACTTTCCTGGGAAATCGGAGATTCATAAATATTTTGAACAGTATGGAGCCTACTTAGTCCCACATGCATATATATCCGTACCTTATCAAGAGGCTCCAGATATGGTATAAGCGTGTTACACTCTATCAAACTCTATATGTAACTATATAAAAGTTTCTTTGGTTGGGTCAGGTCTTGGTTGCAGCATGGGTGACCTAGTTCCCTGACCAGGGATCAAACCCAGGGCCCCTGCATTGGGAGCACAGTGCCTCTGTCACTGGGACAGTGGGGAGGCCCCTGCACATGGATCTGTAGTGGAAGAAGGAACAGGCGCTGACTCGGGACACAGCGTGGCATCGCCTTTGCCTTTCAAACTATCGTTGAGTAAGAAGTCAGTAGGTACACAGAATCACAAAAAAACAAGATCAACTGCTAACATCTTGTCACTTGCTCTCAATTTTTTCTGTAGTGACATAAATTACAATGGTAAGAAATGCATTTTAACGGTCATTTTAATTTTTCCACATTTGATGTGCCTAAAGGTTAATTCATTCATGGTGCCTTTTCTTCTTAATTTCATTCTCTCTCTCATCAGTGTTAGACTTATTGTATTTCCATATCTTTTCTGGGCACTTTTTTCTTTGTCATTTTTGTTTATAAAAATGTAATCACAAGTTTAGATTGCTGAAGAAAAGGAGTCGATACTTTTCGTGATTTCTATTGTTTGAAGAGATTTAATTACCTAGATAAATTATAAATAGCAGGGTATGTGCCTTTGTGAATTCATCAGCAAAACACATGTATGGCTCATACCAGGGAAAGAAGCTGCAAAGAGAATTCATCACACCTCAAGTGCTAAGTCACAGTGCTGACCACCTTCCATTTTAAGTGCAGCGTGACAGTCGCTCAGTCATGTCCGACTCTTTGCCACCTCACGGACTTTAGCCTGCCAGGCTCCTCTGTCTGTAGAATTCTCCAGACAAGAATACTGGAATAGGTTGTCGTTCCCTTCTCTAGGGGATCTTCCCGACCCAGGGATCAAACCCAGGTCTCCCACATTACAGGCAGATTCTTCACTGTGTGAGCCACCAGGAAGGCCTATATTAACTGGCATCTAAAAGGCCAGTGCCCATTTCTCTGACAGAAGTGCACTGACTGCATAGAGATGTCTACTGTTTTGTTACAGGTAAGCAGAGTGATGCTATTGATATGATCCAGTGTCATCTGTGTCAGCGTACATGATCTGCAAAAGTGTGCTTTCTTGATACAAACATACCTCAGATGAGGAAAGAGACATTGGCTTCAGACGGTCAGGGTTCAAATTGTATCTTCACCATAACTTGATGTCTGTAATCTTGGGCAATTTATTTGCCTGTGCTTTAGTATGGCAGTCATTAACCTCAGAATAATTACTCCTTCTTCTTAAGGAAACTAAGGCTTCTTCAGCATTACTGGTTGGGGCACAGACTTGGATTACCTTGCTATTGAATGGTTTGCCTTGAAAACGAACAAAGATCATTCTGTCATTTTTGAGATTGCATCCAAGTACTGCGTTTCAGACTCTCTTGTTGACTGTGATGGCTACTCCATTTCTTCTAAGGGATTCCTGCCCACAGTAATAGATATAATGGTCATCTGAGTTAAATTCACCCATTCCAGTCCATCTCAGTTCACTGATTCCTAGAATGTCAATGTTCACTCTTACCATCTCCTGTCTGAACACTTCCAATTTGCCTTGATTCATGGACCTAACATTCCAGGTTCCTAGGCAATATTGCTCTTTACAGCATCTGACCTCGGATCTATCACCAGTTACATCCACAGCTGGGCATCGTTTTTGCTTTGGTTCCCTCCCTTCATTCTTTCTGGAATTATTTTCTCCCTGATCTCCATAGTATATTGGGCACCTACCAACCTGGAGAATTCATCTTTCAGTGTCCTATCTTTTTGCTTTTTCATACTGTTCATGGGGTTCTCAAGGCAAGAATACTGAAGTGGTTTGCCATTCCCTTCTCCAGTGTACCACAGTCTGTCAGACCTCTCTACCATGACCCTTACGTCCTGGGTGGCCCCACAGGGCATGGCTTAGTTTCATTGAGTTAGACAGGCTGTGGTCCCTGTGATCAGATTGGCTAGTTTTCTGTGATTATGGTTTCATTGTGCCTGCCCTCTGATGCCCTTTCGCAACGCCTACCCTCTTGCTTGGGTTTTCTCTTACCTTGGACGTGGGGTATCTCTTCACGGTTGCTCCAGCAAAGCCAAGCCGATGCTCCTTATCTTCGAAGAGGGGTGTGGGGCCTCTCTATTTTCCTTTTCTCTCCGACTCTCTAACCCGCCCTGTAGTGCTCCAGGGTGGGAGTCAGAAAGCTGGGCGAGCCCTCGGTCTCGGACAGAAGGACCCTCCGAAGTTATCTTCCGAGGATGGGAGCCTCAGGAAGATTGGCCCCGAGGAGGGGGTGAGCGGACCGCCGGCCCCACAGCCTCCCTCGCCCGAGAGAGACACTCAGACACGGCGGGGGTTCTGTCAAAACTGTTCCGTTTTACTGAGCTGAAGGGAGAGCTTATATAGACAAACAGCGCCGGAAGGCAAATGGCGCGGGGGTTTCAAATGGGGCTTTCCGGGAGCTTGGCCAATCACTGTAAGGTCACGTACCCAGGTGGTGGCGCACCAGTGTACACTGGTCACTTCCGGCATTGCCAAGAGGAAGGTAGCCATGGCCAGTCACATTTTTTGTAAATAGCCTCAGTCCCGCCCTCTTGATCTCTGCCAAGCGCCATCTTGCCATGAGCACGTGTGAGGTGCCCTACAGAGGGGTACCTCCTCATGGCCACCCCTCCTGACCTTGAATGTGGAGTAGCTCCTCTTGGCCCTCCTGCGCCCTTGCAGCCACTGCTCCCTGGATGTGGGGTGGGTCCTCTTGGCCACTGCCCCTGACCTCGGGCGTGAGGTAGCTCCTCTCAGCCGCATTCAGCGCGCCATCACAGGCTTCAGCAGTATGTGAACCGTGAACTTCCAGATGTTCAAGCTGGTTTGAGAAAAGGCAGAGGAACCAGAGATCAAATTGCCAACATCTGCTGGATCATCGACAAAGCAAGAGAGTTCCAGAAAAACATCTACTTCTGCTTTATTGACTATGCCAAAGCCTTTGACTGTGTGGATCACAATAAACAGTGGAAAATTCTGAAAGAGATGGGAATACCAGACCACCTGACCTGCCTCTTGAGAAACCTGTATGCAGGTCAGGAAGCAACAGTTAGAACTGGACATGGAGCAACAGACTGGTTCCAAATAGGAAAAGGAGTATGTCAAGGCTGTATATTGTCACCCTGCTTATTTAACTTATATGAAGAGTATATCATGAGAAATGCTGGGCTGGAAGAAGCAAAAGCTGGAATCAAGATTGCCGAGCGAAATTATCAATAACCTCAGATATGCAGATGACACCACCCTATGGCAGAAAGTGAAGAAGACCAAAGAGCCTCTTGCTGAAAGTGAAAGAGGAGAGTGAAAAAGTTGGCTTAAGGCTCAACATTCAGAAAACTAAGATCATGGCATCTGGTCCCATTATAGATGGGGAAACAGTGGCAAACTTTATTTTTTGGGCTCCAAAATCACTGCAGATGGTGACTGCAGGCATGAAATTAAAAGACACTTACTCCTTGGAAGGAAAGTTATGACCAACCTAGACAGCATATTAAAAAGCAGAGACGTTACTTTGCCAACAAAGGTCCATCTAGTCAAGCCTATGGTTTTTCCAGTAGTCATGTATGGATGTGAGAGTTGGACAGTGAAGAAAGCTGAGTGCAGAAGATTTGATGCTTTTCAACTGTGGTTTTGGAGAAGACCCTTAAGAGTCCCTTGGACTGCAAGGAGATCCAACCAGTCCATCCTAAAGGAGATCAGTCCTGGGTGTTTATTGGAAGGACTGATGTTGAAGCTGAAACTCCAATACTTTGGTCACCTCATGCAAAGAGTTGACTCATTGGAGAAGACCCTAATGCTGGGAAGGATTGAGGGCAGGAAGAGAAGGGGATGACAGAGGATGAGATGGCTGGGTGGCATCACCGACTTGGTGGACATGGGTTTGGGTGGACTCCGGGAGATGGTAATGTACAGGGAAGCCTGGTGTGCTGTGATTCATGGGGTTGCAAAGAGTCCGACACGACTGAGCAACTGAACTGAACTTAAGGAAACTATGACTATGAGTGTAAGATATAGTTTAGGTTTCTGATGATTATATATTGAAGAATCATGTATTGAACAAATGCTAAGTTTCAAGTTTTGTCTCAGTATTTTACAGTGTGTATGCATTTTCTAACATATATTCCAGTGTATAAGATTTTTTAAAGTAAGAACTGGATAATACCAAACTATATACTAAGTCTACAATTAAATTGTATAATGTTTTCTTCTCTACTTATTTGTTTAAATGTAATTATCAGTGAATTTCAGCTTCAACAGCCTGATCCGCTAATCAAATTAATAATCAAAATGATAGAAAATGAACAAAACCATGAACTTCATGAAAATGACAACCCTAAATAAAAACCCAAAAAACCCTGTTTCTCTAGAGAACCAATCAGAGAAAACCATAAAAAGCCACTGGCCCTTCCTCTTAAGACTGCACAGATTTGCTTAAGAGCTATGCCTACCCTTTAAAAGAGTTGACACTTGACATTTTCCCAGGTTATAAGTAATTTGGGTAATAAAGCTGTAGGGAAATTGAATTTGTCAGCATGTTAAATGAGTTTGTCTCCCTGAATGTAATAAACTATGCCGGTGGAATGGATGATAATCTCAGGCATATTTTTCTAATTCATCAGAAAGTTATTAAAATACTTAAAAAAAAACTTTTATTTACTTCTTCTATTTGTTACCAAGTGTCAAATTTAAAATTTTACATAAAGTCAGACATAGTTTTGAATCTTTTCCTAAGTCTCAGGGTTATGGAGTAAGAGTATGTCATAGCCATTTCCACTTAAATGTGATGTTTTGCTATGGATCTATTCAAACTCTTCCTGCCATTTGTGTTTTGATATATTTCTACTTGATATACTATGATGTATCTTGTTAAATGATACACTTTGTGTAAGTTGCAAGGTTAATTCACCTTTGGAGTTAAGACACTTGAAGGTCTGATTTTTGAAATAAGGTGCCAGTTTGCAAACAGTTCTATTTTTCCCTTAACACTAGTGGAAAATGCAAGTAACGTAAGTTCCATGGCAAGACTAGCAAGCATACTCATTGGGTGCCAGACATATTTAAAGTGTTTTACATCAATGAATTTGTTTAATCCTTACAACAATCCTAGGAAGCAAGCGATTATTATCATTCCCCTTTTAGTAACAGGTAAGCAAACTGATGCTCAGAGGAGTTAAGTAACTTGCCCAAGGCCACACACCCAGAGGGCTTCAGAGTTAGAATTCAAATCCAGAACTTTGGCACCAGAATAGGACATTCCCCCTAAGCCACGTTCACCCTTAACTCACATCTCCACCATATATTGCACGAAGGACTTTAGTTGGAGCTGTAGTGTATTATTTCTTTTTTAATTTCATTTTTAAATGTATGGCTGTTCTGGGTCTTCAATGCTGGGAGGGCTTTTCTGTAGTTGCAGGGTGGGGGGCCACTCTCTTGTTGCAATTATTAAATGTGTATTATTAAAAAATAAAGTTAAATGGAAGCAAATATTGTAAGCTGTTAAGATGTTAATCTGGCAGAGGATAAATGGGTGCCTGACATGTTATTTTTTGTTAAAATCTGTTTGCAATGTTTCATGATGATGCTGACAAGCTAAATTTCATACAGATGGGGCGGCGTCTGCGATTAGGTAGGGCTTGAGCGCAGTCAACGTGCGGAGAGGGCAGTTCGGCCAGGTGGTGCCAGGCCCGCTCGCCCCGTTCCGTGAGGAGGGCCGTGTGGCAGCTGCGGTCCCTCGCGGCGCGGTGCGCGCTCCCCGGGCCCTGCGCGGCCAGGCTGCTCGGGGAGAAGGCCCCCGGCCTCACCCGCAAGGCCGGGCGCCGGGCGGTCCGCGGGGTCAGCCCGAGCCAGAGGACGCGGCGTGGCTGCCGCCCCGGCCGAGGGGACACGGGCGGTCAGGGAGGACGGCGAGGTGCGGCGAGGCGGCGCTGCAGGGGAACGGCGTGGGGTGGTGCAGTCTGCGGGATGGGGCCCTGAGGCCCTCAGGAGAGGGGGACCCCAGGAGGACGGGGCGCCCGAGGCCCTCAGGAGAGGGGGACCCCAGGAGGACGAGGCCCCGAGGCC